>NC_047562.1:52337094-52785587 GCF_902806645.1 Magallana gigas | reverse complement strand
TTTTGGAAGGCTGCATGTACTTATATCTGATGTCATAAAAAAACTCGAGAAAGAATAAATAACTGCCGCTAGAATAGTAACTGGTCTTCATGGACTCATAGAGGCAATTTATTTCGACACTGGATTGGTAGCTCCGAAGAACCCATGGTACTTAACGAAAAATGACTGTTATAGTCGGTAAAAACTGGTGAGATATTTTTTTTTTACTTTTTTTTTTTTGTACCAGAATACTGGTGAGATATATCATATAGGTCATATGATAAAAAAGAACACCGGAAAATCCACAGATAAAACCCGTAACTGACATTAAGGATTAAATGTTATTAACATTATAGAAATATTCAACACTTTTTTTAACTCTCCAGAGAAATAAAAGTACCAATGCTTCAAATCATCTTTCTGTTTTTTTATTTGGTAAAAAGTTGACAAACATTTGACAAATACAAGCTATATCAAATAATGGCAAAAGTGCGTATGCGTTTATATAAGTTTACATTTGCGGTCAAAAATTGTCAAAGCTCAACAGTGATTAAACAGGGGGAAAGTGAAATAACATTCATATACAGACAAACAGACAAATAATTTAATAGTAATTTTGTAACTGTCAAATTCTAATGATGTAATATCTGAACATCGTACTAAGACATAAGCATAACACATTTTATATTATTCTGCTGAATAATGTTGCATTAGGAAGACGCCAGGGTATAACAGACTTTTAACAGTACAACAGTATCAGAAATAATGAGTGTTCCTCACCTATGTACGAGTTACTGTGTAAGACATGAAACATATATCCTTATGACGTCATATTTAGAACCAAGAAAGCAATTCGATTCTGCTTCTTAATGGAACCAATTTCGCTGGATTCAATTTGCGGATGTGAGTTTTAATCCCCAAAGGTCTGTATTAGTATTGGATAATATTTATCAGCACACGTTTCGAGTCCTGCAGTGCTCCGACTGATAAAAGGCAATTGACATCTATTATCCCAGTGTCACATTTAGAATGATGAAACGTGCCTGGGTCTCCGGGTAAATAACTAGACGTTCTCCGTCTTCTATTTTCCTTCCTCCGCTTATCTATACTAAACAATACATCATTTTCTTCATTTCAATCAATCAAGATCGGAGAGTGTTCGATAGCCTATGTGGTTTTAGTTTCAAACAACATAATAACCCTGCTTTATATAGATACAGAAATATAGATACCAGCCTCTTTATTCATTAGTATTTGCCATGTATTAATCAAAATGAAAGATAAAATCAAGTAGATTGGAGAATACATTTATTTAGATCTTGGGGTAAAATGTTATTTCTAAAACAGAGCATAGCTACTTATGGGGCATCGTTGATCATTGTTTGAGGAAGTAAAATTCTCGACCTAATTATCTCATTCTTTTAGAATAAGAAAAGAAACGAAAAAAAAAGCTTTAAAAACCAAATATTTAAATCTATTTAATAGATTTATAACCAGTACTGACTTAAAAACCATTCATTAGATTATATTTTTGTAAAAAGATACTCTGTGTACTTTATGACTAAGGATAAAATTCGTAAATATTTTTCGGCATCTTCGACATAATTCGCATGTAATGCACATCCCAGGTAATGGGGATTCAGCTACTGAACCAATTTCATAACCAAGAAGTATTCACAAGCCGTGAGTGGGAGAGAACAAAGATTGAAGATATGTACCAGAGTTTGAGGAACTTCTTTGATGATGTGGGTGGAGGGGGCGCGTTTGATCTATAAATTACTAATTCATAAAAGCAAGAGAGGATATACGTTCTTGCCACAGACACAACAAAAATAAGATAAAACAGCAAACCACAGCATCATTACACACAACAAATACATCAGAGAGCAACAACAAATAACAGCAGCAAACAACAACAGGAAAAGCAAGCCACAGCAATCCACATCAATCAAGCAACATCAACAACAACATCAACAACAACATCAACAACAACATCAGCAAACAAAAGAAAACAGCAACAAAAGAGGAAGAAAACAAGAGAAACAAATGATTTCATAGTTACTACAGCACCAGCAATTATAGCAACAAAAAATACTAAAGCAACAATCGTTACAAAAATAGCAAAAGCAACAAAAGCGTGCAAGAAAAAGCAGAGACTGCTTTAACTAAGCTGTAGCGACAATGGCAAGCAAAAAGCAAACAAACAACAACAATCATCATCAACAACAAAAATAAAAAAAAAAAAAACACCAATCAACAACAATTGTAAAACACAAGCAACAACAACAAACATCAAGCGACAAAAAGCAACAAACACAAACAACAAAGCTGTAGCAACAATACTAAGCTAAACGAACAACATAAAAAGCAAGCAAGCAACAAGGAATAACATCATTCAGTAACAACATCAAAAAATAACACACAAACAACAACAAAATAAAAACAATCAGGAACAACAGGCAAGCAACAACATCAAGCAACAACAGGAAAACAACCATGCAATAACAACAGCAACAAGCTAAAGCATAACCTAACATAAACAACTGCAACAATTGAAACAGCCACAAGCAATATTAACAACAGCAAGCTAAGCAACAATAGTATCAAAATTGGTACAACAGTCACAGCTATCAGAAAAAAAAACCCGAAATGCTATAACAGCAAGCAAAATCGACAACAGCAAGATAAGTGCTACAGTAATGCATTTAATAACAACAGCAAGTGACAACAACAACTGCTTATAACAAATTGTAAAAGAAAATTATATCGCACTGAATTAAAAATTATGCTTGTTATTTTAATGTTTCCAAATTGAGGACTGGACGAGTATGAAACTAAAACCTGAGAAAACTAAGGTCAAGCAAATAGGTCAATAATCCGAACCCTTTAAAAAACTTCGAGTATAGCCGTTACATATTTTGGACTTGTAATACAGAGAGCGGAGGAGAACCGTTAAATTAGGTTAAACAAGCAAATTATTGTAGCTTAGCAGTGTTATAACTCTTCAATTAGTACTAGTTTTTCTGACAGCAACAGTTAAATGTCAACGACGACTATCATCATTCAAATTAAAATCAAAGTGCGTATATTTGGAAAAACAAACCAACAGCAATCATTGAGAAACGCATTAAAACTTTCTTATCAGAGCACCGCCCACAGAACTGTATTTCACCTCTAATGGACCGATTGCACTGTGATTTGTAAGGAGCTTTTCTGGTCAATTCGAATTCTGGCGGTCATTCCTCAGAGGGGTGTAATGTTCAGTCTCAGCATAGTCCCCTACAATCTCTTTACGGCCCGGTGCGCCCTGCCAGGGTGATGCCACTCGCCTTAACCCCTGAGCTCAGATTTATCAACCTTCGTCAACAGAACAGCAAAGTATCGATCCAACAGTCCCTATATAACGTCCCCGTTCTCTGACTCTGGGAAGTCACTGGTTTAAACAGCAGACATAGTGAAACCGGTTAGTTATCCATCTACAACTTCGTTATCATTAATTTGTGAAGTTAATGTATCGGAAAGTGAGATTGGTACCAAGAGTGAACATTTTCTTACAAAACAATGGATCATGATTTTACCTTGATTTACGATTATCTGGACAACTTTGATAACAACACTTTGAAAAATCTGTTTGAGAACACCAATAGCTCTCTGGCGTCCTCCCACTTTCATGGCGGGATTGACCAGGGTCGGACCCTCTGGCTCGGACTCAGCTTCGGCATTCTTGTGCTTGTCCTTGTTTCAATTCTCTGATATGCTGCATCATCTTCAGGAACAAAAATTTACACACCGTCACCAAATATTTCTTGCCAACATGGCGATGTCGGACATTTTGTTGGTGTCAATCAACGTTCCGCTGAATATCGTCCGCAATGTGACCTACGAATGGACGTTAGGGATTATTCTGTGTAAGGCGTTGACGTATTCCATCATGGTTTCTTCCTACGTGTCCACGTTCACTCTGACGGCCATAGCGTTTGATAGACAGCGAGTCCTCCTGCATCCTCTGAAGCCCCGGATGACCAAACAGACGGGGGCGGCCGTCATTGTCGTTATCTGGATAATGGCGTTTACGTTAGCTCTTCCTTACGGCTTTTTCAATCAGTCCGGGAGATGGACATTTTTGTCGTCAAAGTCACAAGGTGCAGATCGGCGTTTCCTGAACTAAAATGAAGTGGAACAGTACTTAACCATCGCCACCATTTTGGTACAGTACGTAATCCCATTAACTATCATAGGGGTGGCGTATGTAAGGATCATCCACAAACTCTGGCTGAGGAACCAGTTGGGCTACGTCACCGAGGATCAGCGCATGCGTCAGATTCGTGCCAAACGTAAGAGCATCAAGCTTCTGATCGCGGTGGTGATGGTGTTTGCTGTTTGCTGGATGCCACTCAATCTGTACCACCTCTTGACGGACCTCCACCCCAACACCAAGACGTTCAAATACGACAGCCTCGCCTTCTTCGTGTGTCTGTGGGTGGCGGTTAGCAGCACGTGCATTAACCCGTTCCTGTACTGCTGGATTAATCCTCACTTCCGGTCAAGAATCATGAAGAAGAAGGCTTGTCGCGAAAAGAAGGAGAAGTCGGAGGGCTCGTTCGAGGAACTGGAGGACATGGCTAGTGGCCCGGATACTAACACCCAGGAAACGCACGTGTACAAGTTCCCGGTGCTCTCCTTCCTGAAACAGAAATCGGACAAGTCCGTCTACTGTTAGAGGACATTGGCGGTCAACGGAACACGTGGTGTAATAAGAGTAAGATTTCAATGACATTACCTATGAGTTTTTCAACCATCACTGAAACTGTGTCATTTAACTATTTCTTATTTGATAAATATATTGTTGAATGTTATGTTATATCTACAACCCTATCAATATTTCTTTTATCTAAAAGCTGTAAACTTTAAATTGTAAATGATTACATGTATATCTTTTATGAATTGATAAGAAAAATTACCAAATAAAAATATACTGTGTCGTCGGATGTTGAATAAACCTTAATAAACGATCTTTTACCAAAATTTTTCATTCATTAGTCTTCTATATTTCAATTTAAGAGAAGTTTAGCTAGGATATTGTTTTGTAAGAAAAAAATCTACACGATTATTCTTATTAGCATATGTATGTTTTATTATCTGACTTGTCGATTTGTATATTTGTTAATACATGCACAAAACAAAGCTGTCCTATAATTTTTTCATATACATTTATGATTTAAGATTCCTGCATTGAAGAAAATATTTGAAAACCATAGACTTCTGGATTGTTTGTAGCAATTATTAAACTATTTTTCGTTATATGACCATTTATATTGTTAATAAAAAAATAACGTATTTTTTTCATGTTTTGATTATATATACCCGAAAAAAGTTTAAGTTATGATATATTTTACTTACACCTAGAAGCTTGAAATTAAATTATTAATACTAGATTTATCGTAAAAAAAGAATTTCATTAGCCATTCAAATGATTATATCTTTTGAGAAAATTATGAATAAAAACTCATACATTTAAAATATGCATGGTTAAAATAATAATTATGAAATCAAATAGTCGAAGTTTTGTACATTGATTTACCTTTCAAACACTTGACTTTCTATAGTATTTTTCTAAAATAAAGTTATTTTTTTATCTCTCTTGTTTATAATGATGTGGTTAACTGACATGTCTCGAAAGTAGGGGGGGGGGGGGGGGAATCCTGTAGACGTTGAGAATGAAATCAAACATACCATTAGCTACATAACTAGATAAAATGAAAACTGTTGATGTAGTATTCCCTTTGTTGAAGAACATGATATAATGTGTTCTGTAGACAGAAGTTGATGTGATTTATTTAGATTCTTCTTAAACATTTGTCGTGAATTATACATTAAGATTCTTTCCACAATTTGTCGTGAATTAGTAGATTCTTTTAATAATTTTTCGTGAATTATTAGATTCTCTACAGAACACCTGGTGTCAGCTAGATACTCACTGATTGAAACTTAAACTGTTACCGGAATAGAATTATTATCTGTTATTCGACATTTTGGTACGGTAAACTGTATACTAAGTACTAGTAGTCTGCAATATTCAAATCTGAAGCCCTGACATTTAAGTTAAAAAATTAAAGTAACACAATTACAGTTTGACTCAATTTCCCCCCGAATGTGCATGTTATGTAGAGAATCATGGAGCATTGCTCCGGGCATTTGAAATTTATTTTAATTTCTGTTACAACACTTTGTAAGATTTCATACTTATCGCCAGTTTTTTTCTTATCTTCACTTTAATGGTTGTCAAATTGCTCATTAATTAAATATTTAAGAAATGGTCAAAGCCGATAAAGTTATATTTTCATTAAAGTGTATAAAACATTCAAAGAATGAAATGTGTGACTCCGAACACTGATGCGTGATGTATAATACTTTGATTTGCCTGTATTGTACATGGTAATATGTCGATCAAAATTTGAACCAAATCGATTGATGTGAGAAATCATGATTACCGTGTGTCCTCCATACTTCAAAGAGTTTTCGTTCAGGGAGTCATCCGTTTCCATTCAGCAATGATTATAAACTAGGTTAATCCAATTTGCGTGTCACCCAGTTTCAATAACGACCTCCAATCAGATGTCGCGTTGTAAACGACATCGGGGAGTCCCCACATCATCAACTCGCCAATTATGACGTGCAATTACCCTGACACATTCTATTAATAGTCGCTAGTGGGACATTTTCTGTGAGAAATGTTGCGGAGAGAGAGAGAGAGAGAGAGAGAGAGAGAGAGAGAGAGAGAGAGAGAGAGAGAGAGAGAGAGAGAGAGACTTTACTTAGCTTTAGATCTTGTTACTTTTTAAAGCAATTAATTTGAAATCTCTATTGTTGTGTGTTGCGGTTAAATACAATACAAAGAGAGTGACTTTGAAAAAAGGGAGTAAGTTAAATATACAAAGTAAGTGACTTTTTAAAGGAAAACATTAAATTTGAAAGACAAATTCGAAACTGTGATCGCCTTTCTTTCAATCTATCTTTATTCATTTTAAGATTTTAAGTTGAATATGTTTGATTAATGATTATATATGTTTTGTATATGTGAAATTACAGTCAGCGACAATAATTAATAGAGATTTTTCTTGCAAATACATAGAAATAACTTTCTTTCTCAGTATTAATAAGTAAAGTTGAACATAATTGCATTGTATACTGATATGATATATCGGGAGCTGGTTAGGGGTGCTGAGAATATTGAAATATACTTTTTTGTAAAGTCGATTGTAACCTAGAAATTAGTTCAGCTGCACCAATCACAATGAAAAAAATCTAGATTCTAAAAGGTATTTGCCAAAATTGGTACACATAGGTCGACATGAATATAGCATTTTAATTAAAATCTCGTTTTGATAAATCCCTAAGTGCGTGTTGATTGGACTCAAAGCTATAGATGTTTAGCGCCTTTACCATAAAACATGTCAATTTCTCACGGCGCATTCAAATTAAACTACATTCAGAAAAATATGGTTCGAGTTTCCTATTTTTTATTTAATTGTGTTATTGCCTTCAAATACTTTTCTGTAAATCACGCATGTACATTTCACAAGCTTCTAATTAGTTAAAGAAAATAAATTGATCATCATGTGTGGTATAAACTGCTTATTTGAAACTTGCATCAATTTCTAGTTATCAGACTTTTGTGAAGTCGATGAAAGGTTAAATTCAGTTTAATTTAAACAAGTATTACAAAAGCGAACGAAAGGAAATCAGGTAAATGACCAAGAATCAATCCTTATGTTTTTTAAAATCCAAAACAAACAGGACAGATTATTGGGTTTTTCCGCCAAACGCCAAACGAAGGCCGATTGCTGTTGAGACTCCTATTTATTTCGTTCTCACACACTTCTCAAATTATCACAACTCTTTGCATGTCAAACAAACAAAAAATCGTCTTTGAATTTGACAGGACAGCTGTGAAAGACCATGCTTGGAAATTCCTTGCAGAGATTACAGACAATACGGTGACCATCTCTTCGAGAGGAATATCCCATTAATTGGACATTACGGCTTATATTGGCCCCTTGCAATCAATTACAACGCCAAACAAAGACATTTATTATTTCATTCAAACACAATATCTGCTGAACTGAATGATTTCTCTTCCAGAGAATTGTTGTTTTTCAGTGGAAATAAAAAAGATCATCGGATATTTTCGGTTTCACAACAACACCTCTGCAAGTTTTCGTGATCAGACTGTGCAGAAAATAAGGAATTTCGAAATGTCAAGATCATTAAAACCTACAAATGATGCGCCTGAATTCGTAATTAATGGGATCATTTTTAAGATCGCTTGTAACGGGTTTATTTTTTTCGCTAAGCTATTCATCAACGTGTAATTTTTTGAATTTCGAAATCTCTGCTGCCTTTGTTCAACATATTCCATTAATTTGTCGCATAGACCACCTCAAAATTGTTTGCCATCTTTCGAATTCAGCTTCTTTTAAGTAACGATCGGTCATAACTTTTGTTTTAAATGCAGTTGTTTGCACATCTATGTTTTACTTATCAAACAGTTAGCCATTATGAAGAATGTAATAACTTAAAATAAGATTAAGACCCTAATACAGATAGTCAAGAGGGCAGCCATGGCCTTATTTCAGTGTGCAAACTGCAAGTCTCACAACAAGGCTGAGGGAAAATAATTCCCGAATTCCCCTTCGTTTTTAGGGGTTTTCCGCCAGCGACAGGGACTGTACTTTTTTATGAGATGAAAAACAACGTGTAAAATGCCTGATTTTCCCACCTTTGTAAAAATTACGAGGTCACATGAATTTTTGATGCCAGTTGTTTCGGCAGGGGGGTGAAAGGGCTCGGACATGATTTTCAAGCACATGTGTAACTTTGATGTAAACAAACTCTCGTGCCTTTGTGGATGGCTGTGTGTTTTTCGCTACTAAATTGGTTAGGAACAATTGTTTTAAAAGTTGTAAAGAGGAATTACCCCGGAAGTTTGTTTTAAACTCGCTACCCGTAACTAAAGTTGCGTAATTTTGGTAATAATATATAGTAAAAATTAATAGTGGTGTGCAACCTGAATACAAGGTAACTGTATTACCTTGTTACCACGTGACTCGAGTCCAATTTCGCAGTTTTTTGTTTGAAAAAAAGATTAGCGATATTATTTATCAATTTATTTTATTTCCTTTTCTTAGTTTGCTATCAAATTCTAAAAGAGCATTAAACATAACGTGTTTCTGCAGTTAATTAAATCACATTTGCTGATACAACAAACACAAAGTGCAATGCTGAAACGCAATCTTTTTTTTGCAGATGAAGGGGCGTATCTTAAGGTCTTCAAAAAGCTCACACACACCTTTTTGCTTCCATTAGTTTCTTAAAAAGCACTTAATGATTGCTAAAGGTAAGCTTCAGACTTCTTGATCAGGTAAAAACAATTATGCCTCCGTAGGAGGACTTTTTGACGCTTATGCAACAAAATTAATCTGATTTAAAGAATATCGAATTGTATTTATTTCTTGAACAACTCTCTCTCTCTCTCTCTCTCTCTCTCTCTCTCTCTCTCTCTCTCTCTCTTTCTCTATTCGTATAAGTACTGCAAGTAGACAGTTATCGACATTCTTAATTCAAAATGACTTAAAAATTACTCAGAGTGAATACTTTTGCCGTGTGAGAGCGAGAGCGGCTTTATAGGTCACCAGTTTTACAATATTTATTCACTGTTTAAATTTCATTGTCAAGATGACAAATCAACACCGAACAAGCATTAGATGAAATCGATGATTTGTCAGACGAAGAACAAAAAGTCAGTCGATGAGGGGACGCACATCTCTGCTGTAGTTACAGATCTTGATGACTCCAGGGTGCGGGTTATCTGAGGCCTTTATGTAAGCTAATGGATTGATGATATTATCTTCATTTTTTGTCCTTTTGGTCATAATGGTTCTTTGAAAGCTCAGCACAAATGCGACTCAGTTGCTACGATTTTTGATGCATTTGCTGTCATTGAGGACAATGAATTTGACTCCGCAGACTGTTTTCTGCGTTTCGAAAAAATATGACTGCTAATGATATCTGTGACGTCTTATTTCCTTTTGGTTGATGCTACGTCACCGGAAGTTATCTGATAAGCCTAGTTACATTACAACCTGCGACAGATTGGCCTGATGTTCCCAACATTGAACGTTGTGTCGTTAATCACATCCCCGCCATTGTACCCTATGACAGCCTTGCTATGATGAACTTATGTCTTGGGCTATTCATGTGACATAAGTCTCATATCCTAGGTTATTCCTATGCACTCTATAGAAGTTGTATGGTCCGTCTCCGTAATCTGCTAGGAGTACAGACTAACTCTGCTTAGGGTGTATGAGAATTGCAATACTGTGGATATTCAAATAGAAATATCAATCTGATTATCGAATATTGCTCTCAATTATAACCAACGTATCAACCTTACAGTGTACATATTGCTTGATCCAATGCCCCTCCATCTATAAAAGAATTAAACCCCTCCCCCCAAAACCCCAACAAAATGAACAAATACCAATCCATATTAACTTATTAGGGTTGATAAACATGAACATATTTATGACTGATCTACTTTTATCACAACGATATATATGAAATGTGTTCTTTATATATTTATATGAGGTAAGAAATCTCACAAACTTTTGCATTTAAAGCATATTTTTGTTAAATCGATCCATGCAAGTTAGATTTTGTATAATCGAGTGATAAACAAACAGGTATTTAATTGTTTTTACAATTCATCGTGTGAATTTGTCCTCACATAGTTCGACAATTCAGGTTGAAATAAAGCTACTTCTTCCGACGAATAATCAATGTACGATATGATTGGATAATCCAAAATGAGGTAATGACGTTTGTCCTCGTCATATGCAGGCCACGTGATCTCTGTGTCGTCGTCACTGGGGTTTCTGAAAATAATGTTATTTCACAAGTGAAAAATTCATTCACAAATAAAGTTTATCATGATATCATGAGTTATACATCTTTTAAGTTTAAGTGTAAGAAAATGTTACGAGCTACTGTGAAAGAAATAGTCCTTAGACTTCCTACATACCCAGTTTTGGCGAAATTAGTCCAGTAACGGACAACCTTTCTGGAGAGATCATGATGAAAGTCTCTCATCTGTAGATTGATGGGTGTGGCCATCAACCTGAACAGCAAATAGAGCTCATCCCCGTGGCCACAGCCTCCGAACCACGGGGGTGGAGGGGGACCCTCGGGGAGGGGGCTGATGAGAGTGACCAGATAGTGGTAGGTCTTTGAGGCAGCGTTGTTCCTGGAGTGGGCCACGAGGGCATTGATGGTAGGGGTGACAATGGTGGCCTGTCCATACATCTGTATAGCCTGGTTACTCTGGTCCAGACTGCCCCTGTGACTGTGGTAGAAGGCGACTACTTTATGAGTCAAGATCGGATTGTTTCCGTAAAGCGAATTGATTACACCGGGAGCAATGGAATCTTTAAACACGTGAAACGGAATTTCTGAGTCTAAAGAAAAGTTTAAATTGTTTTCATACTCTGAGACTAAGCTCGTTTTTCGACTGTCGACGATCTTTCTGTAGAGAAGGCTACCCTCCACATCCGTCGAACCAGCAACGAAATCCAGGGATCGGAAAAAGCGAGACTCATTGCTATCAAAATCGTACAGAAGTAAATAAGGGTCCTTTGTTATAAGCTCGCCGTCAATCGACGGCCCCACGTAGAGGTCTGCCGTGATATTATCAGTAGGAATAAAGTCTTGAAGACTGACGGCATCCACAAGTTTTTCAGCAGGAACTGATCTCAAACAATCAAGATAGATAGAAGATTGAGTCGTTTCTGTACAGTTAGTTCTCTCTGACAGAAGCCGATTTACTTTTTCTGCGTTGTTTGGTTTGACAACTGTATTACGGGACACCACACCACTCATTGCTATCACTCTTTGAAATAACCCCCCGTTTCTGGGCATTAACGACAAAAGATGGGCACAGACGGCTCCGGACGAGTGTCCAATTATAGTGACATTTTCCGGATTACCCCCGAAAGCTGCAATGTTTTTATGCACCCACTGCAAAGCTGCAATCTGGTCCCACAGACCAAGGTTCTTGGTCACGTCTTGGTCATCTATATTCAAAAACCCGAATACTCCGAGTCTGTAATTAAACGTCACAACAATGACGTCACCGTGTGCGACAATATTGTGCGGGAAGTACTCGCTGGTCGAGCCATGAATAAAGTCTTTGCCGTGAATCCACACCATGACAGAGAAGGTTTTAGTTTGTTTAATTTCGTGGCCTGGGACATAAATATTCAAGCACAAACAGTCTTCGGAAAACCCCATTTCGTATGTACCTATGTAATCTCCGTCATCTTGCATACATCCGGGTCCATGATCATTCGGAATGCCTTGGATATCGTCCCATTTTCCGATGGGCCTAGGTTTCCGGAACCTGAGGTTGTTTACGGGTGGTTCGGCGTAGGGAATCCCTATGAATCTAATCATTGGGTGGGTTTGATTGTGTGTCTCCTTGTAACCTTTGACCCGACCCGACGGTGTGTCAACCAATATGGAGGGGTTGCTCAACTCACCGTGCGCTGATTTACGGGACAGTGCTAGGACCATGACTAACAAAAAAAGAGAAATCTGTAATGAAAAAGATTAGAATTTTGAAATCTTTTAGTTCTCGATTTTGACGAAAGACCCCCCCCCCCGAAAAAAACCCCCCAAAAATTTCGAATCAGACCCTAAAATCAAAAACCAAAAAATCAAACAAACAAATAAAAACCCCTTCTGCAAATAACCTTTAAAGAGAAAATGAATTAAATGAATCAACAAAGCAAAAAAAAGTCTACCACTAATTGATTCGGCCCTTACATTCTCACATATTTCGATTAATGTACGGGTAACTTACACATTTAGCGATATCCGCCATCTCAGGAGGTCGGGTACCTCTGTGTTTAATGAAGATGAAGTGAGTGAAAGTTGTTCCCTTAACTTATTGTTTACGGTCAACTCATTATTGTGCACAGAAGTCAGGTATTAAAAGCTCTGAAGATTAGGTCAGTGTGTAATATGCCGGATTAAAGGATTAGGGACTAACCATAACCCGGAGTCGAATAAAAGTGACAGTAAAATGGTGGTTTTTAATAAGCCAGCTGACATGTACTTATCTTTTTACTTCACAAATAGCTACTGACCGAGCGGGTGTAAAATGACACATTAAGACAGTCAACTATCAGGACGGACCATAATCACTTAGAACCATTTTAACAAGACCTTGGACTTTCAGTAGGACGTAGCTATCTATTTCTTGCGTCAAAACAAGTTAAAGTGACGCGGTTTCAATCGAAATATGCACCGTTTGCATAGTCTTAGCTTATATGCAAGACAAATCTTGTTTATTTTTGGAGAGCAATGGCTGAGTGGCTGACAATGAAATAGACAGACATACGTCACATTGCTGTTTAACACAACTACCCAAAGTCCACGCTCTTGTTAAAATGGTTCTAGTTCTATTCATCTCATATATTTAAATCAATACGAGATTCATTTCAAGAACTGTATTTTGCTGTAATGCATGCGCTTATCTAAATAATGTGTGCAACCTCAGCACAATGATAACTATGAAAAAAGGTTTGACTTTATCAAAATGAAACAGTTCTTTAATATGAAATATGTGTAAAGCGATGATGTTTGTACAGGACGATCGTACTATTATTGTTCTCTGATCAGAGCTATTAAATAGTATTTTGCACAATGTATAGAAATCGAATTTTAAAACATCTATCAATAAAGTAGTCTATTATAACTAGACTATGTAAGTACCTGACATGAAATGTGGAGCTAATATAAGTTTTTGACCGTCCTTATTAATCATTTATCGTTATGACCCTGTCGAGGTCATGCTTTGCCTTTGAGTAAGTATATTTATTGTGTAGAGTCGCAGATAAGTAGAAATTCGGTCACAACACATTACAGACACCATGCTCACAGAGCTGCTATTCTTACTGGTCGGATGGTGTAGCTCTATAGGTAGGCCACTTCTTACTGTTTCCGTAAAAAGTCCATAATATGAATTCAACAAAACGTCAGCATAGTTCATAAAAAGCGAGAAAATGGCATTTGTGTTCTGTTCGTAGCCTCCGTTTTTTGATTGAGTTGTTGTTTGCCTATATTTAAAAAAAACTATATAAGACGCAATGTTTGACTGTTTCAGTGAAGGGCGCATGTCCAGACGGTACCTTTACTTACGGAAACTCGTGCTACCTTGAATTCAATATCCGGGCAACGTGGGCTGAGGCCTCCGTAAGTCGTCCGTCAAATAGACAAACCACAGTTGCATATTCCGGAAAACTGCAGTGTCACTTTTCCCGCCTTGTGTCAATTGTGACGTCTGCACTCTGTGGCGCTAGCCGCCAGCAAGGATGGTCTATTTATCATTTGAAAAAAATAGAATTTGTTTCAAATGTCTGCATCACAGACAAGTTTTAGTGATAGATATATTGATATAGTTAATGTTGTAAGAAATAGTGTTGGAAAACGACATTTTGTCTTCTGTACACATTGACACGGTGTGGTGTTTTTTTTAAATGTCAGATCATATGCCGGGCGTATGGCGGTTACTTGGCCAACATCAACGATATTCATGAACAACACGTGATAGGAACCGTCGTCTCCAGGAACATAGGTAAATCCAGGCATGGTCCATATTACTGTCAAAACTGATTCTGGTATCAATATGTTTGCAACAATTTAATAATGATGTTAGAAGCAGGCACGTAGCATCGTTTTTGAAAGTGGGGGGGGGGCATACTCATCCAAAAAATCTTGACAAGCAAAAAAAAAAAAAAAAAAAAAAATGAAATAGGACTTTCCAAAAATCTTCAAAATCCTAATCCGGGGGGGGGGGGGGGGGGGGAGGGGGGGGGGGGAGGGGGAGGGGGGGGGGGGGCATAGTATATAACTTCAATTTCAATCATAATTTCCTTATTTTCAAATCAATTTTTTCCATCCTCCAAAAAAGTGGGGGAGCCAACTCCATGATAATTCAATTTTTTATATGTAAATTTTAAAAATTTAGTTGCTGTGAGAAAAAGTGGGGGGGGGGGGGGGGGGCAGGCCCCCCTGGCCCCCCTAATGCTACGTGCCTGAGAAGTGATTTTTTAGTCCTGATATATTTTTACAACACTATAGGGCCTATAACAGTTCACAACAATTTGTTATACAATATACTTTTGCATAAACTAAGATACAAAAGGGATTTGTGCCCATCACCAGTACCGAGACCATTAGTTCACAATTCTGCTTTTGACGAAGAATTCATACTGTTGAAGTCGTTTTTGACAGGAGGCTTCAGCCCCGGGATTTTCTGGCTGGGAGGGACGGACGTCCAGATCGAGGGTGAGTGGGTCTGGACGGGTAACGTGCAGGCCATGGGCAGCTACATGAACTGGGCCCCCGGGGAACCCAACAACGCTAACGGTAACGAGCACTGCCTGGAGATGGACATGGGGGGACAGTACCATTGGAACGACAACAACTGTGAAAACAGATTCAACTTCATCTGTGAAATGCCGTACGAATAATGCTTTCTTTTATACTCAGAGTTATTGTTCGTTACATTTTACTTAAGGAACGGCCTTACAAATCGAGCATTTCTTATATATTCAGAGTTATTGTTCGTTGCTAACTTCGTCCGTGAAATAATGCCGTACCAATGCATCCCCAGTAATGGTAACTCGTTTTTACAGGACGGCTGATCCAGGTATAGGCGCTGGTGGCCAGGGTGTCATTGGATAAATAACCACCCACCCACAGGTCAATCAGCCCTGATATTTCTCATTTTTAATCCATGATATATGAAGCTGTTTGGAAAGAGAAATGTGGCCCATATTATTTTTTGTTCAACTGGTGCATTTGATAAAACTATGATCCACTTGAAATAAACAAAATTAAACCTTAAATATGCATCTTTTATTTTATTTTCACTTACACAAGTGATATATAAACTCGTTAGTACAAAAGTCCCTTCCTACAACAAAGAATGACTTTCACCATTTGTTCGGAATGTAAGACTTTACATGCGTATGTGGTACCATGCAACTTATAAATACATTTTAAAATCATGCTTCTTTGTTATTTCAATCATTATTTATAATTCTGACGTCATTCTACCAACGACTACACTACTTTGGCAGAGTTTAGGATAAAGAGGTTTCAGGAAATTCGGTGTTATTTCCGGAAGTTAGTGAATTTTTCAAAATCTGTATTAGACAACAAGGAAGTCAATCTTATAAGCAAGAGCATTATTGAGTGTAAATCGAGTGCCAACACTTTCTTCCTCCCTGAGATATGGAGTATATGGCTCCAATCGCTAGCGTACATCTGCACAGAACTAAATAGCATTCAAGAGGGATTCATGGCGTGAGTGTTGGATAGTACAAGAACTACAATTTTAACCACTTGCATTTTATAAATCCAATAAAAAATCTTCAAATATGTCAATTATCATTTGTAGCAATGCCCCCCCCCCCCCCCCCCCAATAAAATTTATAAAAAACACACCAGAAAATCAAAACAAAAACAAACATCCCCTCGCCCCCCCCCCCCCCAAAAAAAATAAGAAGAAGACGAAGAAGAAAATAAAATCAACAAACAAATAAAAAAGAAAGAAAGAAAAAACCAAATAAAAAAGAAAGAAAAACACAAATAAAAAAGAAAGAAAAACAAACAAAACCCACCGAAATAAATGAATAAAACAACCCATGCAAACGAACCAAAGAGCAATCAAAGCTCCAAGTACCCCCCCCCCCCCCCCCCCCCAGCAAAAAAAAAGCATGTATATCTTTACCACTACAGGTTTAATGATTCTTATGTAGTACGCCAATCTCTGTTGTCTTTCATTTTCATTCAACGGGACTGCCTGAACATTTGTTCACATCAGTCTTATATTGTCTTTCTGGCCATGAACAGTGCGTCGAGTATGACTTCCACACAATTGATCAAGTAAGGCTTTATAGCGTTCTCGATAAAATTGTTCTTAATATCTCACTTTAAAATCTGATTATTAAATAACAGTTGTTTAAAAAGGAAATGGTTAAAATCATCCATTGTTTTAAAATTTCGAGATCTTCGATTCAAAATATATGCTACACTCCCTCTCGAGTATCTGGATTCCACCCCCAAACATAAGTGTAAAAAAAGCCAACGATTTATATATATAACAAATGTACACCTCTAGAAGAAAATTGTAAGGGAGAAGTTTGACCTAACAGTTTCAATGGATATTCTCATAAAGTACAAATAACCAATATAGTTACTGCTCTAACTTGTTTGGTGACCCAAGGGGAATCATAGAGATAAGTCGTGTGTCTGTGCTACTTAGATCAGAGCACACTGCCACAGATCTCGGTCATAATGTGGACAACCTGTTTTTTGGGTAAGTGTTGTTTCTTTTAACCGAGTTAAGAATCCAATAGATGTTAGTCATCTAAATGTTATTCAGTTGTATACAAATCCCGGTCCATTGATAAGTGGTATATAGAATCAGATGGCAGATATGTGTAGTGACAAGTGTTTGTCATAAAGATACAGATCTGTCCTTTGGTAAGAATTCTCAGATTTTTCCGAATGACTGATGGAACTCTTATCAAAACAAAATGCAAAATAAATACTTCAGCTATTTGAGATCAAGATTTGTTATTTAGAAAATTGCCAATAAATTTAAATTAAGAATATTTATAGAATTTAAGATAATATTGATGTTGCCATCACTTGTTGTCGGGGAGAAATATGTGATAAAGTTTTTCACATTTAATGAGGATATTTGTTGATTTTAACGTTTAACTTCAATAGCATGACTGATAATCGATATTGTTTAACAACACAGGAAGAGGTGAAAAGTGACATTTGTTTTGACTTTAGAATTATACATGCACATTTATTGAAAAAAAAAATGAATAAAATCTAATAAATACATTCTTATGATTTAAAATTCTTTAAAGATATATTTTAGTTAAAAAAAACCAACTCCCTTAATTGAAAATCTTTAAAAATGTGTTTAAATACAAATCCTGTTGTTGACAGTCCTGTTTTTGGCGGGAATCTGCAGCGGTTCGTGTCCGGTCGGGTTTGTACAACATGGTACTTCCTGTTACATGACGTTCCACATCCGGGCTTCCTGGGCGGAGGCAAACGTACGTGGTCAAAATTAAAAATGAATTCATTATATGTAATTCATTTAACGGTTCTACCGTTCGGGCGAACGTAGTCCATAATATTATAAATGGAAATCCCACCTAATATATGAGGTAATGAAAGAGAATGTTCATGTAATCAAATAAGTATGAACCAATATCATTTCAATCTTATTTTTACTTTGATTAACGTGTCATTGTCCGATAAAGCCATAGCACAAGTGTCCATTTGATTGTGAAATACGGATCACGTTAGAGACTTAATTTTGATTTTTGAGCAATACTATGTTCTTAATAGAGTTGTAATAGTTTAAAACTAGTTTTCAAATCATTGTGATCCCCCTCCCACCCCACAGATTTATATATCGACAATCCAGTATACCTGTCAGAGTTATTTAAATTGTCAAGGTTCTCCCGCCAAATTTTAAATGATAACTGTCTCCTCTCTCTACTTTTAATTATATTCCTCATCCCTAATATACCAGGTAAATGTTTAACAATGTTTGTAGTATTACTGCGGTCTGATTCAATCGTCTCTGTTGTCAATAAATGACGCCAGTGAGGAACAATTCATCCAAGGATATCTAGGACGACTCGGTCCAGGTAAGAAACACAGAACATGATATCCAGAACAACCCGATATAGGTAAGAAACACAGAACATGATATCTAGGACAACCCAATCCAGGTAAGAAACACACAACACAGGATATTTAGGACAACCCGATCCAGGTAAGAAACATACATCACAGGATATCTAGGACAACTCAATCCAGGTAAGAAACACACATCACAGGATATCTAGGACAACTCAATCCAGGTAAGAAACACACATCACAGGATATCTAGGACAACCCAATCCAGGTAAGAAACACACATCACAGGATATTTAGGACAACCCGATCCAGGTAAGATACATACAGCACAGGATATTTAGGACAACCCGATCCAGGTAAGAAACACACATCACAGTATATCTAAGACAACTCAGTTCAGAAAAGTAATATACAACACAGGATATCTAGGACAACTCAATCCAGGTAAGAAACACACAACACAGGATATCTCGGACAACCCAATCCAGGTAAGAAACACAGAACACATGATATCTAGGACAACCCAATCCAGGTAAGAAACACACATCACAGGATATCTAGGACAACCCAATCCAGGTAAAAAACACAACATAGGATATCTAGGACAACCCGCTCAAGGTAAAAAACACAACATAGGATATCTAGGACAACCCGCTCAAGGTAAAAACACAATATAGGATATCTAGGACAACCTGCTCAAGGTAAGAAACACACAACACAGGATATCTAGGACAACCCAGTCCAGGTAAAAACACATCACAGGATATCTAGGACAACCCAATCCAGGTAAGAAACACACAACACAGGATATCTAGGACAACCCAATCCAGGTTAGAAACACACACAATAACTGTAATCTAGGACAACCCAATCCAGGTAAGAAACACACATCACAGGATATCTAGGACAACCCAGTCTAGGTAAGAAACACACAACACAGGATATCTAGGACAACCCAATCCAGGTAAGAAACATACATCACAGGATATCTAGGACAACCCAATCCAGGTAAAAAACACAACACAGGATATCTAAGACAAGCCGGTCAAGGTAAGAAAAACAGAACACATAATATCTCGGACAACCCAATCCAGGTAAGAAACACACAACACAGGATATCTAGGACAACCCAATCCATGTAAAAAACACAACACAAGATATCTAGGATAACCCAGTCCAGGTAAGAAACACACATCACAGGATATCTAGGACAACCCGCTCAAGGTAAGAAACACACAACCAGGATATCTAGGACAACCCAGTCCAGGTAAAAACACATCACAGGATATCTAGGACAACCCAATCCAGGTAAGAAACACACAACACAGGATATCTAGGACAACCCAATCCAGGTTAGAAACACACAACCAGGATATCTAGGACAGCCCAATCCAGGTTAGAAACACACAACACAGTATATCTAAGACAAGCCGGTCAAGGTAAGAAAAACAGAACACATAATATCTCGGACAACCCAATCCAGGTAAGAAACACACATCACAGGATATCAAGGACAACCCAATCCATGTAAAAAACACAACACAAGATATCTAGGATAACCCAGTCCAGGTAATAAACACACATCACAGGATATCGAGGACAACCTGCTCAAGGTAAGAAACACACAACACAGGATATCTAGGACAACCCAGTCCAGGTAAAAACACATCACAGGATATCTAGGACAACCCAATCCAGGTAAGAAACACACAACACAGGATATCTAGGACAACCCGCTCAAGGTAAGAAACACACAACCAGGATATCTAGGACAACCCAATCCAGGTTAGAAACACACACAATAACTGTAATCTAGGACAACCCAGTCCAGATTAGAAACACACAACACAGGATATCTAGGACAAGCCGGTCAAGGTAAGAAAAACAGAACAAATAATATATCGGACAACCCAATCCAGGTTAGAAACACAGAACACATGATATCTCGGACAACATAATCCAGATTAGAAACACACAACACAAGATATCTAGGACAAGCCGGTCAAGGTAAGAAAAACAGAACACATAATATATCGGACAACCCAATCCAGGTAAGAAACACACATCACAGGATATCTAGGACAACCCAATCCAGGTAAGAAACACAACACAGGATATCTAGGACAACCCAATCCAGGTAAGAAACACACATCACAGGATATCTAGGACAACCCAGTCTAGGTATAAAAACACACAACACAGGATATCTAGGAGAACCAAATCCAGGTTAGAAACATACAACACAAGATATCAAGGATATAACAGAATATCAGTAAGAATCACAACAAAGAATTTATAGGACAACCCAGTCCAGGTAAGAAGCATACAACATAGGATATCAGTAAGAAACACAACAAGGTGTATCTAGGACAACCCAATTCAAGAAACACACAACACATGATATCTGGGACAACCCAGGCAAGATAAGAAACACACAACACAGGATATCAGTGAGAAACACAACATAGAATCTCTTGGACTACTCAGTAAAAGTAATGAAAGCAAAACGTAGAATATTTAAGGAACCATTATGTAGGAAAAATTATATACATATAACAAAGATTATCTAGAACATCTTGGAAAAAGTCAAAAACATACAACAAAGAATATCATGGAAAATTAGATCAGGTAGAGTTATCACAAAAAGATAAAACAGATAGTATCTTTACAATCTTGTTCCTAAACTTAGTAGAAACTTTGTGTTATGTAATTTCAAGTTTTGTTCTGGAAATAGTTCTTTAATAAGTTTTTTTTAATTAACGATTAATAAATAGATTCGTTTGCAATCCCACATACAGTGTGTTTACGTTTGTATAGGAGCGTTCTCCACTGACTCGCTGTGGGTTGGAGGCACCAGCCTCTTCTCTGGGAGCTGGATCTGGACCCAGACTCAAACCAGCCCCACCTACACATCATGGGCCCCCAACGAGCCGTCCACCCACGCACTCAATAAGTGCATGGCTATCGGCTTCAAATCTCAGTTTCTTTGGACTGCCAACGTTTGTGAACAACTTAATAACTTCATCTGCGAATCTCCGTAAGTGAATGGTCGATCGATCGATCGATCGTCAGAGAGAGAGAGAGAGAGAGAGAGAGAGAGAGAGAGAGAGAGAGAGAGAGATATGCAATTATCTCTCAGGAAATCTATATAAAATAGAAATTTTTGTCTGTTTACTCAGGAACACATCATATTTGTTTCAAATTTAAAAAATATAGTTTGGTTCAGACATACACATTTTCTTCAAATTCTTTTTCAGGGCATAGGTCGAAAATTTCGAAAATTATGAAATAATCGGTAACTTCAATAAAAAAAATTTATACAAAATTTTGTTTATGCTCGATTTCTTGACTTCTTGACTCGATGGTTTTTGATGATATCGAGTGGACTTTTGTAATGGCTTTTGTTCTGAGTATGTCATTTAAAACTTAAATGAAAGGAAAACGATGATTTGCATACTTTTACAGATAATAGTGTCGCATATAATACTCTTTATTTGCTTCATTAAAGACCATTCGATAAAGTATTTATTTCAAGGGTCTTTTCTAATATCTCTTCTCAAACAGGAAACGGAAATAAATATGTACAAGATAGACAAGGAAACTGGGGTGTCCGACACCAGGCGTCATCATTCATAAGGATCATTAGGATTACTTACAATCATTTGTTGTTGAGAAAAAATACACATTTCTGAAAACCCCCCCAGATATAAACAGGGAACAGTCTAGGAAGAGTAAAAATCAAAAGTTTAAAACATGCCCCATTTGAGAAATGAATATATCATTCATAAGGCCAAGTAAATAAAAAGTATTTCCAGCTACATGATTAACCCTAAATGATGAACGACACTCTCCAGTTTATGGATATATTTTCCCGGAAGTATTAAACACTTGGTCTTTCTGTTTTAAGGGAAATTGGAAATAAGTAAGAAACAAAAACTAGGATTATGTTCAGTATATTTATGATGTTTTAAGTGGGGCTGCCAAACTAGACAAGTTCGAAAACTGCAATAATAGGGTAAATTGAAATAAGACGTTTTTCAACCTCCCAACCAAGTCATTCGGTGTTTAAAAGAAGCATATGATTTATCTAGGCGTTTTAGATTTTTGTATTTGTTGACCATTAGAACAGAAAACAATTACAATTAAAACTAGTTTGAAGAGTAGCCCAAGAAATACATGTATAAACATTAATAAACGGACAAATGGCTTTGGATACATCTTTCAACAAAAAAGTTTATCGGAATATAATGATTGATTCTTCTTAGACATAGATGAAAAATGAAAAAAAAAATGAAAAGTATGTGTAAATCCATGGTTTATTGTCATAAAATATTTTTTGCTCAAATTAACATACACATGAGATCTTAAAGAATTACAACAAATATTGTTTCGTATTTTATAAGTTAAATTATATTTTCATTGTTTTGTTATTATGAACAGTATCGTAAGGTACATTTGATAGAAGAAGGGTGTTTATGATTCATTTAAAAGTAAGAGAATACATGTATTCTGTAAGTATGCAATCAAAAACCCTCAGTTCAATTGTTATTCCAAAATGCGTGTGCTATACGATGTTTTATGGCGATTATTAACAGAACTGTTAGAATATTTTGATAAACATATTCCGTACCTCGGTAAAATTACATTAACTGAATATGTACAAGGGTATACTTGTGTGGTTTTAATATTCGCCTAATAAAATTCTTTGAAATTACCTCGTGCATTTATAAACCATATCAACTCTTTGGATAAGGCAATTGTAAAATCACTCAATATAGATATCATCTATATATCTTTTTATCGATCTCTGAAGCTCGGTAGTTCAAACTACATTGTCGTCCTCAAACGCAAAAACCTTTACCCATTTTCTCACAAATGACATTTGACACCTTGAAAAAGCTTGGGAACGATGGATTATTGGAGGTTGAGGACATTGCTAAGAACATTGCAATATGCATGACTATTTTACACTACAGACAGATATCTTTTAAACAGTTTTGTTGTTTTTAAAATAATGACCAAACTTCAACTCTTGAGAAAGATGCATGTACATGGAAAAAGTATAATACTTATAAAATTATGAAACACTCTTTAACATAGAGATAATACATAAAAACCTAGCTATTTTGAGGTCTTGCGAAGCTATATCTAAGAGGATTACCGGCAAACTTAAGGGCACTGATCCTGTTCATCTTGTTCTTGAGCACCGTCTGGCACTTCCGGAACACGGTGGGGGGCGGGGCTCCGTTCTGTAGGGGGTCCTGGCTCCCCGAGCCCCCCTCCTCCTCCTCAAAGTCAGGCGGAGGCATGTCCTCAACCTCCAATAATCCAGACAAGTTGTATGACTTGCCGTTGGTTTTCCGTTTGTTCAGGGCATCCTTCTGTAAGTTAGCCTTCAAGGACTTTTCTCTCCTTAGTACAGTGTTGGGCATAAAGTGAGCTGTTTTTGATTTCTTTTCGGCTGTACTTTCATGTTGCATACTTGTGCTTCCATTAGGAATGGCGGGATCCCCATTGTCACTGCTGCCTGCGTATAAAGAGGGGTCTTTGGGTGGTTTTTTGGGTGGCATTGGTGGGTTTCTTGGTACCTTATCAGGTTTCTTCACTAGTGTGACTGTTCGTTTGGGCGGAGTTGGTAATTTCTTTGCAGGTTTGGTTGACCTGATTTCTCCATTTTGGTGGATTTTTGTCGGCGGAGGGGGAGCGTTAGGAAGGCTCTTTATTTCCGCTTCACTGGACCTGCTGGGACCTGTGACGTATTTCTCTTCCAGATATCCAGAACAGTCATCCGGAAAAAGAAAACTTTTTCGTTTCAATGGTGGAAGCGGTTTGTTTTTAACTACAGGAGGCGGGGCGCACGTTTTGCTCCAATGCGCAGTTGGTGCCGACCAATCACAGGAACTTAAATCACTCACGCTTCCGATTTTTAAACTGAGTACATCGTATGGTATGGTTTCCTCGCACTTGGAGCCTGGCATACTCCGAGACAGCGGGGCCTTGGGTATGGGCACCTCCTTCGGTGTGTGCTTAGTTCTTGGCATGAGTCTGG
The DNA here is from genome assembly GCF_902806645.1 of Magallana gigas. Lineage (NCBI taxonomy): Eukaryota > Metazoa > Mollusca > Bivalvia > Ostreida > Ostreidae > Magallana > Magallana gigas. Next base: position 52,760,764 of record NC_047562.1, on the reverse strand, counting down.
CGGTGTCTGTGATTTGTGCATACGGGTTCTCCGAGTTGTCAGTGTAGAAGTCACTTGGAGTCCCACAGTCGGGCTCTTGGTGACACAATGGCTGCTCAGAGTCACAATGTCTTCTAACCGAACTATCGTTCTCACAAGATGCTTGTTGTCGCCGGGTCGAATCTGGAAATTTGAAATTTTTATTAAAGATAAAATCTCCAATTCAATATCCAAAGAGACAGGGAAACAAGTCCTTTATTATTTTATAAGCAAAATAAAGTAACCTTACTCTGTGCTTATGATTGCAATAGTACTAATAGATAGATAAAACTGCTTTTGCAATTAGAAATGAACACCATGTTCCAAAACTTTGAAATTCGTGTAGGACGAACGTGATCTAAAAAACCGAGCCGTTTTCAATCAATTTTTTATCATCCACATTATACTGTCGCTTTCCGATTACAAGCTACATCTGAAGTATCAAACCGTAACAGTAACAAATTATCTATTTCATACCAAGTACGAACGGACTGGTTGTCAGAAAGAGGGCAGACACAGAGGATGTCCGAATGTTTCAACGGTAGGGGACTTTAAAACTACTGTAATGACTAAGACCTGGGCAAACGACATACAATTTAGCCAACCCCGATGGTTCATGCGAATAATGGATATGTTTGCAGTCAATAAAATTTACATGCACAGACTAGCGTTTTTAAATTTCATACATTTTATACCACAACAAATTGGAAGTACACCTTTTGCATTAATTTGTAAACAATTGCAATGAACAGATTGTGCCCTGCGTCTATATGTCTATATGAATAAATGATGTATTGATGCATCGCAACAGCCTTTTCTCTAAAATTTGTATTCGGAACAGTGATTAAATATTATAGTACAATTTACCATAAAGAACCAAATTTAGAGATGCGAAGCACTAAATACCCAATCCCATGTTTGAAATTAAAAAAAAATAATTCTTAATTTTTTCCTGTCAGTTGCAACAAAAACAATTAAAGCCATATACATGAACATCTCATCCAATCCAGTTTAAATTTTTCAACTCTGTCCGCTCCTCTTAAAGGCCAGCCAATATTAGCTGCAATGCAGTTGTTTCATTATTTCAATTTTAAAGAATAGGTTAAGAAAGCAATTAAGACAATTTTGTGAGACGGTTAATACACAAATGAACAAACTATATTGTTTAATATATTAAGCATTGTATCATATTAATGTTAAAAGTGTTATTTCCCGCGCTTGCGCGTGATATTATCTAGGAGAATTTGAATATGATCTAGAAAGTTAAACAAGTAGCAGTTGCATTTTATTAGAACGATTTAGAAAAACCCCGCGCCTCTACTTACTCTGTATATGTTTAGGTTGATAGTCAATTCCAGATTTACTGAAAGAGAGGAGAATTTTTAGACTATTAGTAACTTATCAGAAGGAAAAAAATACAAATTTTAAACAAAAATTAGTACCCGCAAGAAAAAACAAAAAACAAAAACAAAACCAACAAGATCAAATTCATCATTCGTGGAATTCGAAGATGTACAATAATGGATTAGGGATACCCACGCAATCCCCAAATATTGATCCATCGGGAATTCTTATGATGTCTCAGTCCACTTGAGAAAAACAACTTGTGTAGAATATGTTAAGTTTTCAAGACGACTCACCTAAATGCACATCGACAGATGACTCCTATGGCCACCACTATTAACATCACACCTACACTGATACTGACAATGATCCATATCGTTCTGGGATCTAAGTTGGAATCAGCTTCAATAAAGACATAATGCTAACGTAAATAGTATTATCCTAAAAATATTAAGAGTTTCTAAAAATCTTGCCCGTTTCAAAAGAGCTGTGTCTTGTCTTTTGGGGGAACATTTCAAAGTTTGTGTTCAAAAGGTAACATTTCACGATGAGATATTGCAATATTAATAAATATTAATGATTAAAAGAAACGATGTCCATGCAGTCATTAAGTTTATAAGTAACAAATATTCATTCAGTGATTAAAAATCCAAAACTTTCTCCGGCCCTTCGATGATCAGACCTTCAAAGATTCACTGAGCAATAACAGGACCTTACCAGATACTCGTGTCGTGTAGTGATTAGTCAAATTAACATATTCTGATCTTATGATCATGCACCATTTTGATATTTTTATCTAATATTTGTATCGGTAAGCATAACCAGCTATTATAATGTTGTTATTCAGCCATGGATATACCGCCCATTGCAGTTACTAGTAGCTTCAGTATCTAGCTATTAGAATTACACAACTATTTCTAGAAAAGGGACATCATTTAACGATTTTTTCCATTAATTACTCAAGGAAATTTGCAGTGAAGACTATTAAAAGTGTCATTAATCAGTATGATTATCTTGGAATATGTTTACACAATTAATAATTTAGTAAACACATATTGTGAGCATATTTATAAAACAAAAAATTAATAATAAATTCTTTTTTTCCATATTGATAGAGAAAGCAAATGCTATTTGTAATAAACTAATTTTGGTAACTTAATATTTTCAAGCTTATTAAGCTGACAATTAAAAAGTTGTCTTAAGACGAATGCAGGCCCGGGGACCAAACACTTAGACGAGATCTCAATGTAATTTTTAACCCCCCCCCCACAATATACTCTACCTACATGTACAGTACCATGTAAAAACATGAATACGCTGGGATCGTTATGACAAAGCATGGAGCTTGTCAGACCGGATTTTCCTTTACAAAAGGCAATTTGCTTAAAATAGGCCAAATTAGAACTGCTTTCTGAACAGCCGAGGTCACCCAGTATTTTCATTCTCGTTAAAAAAATTTAGAGAAATCAGAAACGGGAAATGGTATGTTAAAACTTTGAAATAAAAAAAAACTACGCATAGCCCAACATGTGTGTATGACGAGGAAACATATGTAACATATGGTTAAGAGAGGAACTCTGTGGATATAGTACTACGTCTATAGTTACAACTGATATAATGATTGGGATAAGGGCTCAGCGAAAAGACATGTTCCTAATCATAACAAATTGCTATACTTTCTCTGTCAATTGTTGTCTTAGATGAATTACACCCAGTCACGTGGTTACAAGTCTCATTAATACAGTCACACGTGGATCCACATTTATGTCCATAGAAAGGATACGGACACCGGTCACGACAATCTTCGTTGTACCATCCATCATCACACGCTAAATAAAAAATGGAATAGAATTCACCATTTTTGTTTGTTTTCTTCGAGATTCTTTTAACAAAAACATGTATTGTTATTCTGATAGTATTTTGCACCTCTCAAATTGTTTTTGATTTCAGTGAAAGATGATTAAATGTATTTGAGTTATACCTATGCAAGTGTTGGTGATATTGTCCAGGTGGAAATTAATACAGCATCCACTCTTACTTTCCCTACAAAATAACATATCATTAAATTAGAAGGCATTTTACAGTTTCCATCAAAATATAAATGTTTGAACGCTGAAGCGTTTGCTTTATGTAGACTAGCACAGTGGTTAATGTCATTCCACGATTTAATATTCTAATCTCAAGTCATTATCTCTTCGGATAAAAATATCGTCTCGTTGAAAAAACCCATTAATTTAATGGTGTTATTTGCAAGGGTGAGCGTTTCTCTGTTCAAGGCTGTAGGTAACATATAGTTATACCTACATACGTGTGCTAGTGACAAAGAATCAACTACAATGTTATATATACACAATGCTTACGGAAGTGTGATATATATCAACCATTACTTTGGAAAACTTTTGTGTAACGCCATATTCTTTAACCTATGAGTAATATCAACATACTTACGACGTACAATTCCCTCCCGACGAAGCCGATGTTTGGGTGATAACTGCAACAAAAATTAAGATGGTATCCATATGGTCCATATCAATAAGAAATAATTTTCATTATACGTAACTTCATCAGAAAAACAAGATAAGCGGGAAATTATATCTAATTCTATAAATATCGATATTAATTTCCTGGTGAATGAGTAATGAGCCACATTTTTAATTTAAATTTAAGGATTTATAAAATTGTCGTGTTGTGAGAAGTTGAAAATGTTACTAATTTGATTTCTTTGGAAGAATGCAAAACAGAAGACTGGGTATAGATCTTACATCTAATCACACTTCAATGTCAATACGGCTAAAAAAGTACACACAAACTATGAAGCAGTCAACCAGAAGTGAGTATAGTAAATAGTTAGTTTCCCTTTTATCAAATATGTGTAGCTGTGTCGTATCACACTATTTTTTCGAAAACTTTGAGCAGTAGATAATGAAAATTCTTCGAGTAAATGTAAAAATAAGAAAGGACTCCTGTGAATTTTTCATATTTGACTTCATGCTTCTATTGAATAAAACAGCTCTTTATGAATAAATGCCTACTGTCACACACCGAGAAAGTAAGTACAAGAAACAAATACAAATGACATCGTACGCTTACTCTTACCATAAAGACAAAATAATGTAAATCTATGTGAACAACCACAAATAGTATAAATATAAATATCATATAAACACAGATGATATCACCTACTCTCCCTTACCATCCACACAGCCTGTCACGTGATGACACTCTTGGACCTGACACCGACATACTGTTTCACAGAGTTGACCATACCGGCCCTGAGGACACGGCGTATTACAGTCTCCGAAGTATCCAGGGTCACACTCTACAAAGAGTCGGGATCACTTTTAGGAAAGCAATAACCAATTTTAAGGAAGCTGGCTGGTCAACATATTACCAAATGACATCAGAACTACCTTAAAGTTTTAGACACGAGATTTATAGCCATAAACTATTATTTAGTAAAGGAAAAAATATCGTTGAATAGTCAGGTCAAATAGATTTATATGATGGTCACACGAATCGATCCCTCTTAAGATTTAGGGAGACTTCTGCACATATCAATTAATTCATAAACGTTTACTCACAATAAAGGTCAATAAAACATAATTGGTAAGTAAACATTAAACCGGGCGATGTCCAAATTTTTGAATTAGTAAAGAAATGCACGTCACTCACCGACACATCCGGTTCCTTTTTCGTCCAACTTGTAATTATTACAACACTTGATGGCAGAATTGGTTTTTCTGAAAATTGATTCATATAATAAAAGTCGGTATATTTACACTGTTAGTCATTAAGATACTGCAAATATGTTCCAGATATATTTTTTAAATTCCTTTCGTTTCATAGGCAATTAACAATAAACAAATGCCCAAAGAAATCCTAAGGAACTTGAACTTACATGTTAAAGACTAAAATCACAAAGAGAACATATAGTATAGACCCGTAGTATTCAATACATTGACAATATTTCCAAATTGTGACACATTGACTCATTTATGTACCCGTGTATTTAAATTTTACATTTTGAAATTATTACATTATGAATTCTCAAACTTTTAGGAGAATTTCTAAAAAAAAAAAAGGATTTATTTTTGCGATCAGATGTCGGAACCTTTGCTTCTGAATGTGTACATATAAGGAAGAAGATAAGGAACAATTTAATTTGACCCGATAAATGATCTCGGAAAATATATGTACAGACATTTTACATAATTAAATGACTTATAATGTACAGCGATTAAAGACTTCCTATATCAGGTTAGAAAGCTTAACAATGATATTATATGCAAATCATCTGTGGACAAAAATTTCGTATATATCAGTGTTACATTAGCGTTACTGGTAAGCCCGGCCTTGTTGCTGAATTAACACGTAGATATTCATACGTGTTACAGTTTTGCTTATTGTTGCTGACTTGGTTTTGGTAATAAATAAAAACACGTTAAAAGAGTAAAGTTAAGAAAACAACTTACGAACAAATTCCTATCTTCGACGAAAGATAAACACTCCCAGGACAGAAAACGCAGAAAATTAAAAACAGAACTACACCAGACATTGTTTTGTCATGGTGTATTTTATCCAAAATCCTCAGCTTAAATGGCTGAGCCAATTGTTGTATATTGTTTTTCCGTTTTACCATAAGTGTTTTCATATATACATGTAGTAATCATTGAAACGATCTGGGGATACTTTAAACCATTGTCATATTAAGCCATGTGATTGGGGAAGTGCATTAAGTGCCATTTCGTCCTTTCTCAGATAGATTAGTTTAATTTAAACAATACTCCCTAGATAGATGTACTTTGTATCAATTTTGATAAGCAATAATCCTAAAATTAAACGCTTTTTAACTTCAGATATGGTGATGGTTCCTAACATTTTCACTTGTAATCAAAAGGAAAGGGAATTGTCAAAATATAATATTTTATTGTTTACGTTATTGAAATTTTTCTTACATAGAGAACGTGAATGTAAAAATAAGAACACATTAGAATCATAAAATGGCATAGAATTACTTAAGTTAACTGTCACTGTCGTACTGTCTATTTCTGAATGTTTGCAACCACCATATTGCCCGTTTCCGCTTTCCTCACCACAGTGATATAATCGTATAAATAATGATATTTTTAAACTTAAATTTCCACTCATGGATAAGAAATATAACGATAGATAATGTGACTTTTACATTTTTGTCCATTTACTTTAAATAAAAACTGAATAAATTGATGAAAAAATGTCGGCCCGAAGCCAATTTGAAAGCTGATATAATTGATAAATATAGGCCGAAGACGGAAATCTGCAGTTATTTAAAATTGACCGGAAAACTTTTTCATCAATGCGCGTAGCACTGTGCCGGATAATTAGGCCAGTGCCATGGTGGCATTTTTGCACCCGCTTAAGCTGCATATATCGAAAAATTCAAATATGCCATATGGTAGACCATTGCTTAAAGAGTTAACAACCACCTTTGTTATCAGTGTATCTCACCTGTCAGGTAAGATATCTACCTTTCAAAAATAAATTCCTATAGGAAAATAATTTTTCCCATAGGAAAATCAATATTCCTATAGGTAATTTGAAATTTCCTATCGGAATACAATAACTTCCTAAAGGAATTTCAATTCCGATAGGATTTGATAAAATCCGATAGGAAAACTTAATATCCTATAGGAAAACTACATGTCTGAATCAAATTCCTACAGGAATTACCATTCTCCTACAGGTGTCAATATTTCCTGTAGGAGAGCCAATTCTCCTATGGGAATTATCATTTTCCGATGGGATATTAATTTTTAAAGGTAAATATCTCACCTATCAGGTGAAACACACTAAATACAAAAGTGGTTTTATACTCTTAAGACAATGGTCTATCATTTGGTATACATGGATTTTTCCGAAATTGCATCTTAAGCGGGTGCAAAAATGCCACCTTGGCACTGGCATAATTATCCGGCACAGTATTAGTAATTAAGGTTTTCCGAATCTCTTTTTACAATGTAGTTACAAAATATGTAAATCGCGTGTTTATATTTACTTGTTTGATATAAATAGAAAGGATATTATGTAAGGAAAACAGCTTAAACGTCACTGAAGGAAGCATATCTTAATTTGTCACTGTCACAAAATATTTCAATCTTTGATGTAGCGATTTTGACAGTAGTTCTTACGACATCACAGCAGTAATACATTGCGGGTCACTCTGTATCATTTCAAATTAGTAGCTTAACTGGCACAAAACATTACGACAAAAATAATATTTTTGATATTGATTTTATATACCCCAAATGAAGAGGGTTGAAAATGCATGAATTGGGTCTACATTTGATTGTTTTTGTAAAAAATCTTTACAGTTCTTGAAACATATAAAATTGCCGATTTGTCAACACACAGTTCACACAATTTCTTTCGATTATTGACGCCACAGCATAAATGAAAAATATTCAACAGTGTTTTTGACAAATTTCCTCCATTAATTTAAGCAAAGAAAAAAGAATTATAATTAATATTAATGAATGATATTTTTCTATTCTAACTTAAATTGATGACGTATGACTATAAGGTAGTTTTTATTTTAATACATCTCATATGACACTTCAAACGTCTGATGGTCGCGATGCGATTCAAAATGCCTCCAAATGACTGTATCTCATTGACGATTAATAATGAAGAATAATTTATAATCATTATAATTTATTTCATGTATCAAGTAATAAGGTGACTATATTTTGGAACATAAATAACATTCAGTATAAAAAAGTGTTACTTTCTGCAAAATTATCACTCATACTTAGTGGTTCATCATGGCTACTGCTTTGGTTGGCTGTTACTTACTTGCCCAACAAGCTCGGTGGTTTAGATATTGAATTCAACAGTTATCAATACATAGAGAATATTACATACCCTTTTCCATATCACACCCTGTATCAGCCAGAGATTCTAATATCAGCCGGAGGGCCGAAGGGCATGTATTATTATATTCATTACATACTGACTAATAACATACAGAAAACAAAAACAATTTAGATTAACAATTTAGTTTGTTTAATAACAACAACTTAAAACAGAGAATATGAACATAAATGATATTTCATTTTTAAGAGCCCCCTTCATATTTTTTCAGATTTTCAAATCTTCAAATAAGTCTGTACCTGCGCAGTTCGACAGCTGTTCTGGATCTGAGTGATTAAAAAGACATTGTACAATATGATACATGTATAAAGACAAAATGTAACGCAATTATAACAAACAGCAACTTAAGAGATCATTTGGACACAGATAATCTTTCAAATTGTTCACAATAAACAACTTTAAAAACAAAAAAAATATCACATTTATAGCTATAAAACAACTTAACTTTTAATATTTGAACATATTTAAAAGATAAAACAGACCCAGTTCCTTTTTCTTATGAACATAAATGATTCAAATTTCATTTTTAACAATATGATACATGGTAAACTTAACAAACAATTTGAACACAAATAATCTTTCATATTTTTTGACAATAACAACATTTTATAACAAAGAAAATATCACAGTTAAAGCTATAACACAAATTCACTTTTAATATTTGAACATATTTACAAGATATCACAGATCTAGTTCCTTTTTCTGAATCTGACTCTGAATCACTGTAGATGACTCTACATCTCTTAAGGGGTTTTGGTTGTTTGGAAGAGAAGTTAAATATAACATTGCCAGAAATATTGCCCCCCCCCCCCCCTAAAATTGCCAAAGACATGCTCTTTCATTATGGGTTGATTTTCATAAGAACTTATTTCAGTCAGTGTTTGATGAATGATGTCGTCAGTGTTTGATGAAGGCACCACACTGGTGGACGGCAGAGCTGAGCTATATTTATCAAGGGATGAAGAGGAACTGTCGAATTCTGTGACTGGTGGTTCCGAGCAACTAGATGAATAGTTTGTAAGAATTAAATAGAAGACAGGTGCCTCTGTTTTTCATTGGAGGCAGTGCTGTAATTATTAATAGAGTTAACATTCTTATGGCCGGACAGCTGCTGAATTATGGTTGGGGGGACACCAGCATGTACTAGGGAACTAATGGCTGTCTTCCTTGCACTGTGGTTAACTTTTCTTCCTTGGATTCCCCCTGCCTCACACGTGACCTTCACAATGTTGCCAATCGTATTCTTTCCCATTGGTTGGTTGACGTACCAAGCTTTTTCAGGGTGCTTTGAAACTCCTAAGTAAAATGGCGACTCGGGGTTGTTCATCTGTTGTGGTCTTCTCCTGGCAAACTCTTTATACGCTAAAACAGGGCATCGCGGATTATCTTGAACGACAAAAGCATATAATATGTAGTTTATGTATAGAGAGCCATACACTAATCTATGCAACATTCAAACTATTCAGGTTTCAGGAATAAATCTCAGGTTAACAAATAAAGTTTTCATAAATCTGGCAATATGTACCTCTATTTTCAAACATCTTTGGTGCAAAACTCCGACTCTCACTTATGACCCCAGTTCTTGTCTTTGTTGATCTCTCTCTATATTCTAAATATTCCTCTCCAGTCGAGGTGACCTTTTGCTGCACATCACCCCATCAGAGACTGACATGTTCAGCTCTGCTTCTCGTTCCAAAATGCATTGTGTTGTTAAGATACAAAACATTTATCAGTGACTTGGGATCTCCTGAAAACAATTTCAAAGACAATTTTAGTCGAAAAAGACATTGTGAGTTTTTATTTTTTTTCTTGTTGACAATTTATCATTAAAAATATAAGTTTTAGTGGGTCAGAACTAAATCATAAATTACCAGTTCCAAGAAGATTCTTTTCATGCGTTAGGGGGTCTGCTCGTTTTTCACGATTTCCCTTTCCCAGCTGTCTAAGCAACTTTCGTTTTGACAAAAGTACATCGCGAGAATGTTTGAACTCCTTATCCGTAATGATGTTAATGATCAACTTCTTCTCAGCCAAATAACGGTTTACACTCCCTTGAATAGACTTTAACGTGTCGGGTTCATAATCCTCGCCGCTTGCTTTCTTTGCATTCATGAAGAATCTTGCCAAATGCATATCCAGGTCATAAACCGGAATTTCCTCCGGGTTTCTGTGTTCACCGTTCTTCGTTAGGTAACCATTAAATTTCCTCAAGTCAAATTCAATTTTTCTACGCGTATTGGTATTTTGAAGGCCCTTTACAAGCTCAAATGTAGAATCTTCTTGTGTGTCTGTCACGGTTTCCCTTTCAACATCGGGCATACCAGCAGGTGGTAACGTTACAAGTTCGAGGTTTTCATCTCCAGACTGTACACTTAGGCCTAGACTCGAATCTAACAAATCCAGCGTAACTTAATCAGTTTTTTCACTTACAGTGTCGTTGAGTCCACATATGTATTCCAATTCACTAAGTCTATTTCCAAGCGATTCAAATGTTCTTTCATTGATATCCATTTTAGTTTTACCGTCTGCAAATGTACACAAACGCCGAAGCGGTAAAAAACAGAGGTGTTCTGAAAAGAGTAACTACAATACGGCCCATTTCTGAAAGAGTTAAAACCAGAGTGGTTCCGCAAGGGGTGCGATACGGATCCGTATCAGCCCTGTATATCGATATCAGCCCTGCAGAATCCGTATCAGCCCCGGAGACTGATACTGGTGTTCTAAAGTTACCTGTATCGCATATGCAAAAACTTTGTATTTATTAGTAAGTATGTAATAAATTGTATTATATTTCATAAACATTTTCATAATCATGTTCTTCCCAAAGGCAGTATGTTAAAGAAAAGCACCACATGTAAAAAAAATTCGCAATTATCATTATATATTTTGAAGAACTAAATGAAAATGTTCATGACCAATTTGATGTATGAAATTATATTCACATGTACAAAATTTTCGGAATAATCATTATATAGTTTGAATAACTAAATGAAAATGGTTATGACCAATGTAATGTATGAAATTATATTCAAGAACATGGATTTCAATTATTATGTAAATGTGCTTTTATACAACTTATATTGTAAATAAAATAAATGTTAATATCAATTACCAGTAATGTGGTTTATTTATTCTATTGTTAATTTTCTTCACAGGAACTGTGATATAGACTATATCAATTAACTCACCTGGTCCCGGTTCGCACACATTTTTTCGATACCTGTTTTCTAATGTGTGCAAAATGGGAACAAACAATATCGTTATTACAATTGCAAGTTAATAATTTTGTTATGACGAGAAAAGATATCGTTATTACGAGTTAATTATCTCGTTAATACGGAGATTGTTTTTACGATAAAAGATATATATAAACTTGTGTTTCATTGTTCTACTCTTTCTTTATGTTGAATGGATATACATAAGGTAATTATTGAATTAGTGAAAGAAATAGCCTTCTTTTTTTTGTTTAGATTACAAGTTTTATCTTAAAAATGATGATTTCTGTTCTTTTTCGTTTTTATTTTGTAAAAATAAAATTTACAAAAACTCATAAAACAGAAGAAAAATTAAAGCAAGAAATTAAGGAAAAATTGAAAGTCGTTGGCCAACTTTTGTCGAATGATTACAGTTACCGATATAATTTTTTTTTAAATAGTCCTTTAGCAAATGCCTGCCTACGATAAATAAGATAATAACCTTTATCTAAAAAAACATAACAAAATAATCTCGGTGTAATGCTGGCAGTCCGAAAATCAAATAGATCCCGGTTAGAACCAACCAAACTTATAACTTCAATTTTAAATAAAGAAAGAAAAGAAATTCATTTATACTTTATTTTGCTTCGCTCAGTTGAACACAATGAATCATTTCCTGTTCTTATACAATATTTTAAAACTAGTTTTTAATCATAAACTATACTTGTCATAATCTGAAATTTTTTGAGACAGAAAATATTGTAAATATTGTCTTTAACATACAAGGAGCTATATTTGGAAATCCCGCACTTCCATCCTCAATTGGCTTTGAGCAGTTTATCCGGAATGTCTACATTTGCTGCAGCTGTTGTTTCCCTTTATCTGAGGAAAGGACTCCAAATTTTGAACTTTTACTCTGTCTGACATTGCTCTTAAAAATCTCTCTCACAGACATATATTACAAAGGTTCATTTATTAAGCATACTCTATTAGACCTGTTACTTTTAAACCAAACAGGTGTAAAATTTATAATTAATTAATCCTAGTCATTTTTAATTTACGCCAGACGAAGATAACCTTTAAATACAAAACTGGACAAAAAGGGAAATCATATTTTGCGATATGTACAGAGTTACCTCTCATGTACATGTAAATGTCTGTCTTTGAACTCCTGATTGATCATACTGATAACACAATCATAATCAAACTTTTGACTATGCATAGATCACATCAGATGCCGTGAAAAAAGACATTACATGAAAGTCAAGTTCTCAAATTAAACAGAGATAAAAAATGATTTGAAATGTTTTCCAATAATCTCTACGGTATTAGGTTTCTTTTCGTTAAAACAAGGTTTGGCCAAAATGCGCTCTCCACTTTTTGCAATAGGTTTAAAGAGTTTTTTACTACATGGATTTGGAAACATGTTTGGTGTCTCAGTACAAGTACCACGGAATAGCGTATATAAAAGCAATTGAGACAGAAGTAGATAATTTAGTTTTAACCATATAGGATCTTTATAATGAAAACGAAGATTAAGACAAAAATTTCAAGTTATACTTATATACCAATTTCGAAACATAGAAAAATTATAACATATTCAGGTAAGTTTTACGCTCTGATAAAACTGTTTTAGCCACGTTTAGGGAAACCTGTTTTAGAAAAATTCAAATATTCTAAACAATATAACGGCAACGAACCAAGCATGTAAGGAAAACTAAAACACTGTTTCACTCTATTATGTAACATTTTACATTCAAACGTTAAATTTATTGTATCATAGTCAATTAAATACATACAAACATATTCTTACTTCACAAATGAAAATCTAGGTTTAACATATTCATAATTATCTACACAAACGATTTAAATTGTCCCATCCAACAATGGTGTCATAGCTCTAGATCTGCTAGAAACATATGGTTTATTACAGCTTATAGATACCCAACATACCGGGGGTACAATGCATACGTTGAAATCCTTTATTTTATAAGATAAAGCATCAAATCCAGGGGTAACATGAGTCCAAAATGCTAAAAAATGGACTTTATGATTATTAAAATCAGATAGTAAATCTACGTTATAAGATTGTTTAAAGATTGAAAAAATTATCTGAAATAGACCAATCATCGTAATCAAAGACTTTGCTGTTATAGCCAGCGAGCTCAATTTCCAGTCATGGTATCCATTACCTCTAAAGATATCTTGTTTTTGAATATACATGTACATGGAAAATATATATTCATATCAATGTCTTACAACGCAGAAACAAGATAATTAGTTCCATAGCTTTCATTACTCTTCAGATAGAGCTATGTGAAGTCTTTCCAGAGGTCCACAATAGATGTACACAAACTTTTGCGCACTACACTGTAAATCCTGTCCCAACAAACTTGCTTGCATTTATGCACACTATCCTTTGTGGTATAAAACAACCAAACGTATTACTTTCAAATTTCTGTCGTAAAAATGGGACAATTCTACGACATAGAATTTGCATTAAGCATAATGCAAAACTCATTAACGAGTATATATTGCCTAAACGTGGCTGAAAAGAAACAATTTTGTCTGCAGTACTTACTAAGGCTCTGTGAGTGAGAGTAACAGGGTTAAATACAATATCTTTAATTTTGCCCAAAAAGCTTGTTTACTTTCAGCGATGATATATTCAAAGAACCTATAGACGTATCCCAAGCCATTCAATAAAATGCTGAGATTCCCAGATACTCTTTTCTTTATATAGAATAAAACCTGCCAAACTCAAATCTAGCATATCAAGACATGTAGCTAGATGCAAAAACCAAAACCGTGATATGAACACAATACTTTTATGAAACCCCCTATCCCCAATGTCTAACTAATGATTTCAGGGGTTCAGTCGATATGTACAAGTATGGTGCTAAACGTAGATCTAAAATTCAAAACACTAAATCAGTAATACATAAATTTCCAGCAAAAACCTTGATATCATATTGGACATAAAATGGGCGTATGATACAACCTTTTTAAATCAAATTCAAACAACATCATTAACCTTACAATACGGTATGGTATTTTTAACGTCTTCTAGTTTGCAATAGCCACGAAAAAAAATATTGTTATTGTTATTTTCAAACCTTTGCGTTTAGTCCTCTGTTTAAAAAATGTCAATTGTTTTCAAAATTGTCAGTGACAATTAGTCATCTTTGTAATCTCTTGCAACGTCCCAACCATACTTATCTGCAATTATAATGACTTTTTATGGTTTTTAATTCTACAAACTGAATCTTCAATTAGTTGTTGAGTTCCATCAAAATCAACACATTCAATTTATTTATGATTTTTAAATTCAATTAAAATTTGCATAGGAAAAAACCTTTCTTTGTGATGAAATAGTCTGAATCAAGAGTATTGTATGCTACTGTTGAAAAGCTCCTTTGAAATTGTCTTCTTGGTCTCGGCAAAAGCAGTATCCATTTCATTTGCAAATAACTGGTAGGCCGCAGCATTAATAAGTCAGCATTTCAAGAATGAATGTATGACCTTCCTGAAAAAGTTTGTGTAGTGATACAACCAGGGTCTTCACCAGTATGTGGAGAATGCTGATAACCATCGATTCAGAGATCAGAAACTAGAAATTTGTTAAATAATTTTTGTCGAGTGAACATAATTACCGGTTCCTGAATTTGAATAAACCTAAGGTAAATACCTACAAAAATAAAACGATAAACAAAATGGTAACTTAATCTCAAGAACGAAACAATTTGGATGCCCATTCTATTTTAAAAAGTTGGTGGTCTGCAAATCCAAGGGACTCGGTACCAACCAACCAAATATAATAACGATTTTTAAAAAATAGTCATTACTTAAATATGTTTAATAAATTTTCTGACATTAATACTAATATGTTTGTTTCTTAAAACGGCCCGTATCCAGAGCCCATTAATAGTTCTGTTATGAATTTGAGAAAAAAAATAGAAACTCCTCTGCATTCTTTGCCAGATTCGAACCAACCTTGACCTATGGTTTCTATGACACGTGTTATCACTACAGGTTATGTTCCACAGATCATTCTCAAATCCGCAGTCTAAGACTTGCACAATGCGTCCATCAATCTTAGCAAAGCCTCTCAACGACGCAAGAGCTCGCTACCAATCCCTTTCAAGTCTCAATTTTGGTGTCAGTAAAGAGGAATGACTGGCGTGGATACTTCTTTTCATTTGAAAGAGAGATAAGTCTTTCTAGAAATGACAAGAAAAGATTGTAGGGTATCACATGATTTGCTTTTGATTTGCGACAGTAAAATATTAAAAGGCTGAGAATCTACTAGTATTTGCATTAAAGGGTGATATGCTGTTGTAGTTTACTTCTGACGGTACCAGCCCAAGTAAAGGTTCTATACCAGGACCGAGATCACAATAGCAGAGTGGTGTTTGTTTTATTATTTAAAACAAAAACTAATCTGAATTTAAAACAACTAATTGATAAATAAGATCAAGAGACAGAAACAATGTGCAGCAGGAAATTGCAATAATTTACTTCTTAACAAAAAAAAAATAAAAACCTTAAAAAAACTCCAGTGAGTAGGTAAGTGCGTCGTATATTTAAATTTAAATTTTGTTCCTTAGGTCAAATTACATTATAATTTTTATCACTGTTACAAATAAGAATTTCAGATAAAAGATGCTTTATTTTAAAAATGGGGAGGGCCCCCTGTCTCTAATATTCAGCTTTCTCGTTTTATGCATTTATGGTAAAACTCTGTTCATTGTTTACATATTAATGTTTAAGGAATACTATCAATCTGTCATGGTATAAAAATATATGAAAGTAGATTTTTGATTAATAGGGCATATGGTGTTTTTGCATATTTTTCAACAAAAATTTTATGACATGTTCATTATGCAAATCTCCCATTATTCTCCCTCTTTTCAACAATTCGATAACCCCCCCCCCCTCTCTGTATTAATAAGAATTAAAAATAAATGAAAAACATGTTGATAAAGATGTCTGCCTCATCTCTTAGTAGAACTGTTTAGGGATAATAAAAGTGTTTGAAATGTGATGAATACTGTATACATGGAAAAATTCGCCCCCGTTTTTCGTTTTATTTTTGTCTCTTTTGCCCTCAGCGGGCGAATTTAAAACTGGGAGAATTCCAATGTTACAAATAAAATTTCTTTTATTACATTATTAAGTGCATTTGGGCGAACTTTAACGGATAAAATCGTTTGCAAATGTAGTAAAAACGAAATAAAAAAAAAAACAAGGGGCAAAAATAACCCTGTATACAGTATTCCGAATGTATCAACTCAAAATCAATCCTGACTTGGAATCCGATTGATGTTGACGAAACTTACAAATACAAACCTCGTTGTCTTGTTGTTTGCTTTAACAAGCGTTCTTCTGTCTGTAAAATTTGAGCAGTTTTGATATTGTCCAAACAAACAAAAATTACAAGTTGTGTTGAGGCTTGCGTGCAGGACCCTCAAATGTAAACTTGGAACGTGACAGTTGTTTTTTTTTCGTTTATAATTCCAGTTTCGTGGAGATTTCAGCGATAAAAGCACATACAAACGAAAATAAAGCTTATCGAATTCATACGGTTTGTTTTCAATTCTTTATTTATTTTTTTTTGTTTATGATCTACGACAACATAATCTTTGTGGTTTAAGTTCGTAATTGTTTCTCTATGGGCGCTTATCTTTTGAATGTGATCTATTTCAAAATATTGAAATTAAGTGGAAACAATATTTTTTATCATATGGTCTCGTTGGAATGTCTTGTATTCTTATTTTGAATTTTGTTTAGAAGTTAACACACAAGACATATATAATTTTTACTGCAATGTTAAACGTTGGGATACTAGGCAAGTATACAACTGTGCTTGATGACAGGATCGACCCACCCATTCCACCCCCACCTTCAAGTATGTAGGGTCTGATCTTTTAAAAATGTTTGAATTAGTTAATTTAGGGCAGTTAAGGAATAAATTAGATTATAAATATGTCACAAAAGAATAATTTAATTTTTAAAAATAGTAAAGTCCCCAGAGTCTTTATACTTGGGGGTGGGGGGTTGAAAGGGGGGGGGGGGTCGATCCTGTCCTCAAGCACCTGTGGTCTCAATTAAAACAAGGTATAAAGTTGTACGACAAGGAAAGGATCCGAA
Organism: Magallana gigas; assembly: GCF_902806645.1. Classification (NCBI taxonomy): domain Eukaryota; kingdom Metazoa; phylum Mollusca; class Bivalvia; order Ostreida; family Ostreidae; genus Magallana; species Magallana gigas. Next base: position 52,743,149 of record NC_047562.1, on the reverse strand, counting down.
CGATACTTAACAACCTCATTCAACCTTTCACTTATTGTACTTATTGATGATTCACTGTACTAAAAAAGATGATAAAACTTTCACACATATTTAGGCTTCATGATATATAGATATCATTGAATGAATCATCATAACTGAAATGTCGATTTCATCATACCTTAATTACACAATTGTTATGCCACAAAGTATTACCTTAATAACACAAACATTTACATTTACGTTATAAACATTAATAAATTCTTTTTTATATTGATAGAGAAAGCAAATGCTATCTGTAATGCTAATAACTTAATATTTTGAAACATATTACAATTGTCCTAAGAAGAATACAAGCCCGCAGACCTTTAAACTTACACCAAGTTTAATGCCTTAGGGTCAGAAGACCAGAAGAAGCAAGACATAATGTAGGCAACTCATGTGGCCTCAAATGAGGGTGTTAAAATCATTTTGATTTTTAACTTTTAACTTTCTTCCCAATATACTGAACATACATGTACAGTACCACGTGTAAAACATGTATACGCTAGGATCATTTTTGACAGTTAAGCATGGAACTTGCCAGACCAGAATTTCCTTTTTCAATAAGCAATTCGTTTAGCAGAGAGAAATGTAATGTTACAGGGAAACATTGAAAAAAACTATTGTGCAAAGCAGAACAAGTGTGAATGACAAGGAGACAAATCTAACATATGGTTAAGTGAGAAACTCTGTGGCTATAGAACTATTTCAATATGGTGACAGCTGATATAGAACTATTTCAATGTGATGACAGCTGATATAATACAAAAAGGTCGTACATGAGTGGGACAAGCGAACCTTGACAAAAATGTGTTCTTTCTTAACTATAAGAAATAATACTTTTTCTGTTTTGACCGCCAATTGTTGTGTTAGATGAATTACCGTTGTAACAGCCGGTCACGTGGTCACAATTCTCATTACTACAATCACACGTGGATCCACATAGATGAGCATAGTAAGGATACGGACAGCGGTCACGACAATCTTCGTTGTACCATCCATCCGGGCACACTAAATAAGAAATGGAATAGAATTCACCATTTTTTTGTTTTCTCCGAGATGAGAACAGGTATTGTTAATCCAATAGTATTTTGCACCTCTCAAATTGTTTTTGATTTAAGTGAAAGATGATTAAATGTATTTGAGTTATACCTATGCATGTGTTAGTTTTATTGTCCCAGCGGTAATTTATACAGCACCTACTTTTATTTTTCCTACAAAATAACATGCTATAACAAATACAATGAGTTCCCATCAAAATATAAATCTTTGGCCGCTGAAACGTTTGCTTTATGTAGACTAGCACAGTGGTTAATGTCATTCCACGATTTAATATTCTAATCTCAAGTCATTGTCTCTTCAATTAAAAATACCGTCTCGATAGAAAATCCATTAATTTGCGATTGTAATTTGCAAGGATTTTCGTTTCTCTGTTCAAGGCTGTATGTAACATATAGTTATACCTACATACGTGTGCTAGTGACAAAGAATCAACTACAAGGTTATATACATGTATACACAAAGTTGACGGAAGTGTGATATACATCAACCATTACTTTGGAAAACTTTGTGAGTAATATCAACATACTTACGACGTACAATTCCCTCCCGACGAAGCCGATGTTTGGGTGATAACTGCAACAAAAATTAAGATGGTATCAGTAAGGTCCATATCAATAAATAATAATTTTCATTATATCTAACTTCATCAGAAAAACAAATCTAATTCTATAAATATCGATATTTATTTCCTGGCGAATGAGTAATGAACCACATTTTTAATTTAAATTTAAGGATTTATAAAATTGTCATACTGTTAGAAGTTGAAATTGTTACTAATTTGATTTCTTTGAAAGAATGCAAAACGGAAAACTGGGTACAGATCTAACATCTAACCACACTTCAATATCAATACGGCTGAAAAAGTACAAAACAACAATGAAGCAATCACCAAAAAATAACTGAGTATAGTAAATAGTTTTCACTCTTATCAAATACGTGTAGCTGTGTTGTATCAAACTATTTTTTCAAAAACCTTCGAACAGTAGATCAAAGTGAAAATTCTTCAAGTAAATAACACTGTGCCGGATTATTATGCCAGTGCCAAGGTGGCATTTTTCCACCCGCTTAAGCTGCATATATCGAAAAATTCAAATATGCCATATGATAGACCATTGCTTAAAGAGTTAACAACCACCTTTATTATCATTGTATCTCACCTGCCAGGTGAGATATTTACCTTTCAAAAGTAAATTTCTATAGGAAAATAATTTTTCTCATAGGAAAAACAATATTCCTATAGGTAATTTGAAATTTCCTATTGGAATTCAAGAACTTCCTATATGAATTTCAAATCCGACAGGATTTGATAAAATCCGATTGGAAAACTTAATATCCTATAGGAAAACTGTCTGAATTAAATTCCTACAGGTAATACCATTCTTCTATAGGAAATATAATTCCTATTGGACTTTTTAAAAATCCTTTAGGATTGTCAATATTTCCTGTAGGAGAATCAATTCTCCTATGGGAATTATCATTTTCTGTTGGGATATTAATTTTTAAAGGAAAATATCTCACCTGTCAGGTGAAACACACTGAAAACAAAAGTGGTTATATACTCTCTAGACAATGGTCTATCCTTTGGTATACATGGATTTTTCCGAAACTGCATCTTAAGCGGGTGCAAAAATGCCACCTTGGCACTGGTATAATTATCCGGCACAGTGTTAAATGTAAAAATAAGAAAGGACTCCTCAATACTTCATATTTGACTTCATGCTTATATTGAATAAGAACAGCTCTCTAAGAATAAATGCTGACTGTCACAAACCGAGCAAGTATGTACAAAAACAAGTACAAATGACATCGTACGCTTACTCTTACCATATTTGGCTTCATGCTTCTTTGTAGTATTTTAGATATATGTAAATCTTTGTGAACCATCACAAATGACAGATATATAAATATTATATAAACACAGATTGTATCACCCGCTTACTCTTACCATCCACACAGCCTGTCACGTGATGACATTCCTGATGAGCCTGACATCCACATACTGTTTCACAGAATTGGCCATACAGGCCCGGAGGACACGGCGCATTACAGTCTCCGAAGTACCCAGGGTCACACTCTGCAAAGGGTCGGGATCACTTTTAGGAAAACAATAATTACACGGAAGCTGGCTGGTCAACATATTACCCAATGCAATCAGAACTATCTTAAATTTTTAGACACGAGATTTATAGCCATAAACTATTATTTAGTAAAGGAAAAAATCCATGTATCTTTAATGAGCTTTAAAAGTTGAATAGTCAGGTCAAATAGATTAAGCTGATGGTCACACGAATCGATCTCTCTACAGATTTAGGGAGACTTCTGCACATTCCAATTAATTTATAAACTCTAAATCACAATATAGGTCAATAAAAAAGAATTGGTAAGTAAACATTAAACTGGGCGTTCAATTTTTGAATTAGAAATGCATGTTACTCACCGACACATCCGGTTCCTTTTTCATTTAACTTAAAATTATTACAACACTTGATGGGAGAATTGGTTTTTCTGAAAATCAATTCAAATCCTAAAATAATATCCATAAAAGAGGCAAGAAAAAGCCGGTATATTTACGTTGTCACTCAATAGGATATTGCAAAGAACTATATATGATATGAATAGAATTTGGCCCCCATTATTCCTCATTTTTTAAAGTGTTTAGGGAACAATAAAATATTGTTATTTTTTAGAAGAGTTTATATAAAATTTATTTTTCACTATTTATTTGATTTATTTGCACTCTTTTGCAGTACATGACGTCAGAAGTGACGCTTTTTCTATAACTCAATTAATATCAGTCGAAAATGTACATATTTGTTGTCTTTTACGAATGGAAAATGTAGAGCGCATGCTTGAACAAAGAAATTTTTTTTGTCAGTTATTAGTCTTGGCTAGTTAGATCTCTGATTAAAATATTTTGTTTGTTCAAGCATGCGCTCTATGTTTCCTGAAAGAAAAACTTTTTGAATACAAACTTTTTAAAGCTAAAATGCAAAAATGGCGGGAAAAGGTTGTCTTTACAATATATATATATATATATATATATATATATATATATATATATATATATATATATATGTGCAAAGAAAACAAAGAATTACAGTAAAAATGATGATGTTCATTTTAGGGGACCGTTTTAGGCCCATATCATATATAGTCCTCTCTAAAATGTCAAAAACAGTTCCCGACAAAATTTTACGGAACTTGCTCTTATCATTGTCAATTGAATTTAAATCAAAATTAAAAACCTTATACAATCAATTTGAAACAAGAATTACATTTTAAAGACTAAAATCACAAAGAGAACTCGAACATATAGTATAGGGAGTATTCAATACATTGAACATTTTTCCAAATGTGACACATCGAGTCATTTTTATACCCATGTATTTTAGTATTACATTGTGCAACATTTTGAAATTATTACATTATTCATTCTCAAGATTAAAGGAGAGTTACTGGAATTAAGAATTTATATTTGCGAGCAAATGACATAAAAGACGAAGCCTTAGCTTTTGAATGAGTACAAAAGATAGATCCAACCATTTAATTTGACCCAATAAATGATCTTAGAGAATATATATACAAACATTTTACATAATTAAATGGTATACTTATAAATGTACAGCGATTACAGACTCTCTTTATCAGGTTGGAGAACTTAACAATGAAATTATACGAAAATTATCGGAGGACAAAAATTAATATTTTTTGGGAAATCACATGGATAGCAGTATCAGTGATACATTACCTGTGTACCTGGTAAGACCAGGTATTCATAGCAGTTTTGTTTATTGTTGCGGACAATGATTTGGTAATATATAAAAACATGTTAAAAGAGTTAACATAGTTAACAAAAATACTTACGAACAGATTCCTGTAAAAATTTCTGGAAGATAAACACTCCCAGGACAGAAAACGCAGAAAATTAAAAACAAAACTACACCAGACATTGTTTTGTCATGGTTTATTTTATCCAAAATCCTCAGCTTAAATGGCTCAGCCAATTGTTGTATATTGTTTTTACATTCTACCATAGCCTAAGTGTTTTTATATATAGTAATCATTGAAACGATCTGGTGATACTTTAAGGTATTGTCATATTAAGCCTTGTGATTGGGGAAGTGCATTAAGTGCCAAATCGTCATCAATTTTGATAAGCAATAATCATAAATGTAAACTTTTTAAAAAAATCTGATTTGTTGATGGTTTCAAACATTTTCACTTGGTATTTAAAGGAAAGGGGGTAGTCAAAATATATTATTTTATTGTTTTACATTATCGAAATTTGGCGCACTCCATCTTGTTTTGTAAGTGACAAATAATAAGTCTATATACGTTTACCCTCTATGTTGATTTTATGGTTTAGAGGGTAAACGTATAATTATATAGACTTATAGACTTAAAATTCGTCAACTACAAAATTAGATGGGTACGCCTATGATTCACAACAGGGTAATTATAAAGAAAAATAGGATATTGCTAATAGCATGAACATTTGGTTGTCTCGGTTGTTTATAAGTTACATTGATATGTGTGAGTTGTAGTATGGACAACATATTTGGTTGTTTAATAGTAACAATGAGATGTGCGAGTTCTAGCGTGGACAACATGCACCATATTTAAAACCAAAGTTTAAATCTTAGGATCCGTACGTTCTGAGTCTATATATAGACTATTTTAATATGTTTAAAATACTTTTCTAAACCTTTTGAGTAAAATATTTATGTTTGTTTACACATACAAGCGGCCAGTTTCCAGACCTCATTAATGACAATCTTATATCTCAAAAACAAATTAGAAAGTCTCCTAAATTCTTTGCCTAATTTGAACCCTGATCTATGTTTCCTTATGATCTATACAAGTTGTGTTCCGCCTAAGGCCGCTCTCTATTGCGCAGTCTTAGAATTGTACAATGCGTCCACCAATCTCAACAAATTCTCAACGATGTTTTAGAGATCTCGCTACCATGACTCCCCCACTTTCAATTTTAATGTCAGTGAAAAAAAAATAACTGGCGTGGACATGTTACTTCATATTAAGGAGAAATTACTCTTTGAATTCTAAATTTGTTTTCGTCGAGGATGTAAATTTGTATGGGAGGGCTACCAAGCAAAACCACGAAAGCTGAGCCACCATGACTTCTATTGATTACACAGTACTCTTTATTCCTTATTAAATACCAGGAATTAATAACTGCGTAAATCACAGCAGCCCTCGCAGATTTCATATATAGCTCATATAATATTTTTATGACAGTTCCAACAACACTTTAAACGCTAACAAGTTAAAATAATTTAAAAATGCTTTATTTGCGACGTTAAGCAGACATTTATTCTTCAGGAAATTTGAAACACAAATGCTGTAATTAGTATACTGTATAAATCTGATTTTATTAGATGCAGATTATAGTTCGCTCTATAAACCTCAGCGTTAGCAGCACACTTGGCAACTGGTAACATAACGGATCATTGAATTGTTACATGCGCTTAAGTAATGCGCGTAAGTCTAATTTAAGTTATTTAAGTTTATTTGTTGATCAATTATTTTAACAAAATCAGAGCAGTCAAGTTTTCTTTAAAATAAAGACATTCAGTATAATAAAAAATAGTTCCTGTTTAGGAGGGCAACAGTTGAAATTGACACCCCTCGGAAACCATTGTTGACCTTCGCTTTGTGTCGGTTGACAATGGTTTTCTCGGGGGGGGGGGGGGGGGGGGGGGGTGTGTCGAATTCATCTGTTGCCCTCCAAAACAGGCACTATTTATATACAGATGTCAGCAAACTGATGTATGATGGCAGTCGTATGCTCGCACTTTACTTTTATCTGTAATAAGAATAGTTTGATGATCTATGTAATTGGAGAAGATTCATTTTATCAGGTTTTGCAATGTACTTATCAATCTTATGACAAGAAAAGATTGCAGGGTATGTTTTACGTTTACCCAAGAAACTAAAATATCAGTACTTGGCTGAGAGTAGGGGCTTAAACCTGGTTTTACTGTCCTGTCTACTAGTACATTATAGGGCGATGTGTTGTAATGACTCGTCACTGACGGTATCGGCCAAAGCCAAGGGCTCATACCAGGACCTAGATAAAAAAAAAGTGTGATGTTTGTCGTATCACATACTGTAAATTTCCTTATTTTACACGAGTACTTGATTCCGCTGTTTTGTATCAAATCGCGAGAATATAAAATCACGAGCACCAATTTTTTGTTATTAATAATATCTTATAGTTCAAAACTGTGTGAAAAATAAAAGCGAGATTTTACGCGGATATTAAGTTGTCGTGTTTAACTAAGAATCTACATAATATAAAACCAAAATAAATCTGAATAAATGCAACTTTTGACAAAAAAGGATAAGAAACAAAAATAATGTTCCTCTCTGAAATTGCAATTTAATTACAGAAACTCTTCACACGACGTCTAAATATCGGTTGGCTATGCAAATTTTTTGTATTTTTTTTTGGACAAAAATACATGTACATAATGCATATTCGCTCATTATTCTTTCGTTTTTTCAACAATTAAAAATGAAACACCACCCTCTTTGTATTAATCAGGATAAGAAAAACACAGAAAACGTGTTGATTTATAAACGTGTCTGTTTTATTTCATTACAGAAAAGTTTAGGGATGATACATATGTTTGATTATGATTAATATTCGAATGTACAAACTCGGAATCATTTGGGATCCGATCTGTCGTGACGAGCCATACGTCCACGAACCTCGTTGTCCTGTTGTAAACAAGAGTCCTTCTGTCTTCACAATTTGAGCAGATTTGACATTGACACTGTCCAGACAAAAATTTAAACAAGTTTTTTATTCAGGCATGCGTCCAAGTTAGTTCCGGTGTAATGTCCCGCATTGTGATACCCCGTCCAGGACACTCACAAAGGTAAACTCACAACGAGGCAGTCTTTTCATTCTACATCCGGGTAGGTTCATGATTCCAGCTCTGTAGCCGAATCTTTAAGAAAAGAAACACGTGTAATATAATATTTTCCTTGCTAAGCATGATATTTTATATTTACCAAAGGTTTGATGCTGAGATTAATAGAATAATTTATTATTACGAGTGTGGGATAATGAAATTTCACGGAACGAACAAGATTCATGGTCTAGGAAGGGGCTTTGCCTAGGTGGAATGTCAATATTCCACACACGTATATGATGATGAGTATTTTTCACGCATTATGTTACATTAAAAAACAAGGTGTGAAAACTTTTTGTTCTGACGTTCAAAAGATAACTTTCAGTTTTTCCCTTCGCGTGCTTCAAATAGTGCAAGTCAAAATGAGAGCATAGGACTTTTTAAAAAAAAAAATAATGATAAATTGTGATTAAGCAAAAGAATTACTCAATGGATTCCCTGCAGCAGACAACATTTGTTCACGTTTTAAAGCGGCGTAATAATACACGGCGTACAGTCATTTTACCGGTAACGAATCAGTATGCAGTTTCGTCGTGCATGCGACTATTGTTATCGGAATTCCAAATGTTTTTATTTTTGTTTAAATCACGTTTCTTTGTCCTTCTAAACTGTAGTATCAAACTTACGAAAATATAAGGGATGAATTACGGAGATAGTTATTTCAACACCCCTCCATTTTCCTAGTTTCGAATACGTTTTCCAGTATCGAATCAGGCGCCCTCTATCACTTCTGACCGAATATTTTGGGGCGGTTTAATTTTAAAAATGCACTAGAGGTACATGTCAATAGACTTATAAATGAAGAAGGAAAATATGATTTTAAACAAATAATATGATCGTTGTTTTTATCCGTCAAATTAAAACTGTACTTAAACAGTTTTCATTTTGCGTTACTTTATGAAATTGAATTTTCATAAAAACACTTTATAATAGTAATTAATGATAAGTAGTTGTCAATATCAATATCAATATATCCAGCCAAATAATACTTCTGTCGCATTGAACCGATACTAGGGAAACTATACGTGGTTCTATCTGAAGTCATTATTTCATTCAAAGCTCAATTATTATTTGATATGATGCATAATCTCATTTAGTGGATTATAATTACTAATTATCCACTAAAAAGGGTTCAAGAACAAACTTATTTTCATAGTTAGGTTTAATTGTTTTCACACTTTCGTTTTTTCTGCCTTGCACTTCCGGCAGTTCATATCTGGGTCACCTTTTTAATTTGTAAATAATACGGTAAATAATCGTGCAAATGTCAAACAACTCCACACACTGATAGAATATTAATTTCTGTATTATAATTACCTAGCTTGGTTTTTTAAAAATCTTAACTTAGTTTTTCACAAATAATTTTTCTAAAAATTATTCGATACTGGCAAATATTCGTTACCGGTAAAACGACTGTACGACAGAACAAGTATTCCCTATAAAGGAATGAATGGCATTGAATATTATTGGTCATCTCTGTTAATGTTATACGAAAGCATTACGCTGAATGCAACTAACATCATAAATAAGATATAGCACCGTTTTGTTAATTTCCGAAATATCAAGGCATGAATTATCTTACTTTTATATAGTAGACGAATTATACTTCCGATTACACAATGTAGTATTCTTACGCATATGTGAAGAAAAACAAACTTGATATGAATCATTATGCTTGTAACTGTACAAATGATTTACCTTCAATGCAACGTTTTTAGTAATCTACGTGTAATAAAATATTTATTGAGGTTGTCATTACATAGTGAATAAAGTAACGCAATGCGGAATCCGAGTACATATAGTAAAATTTGCCGGATTGTGACGCCACCGAAATGTACGGTGCCGGTCAGTTTTGGTTCTAAATTTACACAGTGGTGATTACAACCGGTCTCAGTGAGCAGTTCGGGTTAGACATTATTTCCCGTGCGTCTGAAACGTACATCCATCGACGATACTCCCAACAGCGTCTGTCTCGCTTCATCGTATTTTCGTGGCGCAAAGCCGCAACGATGTATGTTCTTCTTACATGTAAGGCTATATATTAGTAATATTATTTTCTGATTATCAATCTAAAACATAATTCAGGATTGTAATTGCTAATTTTTTTCCAATTTATTTTAGGTTGAAAGAATGTTTATTGTTATAAATTTTAGTTGTTACAGTCATATGTGCTATGGACACAACTTAAATTGGCCGAAGCCGATCACAAAAATTTCACACTGTTGTCTCACACTAGACAAACCGATAGTAGTAAGGAGTATAGTCTGGGTGTGGGTCTTTTTGGGGCCAACGACTTCACTGCCCATCCAAAAAACCCGTCTGGGGTCACTTTTCCTATCAAGCCGTCAATTACGTCACGAACCATCCCGCAGAACCGTCTGGGGTCACCCATCTAGGGTCACTCACCCCATCAGACCATCTGGAGTTATTTATAAGTTGAAGGGTCAAGCTATAGTTTGAAGTCCCATAGTGATAAGCCATTTTTAAGTCATAACCACTTTTAGAAAAGTTCTGGGGCACCTTGCACTTTCGTTTAAAGAGAAATGGTTAATTGTACTTGTCAAAAAAAATTGAGACATCGAAAAACTTTCCTAGTTATCTATGTTGGCAACTAAGTGGTTGTTCAAGACACACCTGATATATGTCCAAGACTATATAAAGTTCAGGTTTTCTTAAATTTTCTCAGTCTAATCTCAGCATTCATAGGAACACACCACCTTGTAAACACCAAAAGTAAGAACATTTTTTAAAACTGCTTGATCAAAATTTTAATTCATTATCAATAATTAAAATGTACACGATCATATAAGGCTTAAATCTGAACACATTATAAATACGTTGAATATACAAAAATTTATTTTCGCCAAAAAAAGACATATATCAGTTAAATACATTTATTTACAAAAATTACCAGTCCAAATGCGCCCTAAAGATACTACCCCAAATATTAGAGTATATTGTGACGCCCTCAGAAAAATGAAAAGTTTTCGGTATCAAATATACCGCGCATGGGAATTGACTTAACTTCCAGTTTATATGTTGTCAGAAATGTAATTTACCAACATTGACGTCTGTTAAAGATCAATGCATACGGAAGTTACTAAATCTATAAGCGCCCCAGCTCCTTTTTCAAAGGGTGTTGGACGCTTTCAGACGTCGATGATGCTGTTGGTGCAAATGAAAGTAAATCACAATCGGGTGCCGGAAGAAACAGTACAGGCAATGCCAGGCTACATCCCGGTAACGCTGGGCTGTATCCTGGTGAAATGGGCTATATCCTGGTGAAGGTTGGCTATATCCTGGTGAAGCTTGGCTGTATCCTGGTGAAGCTGGGCTATATCATGGTTAAACTTGGCTAAATCCTGGTGACGCTGGGCTATATCCTGGTGAAGCTGGGCTATATCTTGGTGAAGCTTGGCTATATCCTGGTAAAGCTGGGCTATATCCTGGTGAAGCTTGGCTATATCCTGGTGAAGCTTGGCTATATCCTGGTGAAGATGGGCTATATCTGTTGACGCTGGGCTATATCACGGTGAAGCTAGGCTATATCCTGGTGAAGATGGGCTATATCCTGATGACGCTGGGCTATATTACGGTGAAGCTGGGCTATATCCCGGTGAAGCTGGGCTGTATCCTGGTGAAGCTGGGCTGTATCCTGGTGAAGCTTGGCTGTATCCTGTTAAAGCTGGGCTGTATCCCGGTGACGTTGGGCTGTATTTTGGCGCCACCAGGGTACATGTTGATCGTGCACGCCTTTCAAGCGCCTTGTACTTTAAAGGGCTTTCCTGTCTGTAAACAATAGAATGAAAAAAAAGTAATAAAAATACTAACTTCGATTTAATCTTTCACCAAATATTAAGCCCATTACTTTTGCTTTTATCAGAGATTTATATTTAGGTATTTTTAGAATTTTAACTGGAGTGAGTATTAATTAAACCATAATGTTTACTTCACTGATTAAGCCCACTTAGGTCTTCTTTACTCCTCTGCTGCGAAAAAACCTTCAAATTGTCTTGCCATTTTCCTACAGATTTTTAAAAACAGCAAGTTTAGTTTCAATCCTATAAACCTCTGTATTTTATGTTAAAATCATTTTAAAATACAATAATAAAAGAAGTCTAAACCAAACCAAGTTTACAATTATAAAAAAAGTTAATTGACGAGAGAGAGAGAGAGAGAGAGAGAGAGAGAGAGAGAGAGAGAGAGGGGGGATTTTCTGAAATGTAAGAAAAGATAACCTCCTTGAAATAATAAACGAGCTTCCGCCTCGCTTAATTTTCTCCTTTTCGACCCATCGATAGATTGAATTTGGTCCGGGTCAACAGGAGAATTTCTAGTTAAATAAAATGTTTTATAAACACCCTTTTTAGTAAAGAAAATTACAGATTGTACATAACAAACAATGAATCTGTAATTATCATCAATCTTGGTAAGCGATTATCCTTTGAAAAATGTCTCTTCAATTTGTATTAATGAAAAAGCTGATTTTTTAACAAGCGACTAATTTTAAGAAGACAAACTTACCCTGAATCAAATAGTACTGAAAAGTCACGCCCTATCTGAAGACATTCCTCCTCGAAATCTTCAAGATTTCGGGAGGGTGAAGATGTACGTTGCTGATCGCTGGAAAATCAAAAGTCAATGAAAGATAACCTTTTAGACACATACTAACCTTAATATTTTTGGTCCATGTTTTTTAGAGAAACTTAAGACCCAGACCGAAAATTTATTTTGCAATTCTTTTCATTCAGATTTCTTTACACTGATGGAATTGTGTTTTTGATGTTATTACATAACAAGATATTAAGTTATGTAATATAAGGTTTGTATAATCTTACAAAAATAAAACTCATTTAGTCTGCAGGTTTCTAAATCTTTGTTACATTCGTACGTTCTTTCGTAAAACATGGATTCTGCCCTTAAAGTTTACTTCTAGATTCGAATTATGAAATATATTTTTGTAATATAACACTTACCGAGAATTGTAGATTGATTCTGCCATCCTTGCTGCTTTAATTAACTGGATTTCTGCAGTCAATGATTAATTTTACCTTTAACTCTCTCCATTTATCATCAGTGGGTGGATTGGAAATGCTACATGTAATTTGAACATTTTTTTTAAAACTCAAAGTATGTTTAGATGTGTGGGAATAGGAAAAATGGTTTTTCTTCTCACGTGATTTTTAATCATTGATGCATGATCTTGTTCAAAACTGTAGCGGTCTTTTTTGTACTTTTGAAACTGCCGCGACCGTTTTTCACAGCTGCGCATAAAGTATATCCGGAACACATTTACTAACCCGATAAGACTGTTCTGCTTCATTAAATAAAGAAATTAATTTATTGCATTCCTTGAACTACAAGTTTTGTTTATTTAGCTTGATGCGTAATATTTTGAATTCTTTATGATCGTAAAAGTTTGATAATTGACACAGAAGGTTTATAAATGAAAACTTTAAAGAAAAATATTGTTATTTTGAATGTATTGAAAATGATACATAAAAGAAAAAAAGAAGAGACAAAAAGAAGGAAACCAAATATAAATTTATAATTAATGATGTTTTTTCAAATTCATCTGTCCAATCATTGTATCATGTAAATTAGACATGAAATACATCAATTTTTTAATTTTTTTTTTTTGAAAATCACTCCATAGTGGTCAATGTGGGATCGACCTTTGTTTGGAACTATCAGCAGTTTATCAACCTTATAAGTTTAGGTAAACTTATAAAAACTTAATAAAAAAAACTTATAAAAAAACTTATAAAAAGGTAGGTGTCTAGGACATTATCGTAAATTACGTTATCTATCAGTGGTGTTTCAGGTATATAAAAAAAACCCAGAATTTAACAAAGATTGCATAAGGATATAATTCACATGACCTGATTTTCCTTTCATATAAAAACTTCTGTGTAATATATTAGTACATGTAGTGACCATTCCCATCCTGTCGATTTTATTTTCATCTGTGTTAATTGTATTTTATCTAAACTAATTTGAACATTTCACACGTGGTCTACACACACGGTCTGGCAATCGGACATGCTACAGCTGTTGACCTAAAATATTTTTTTTTGATCTCTGATGTACAATCACTGATAATTTTTAAAGTACATTTTAGACCAGGCTTGGTCCATTAAAGGTTTCATTTAAACAAACAATTATGTAAGGTAACTGGTTATAAAGATGAACTAATCAGTCGTGTTAAAATGCTCATTATATCATCAATGCATGGATATTAGACCTGATTAATGCGACCTTTTCCCTGCAAATAGGACTTCCTGTACAAAACTTCAGAACAGACAGGTTTGAATACTCTTTAGGTTCTCGTGGTGTCTGATCTTTAAGTAGCTTTCAGTAGTGTACTCATCGCATTATAAGTGTCTCTCATAATTTGTTTTGGTACGCGGTCAGCCATGGTAATTTTAATGACTTCCAAGAAGTCACTTGGTGTTCTTCCAGAGGTATGTCATCAATATTATATGAACAGAACACAAACAAAAATTTCCGAGGGTTCATTTCAGATTCTAAAGCCAATCTCACGAGACAATGTTTCTCGTGTATCATTTAATTTCTTAGAGTATTGTTTTTTGCTACAAAATTCACAAGTTACGGATTTTTGTTATGTTTTAGTATATACTTATCAATCAGTTTTTTGACAGCTGCTCCCACAGGATGAAGCTCTGCCATTCAGTCAATTGAAATGTGACTGAAATGTAACTGAAAAGTGTCAGAATTCAGTCAACTTTTCAGACCATTCAGTTATCAATCAGTTGACTGAATGGCAGGCAGAGCTTCATTCTGTGTCCTTTCTTCAAGAAATCTCGAAGATTTTTCTCTCCCTCTCAAAGTCATTTTCAGTAGTCTTGTATTCAGCCATTGTCATTTTATTCTGACTTATTTTTATGATAGTTTAATTTTCTTTATAAAGATTGAGGACTCAGACAGCTCTTAAGGGAGGAGTGACCCAGACGGTTTTGTGGGATGAGTCGTGACGCCATTGACCCCAGTCGGCTTGATAGGGATAGTGACCCCAGACGGTTTTTGGGGATGGGCGGGTACGTGGCCGTGACGTCATTGACCCCAAAGAGATCCAGACTATACCCCTTACTACTACCGATCTCCCACCGGTTTTAAATGCGAGAAAATTTGTCTCTTTACTAATTCGCAAAATATGGTGTAGCAAGATTAGAGAGGAGACAAATTATCATATAGCAGTATTCAATTTGTATGCACCGCTTGGTGTGCTTTAGACGACATCGAAAAATAAGCATTATTGCTTAAGTAGATACACTATTAGTTGTTAAATAGACAACGCACAAAAACTTTTTTATGTGTATTTCGCAAGTATACAACACTGGTATTCTGAGTAATAAATTTTCACTTTCTATCTATCATTCATTTAAAGGATCTCTTGTAGAATCAACACATATTCAGTTTTAATTCTAGTTTCTTTAAGATCAAAGCTTATATGTTTTGAAAACTTGTCGGCTTGGCCTTGAAAAAAGTAAAATAAACATTATTTGTTTAGCAAATGGTTTTTGTCATAGCTTAAAAAAGTATTGCAGCAATCAGTTCAGATTTAGGTTATAGACGTCAAAGCTACTCACCCACAGCAGTTGAGGGCGCCCCGGACACAAGTACACCTAAAACACGTGTCGTAGTCAAACTTCGTCTTTCCCAGGCCTGTCACGTGACCTTCATCATCAACACATCCTGGAATTATCAAAAAACAAAAGGGGAGGAGAAATTGGGACACGTGTTACAGACTTCACACAAACAGAGACAGGTTCCTACCGTTCAGATTCCTTGGGGGTTGGAGGACGTTATAGCATGACCCCTCGGCCAGCCAGACAAAGCCAGAGACAATCAGAAAAACCCAGACCAGCCACATGATTGGACGCAGACGTGACGTGGCGAGTGCGCGAGGTGGCTGTTTTCTTAAATTCTGAAAGTTTACATCCAGAGCTGGTGCGGAGATTCAAGTGATAAGAGCGCATTCGCCGAGGAAATAAATATCCCCCTCTCTGTTATATGTGTGTGTCTAACTGCGTGTTAACAAAATAAAGTTAATCTTACTCCTACAGTTTTTTTTTCAATTCTTCATCGTATATTTTTTTGTGTTTATGATCGAGACATCATGAATTTTGTAGTATACCAGGTAATCGCTTCGTTGTTTGTATTTATCTTTTGAATGTGAACTATCTCTAAGTGGAACAATATTGTTGTATAGGGTATCGTTGAAATGTCTTATCTTTTCATTTTGAAGAAGATCCTAATGGTGTTCTAAAAATAACCCAAAACTCATGAAACAAATATAATTTTTATTGAAATGTTGAAGCTGCTTGGTCCGATTTTGTATCAAATTTTGTGAATGCTTTTAAACGATGGTTACGCAAAGTATGTGTATAATTAAAAAAATGGCAGTAGTTTTCCGGTCAAATAAGCAATATTTCAATGAAAAAATACAGTTATATACAAAACTTGTTTTAAAAACAAATAACACAAAAGGATGCCGTGTTATTTCGCCCCCTTGCGTCGAGGCGGCTTTGATTGTATTTCGACTTTGATATCGCTAAAATAAATGTTAAAGTGTTTTGGCAGATCAAAAATAAACATGTGTACATTTTGCTTACTAAAGTTTGATTTGTTTACAATCAATGCATAACATGCGGGTTGAATAAACCTAATATCATTCGGGGGGGGGGGGGGGGGGGGGGGGGGGGGGGAACTGTTCCCTTTTCTAAACATTCCCATACTGCAGATTGGTTGTTTTTTGTCCATAAAGAAATTATTTTATTTACTTTAAATATTTCCAACTTTGAAAGGAAACCGATTCTGCTGGTATATATAAGAAAAAGTATATAACTTTCTAGGATAACTGGTTTGTATGGAATATTATTCGAGACTGTAATAGTAAAAAAAAATCGGACCGCGCAGCAGTTAAGCAAGAAACTGTCAAGTTTTAAATTAATCGAAACAAGGAATACAGTTGTAAGACGAAGATATGATTCAAAGGATAGTCGACAACCTCATTAATTCTTTCAAATTTTGATGGTTACATGTATAAATACACATATACACATATCTAGGCTATGTGTAGAATAGATATCATTGAATAAAACATTATATCTGAAATGTCGATTTCATCAAACCTTCATATCTTAAAGTTTTCCCTTGCCCTGCTTAGTTTTAAAGTTTTATTTTTTTGCTGAAAATTAAACTAATATGTAGACTGGCGAAAAATCACGACGATTTTAATTTCATTATGTCCGCGATTTCTCATTTTGCGCGAAATTAAACCCATCGCGAATACTATCGTTAGTCAAAAAACTTTCAATGCTTATGCTTTAATCAATTTTTTTTTCTGCGGCGTGAAAATTAATCCATCGCGATTCGTACTTTTTTTAAAAATTCGGAAAATCTTAAAACCCTGGATTTAAAACGGTTTAATTTAATAAGACATATAATTGTACTGATTTTGTTGAACACATATGCAGGCTGTTTGGGTCTACAATAAGTCATTACTCTGATCTGGTTCAAGGATTATAGCAGTGTGTGTAGGTCGTTACTCTGATCTGGGTCAATGATTCTAGCAGTACGTGTAGATTGTTACTCTGTTCTGGGTCAGGGATTATAGTAGGATTACCGTCTACAAGTTTAATGAATCGATGATTGATAACTGTTTGATAGCTAATAAAGAGCCCTAAAATAATCAGTGCCAAAGGCTAGATTTTTTCGTTTTATAAAAGATTTTTTTTAAGTTCATTGCTCTGTTACTATCAGTGCCATGTGATTTTGATCTCTTCCTTTAAAAGTGTGCCACATCGGATTCGGCTACTGTTAGGGAAGAGTTTTTTAAAAATAAATTTCTTAGATTTGACAAAATTCATATTTTTGACTCTCGTTTCTTACTTTGGGGAGACGACTCACTCAGCGTGGATGAAAATAAATACCTTTTTTCAAATGTTCAAATTTAAGGTACTGGCAGATTTGAATAATCACAAATCTGAATATTTTTGTGGATAACAGTTTGCTTATCTTTATCTATTTATCTCGTTTATCCTTGCATACATGTAACATTAATAGTAATTAAATAACTTTAACGTTCTTACTACATTTATCAAGTATCTACGTACTAATGTAATTTATTACTGTATAAGTACAAACTGAGACGTATTTGCAATGATATTGTATTTGTTGTTTAACATGTAGGGAGAGGGCGAATTCAGTTTTTATAACTTGTGCCCAATCCCATTGCAATATATAAAGCAATAAAAAATGTTCAAATCAAAATCGGGTTTTTTTATTTTTTTTTTATTAGTAAATCAAATCTTTCTCCGAGGCATGACAACAGACAGGACCGGTGTCTATCCCCGGTTCCCAGGGTGGGACTCTCTTTAGATGTAGTCCTAAATATCTATGTCAAATTCTTGATCAGCCGTTCTTCGAAAAAAAACGTTTGATTCAGCTATATCTCAAGCTTTTAAACGATCTTGGAGATAATGTGCAACAGTAAGATGAAGACGCCAAATGTGAGCAGATTTATTGTCATTTAATACTAACAGATCTTATATCGCGATTGCTTTACTACTGTATTTAAATAAAATCATCATCGTGGTACTTTTAAACATAAGGATTAGGATAATGATCTAGCTGAACAATCTTAAATATTTCTGTTCTTTTTAAATCCCATTTATTTGCCAGTCAGGACTGACATCGACCAATTGATCTATTGATTTTAAGTATTGTTCATTACATTTTCTCGTTTTTAGTCATTATATCCACACATCATCAACTTATAAATTTTAAAATTGTCTTACTCCATAGAAACGCTTAAAATTCTAAATGCATTGGGTACTTCGGGCATAAAATTAAAAATGACAAACTCAGGACGACCTTGAACATCAGAAAGCTTTGTGGAAATCACGAGATTATCTTAATGCAAATTACACCGCTGACTATCTCCAATCAAACCATAAAAATTATTATACAACTAGCATATACTTTAAACTTCAGAGTCTATCTTGATTTCACAACATGAATAGTTTATATTAATCTCAGTTTATTCATCCTCGATTTCATTTCTTGTTTGGAGTTTTAAAACACATAATCTTTGGCAGTTCTGTAAGTAATGGTTAAACATTTTTATACCTCTTTTTTAAATTAAATTTTTGCGTTCAATTTCATACAGATAGTATGCTGAAATATATTGTTTCATATTACGGAGAAAAATGTTCAATCTTATAGATATGGGTTTTTTGGGCTTTACATTTTAATATACTGGAATAGGTATACCTTTGAAAAACTGAAACCAGTTATTAAAACTATTGATCTGAAATTGTAAGAAAATAGAATATATAAATATGGTAAATAAACTTATGTTGAATATTGCAATAAAATTGATAAATATATTCACAATTATACTTCAGTTATCAAAGAGATGCCACGGCCATTATTCTGTTATATACCAAGATGACCATAAGTAAAATATATGACCAGAAATATATATAAGGCCAAAAAAAAAGTTGTGTGTTTAGGGTAACCCGACCTAACCTACAAAAATGCCCCTATCCTACCATTTTTAGATGTCTGTGTTTATCAGATTGTGAATTTTATATCATTATATAAATTTTATTAAAAAATCTGTTTAAATATGACCCATACAAAAATTCTTCGGGTTCATGCAGAAAAAAATATATGATAAAATTAAAAAAATTCCTGCCTACCTAACCTAAGTTTTTCATCACTGTTACCCTAAACACACAGTTTTTTTTTAGGTCTAAGCATAGCACTGCTCCTGAAAATATAACTTCATGGTTGAAGGAAAAAAATGTTTTCGTGATTGTTACAGAATATCCTCATCGGTTAGTGCAGGTCATCTGGCAACATTCACAATAACAAGATTTTGTCTTATATTCTACAAACAGCTCGTTTCTCACAGACGAAGACTAAGTAGGTCATTATGGCTGCTGTTCCTTGTAGTCTCAAAGGTTTTGTTAGTATGCGTATCGATCACAGGCAACTGGTACATGTATACAGATGGTTTTTGTTGGGTGCTTAACACACTTCTTTTATGTAAAAAAAATTCTTTGAAACATAATAATTATAAACTCCAATTGCATGTTTAAGCGTCATCTATATGCTAAGTCAACCATTGCATGTTTAAGCGTCATCTATATGCTAGGTCAACCATTGCATGTTTAAGCCTCATCTATATGCTAGGTCAACCACTGTCTGATCTGGTCGTCTTTTACGTAGGCGGGAGTCATGCACTTTGTCCTAGTCATCGTGGTCACGCTCGTGATCTCCATGGATACACTGAGTAACTCTCAGCAGACGACAGACTCAGGCTACGATGTCGTCATAGAGCGTCGTAAAAGGGAACCGCTGGGAACCCCCGACGTTGACCTCACTTCCCTCGATGAAACTCCGGGGATATCGGAAGGAAAGGAAAACTCATCACAGCATACAGCCGATTTACGCTCATACAGAGCGTACGAACAAAATCAACCACGAGAGGACAAATTTGAGTCAAAACGAGGCCGCAAACGACCAAAGTCATTTTATCGCAAAAATAAGAAGAAAGGTTCAAGAAAACCCAAACCTCCGTCTAAACCGAGAGGGGACCAAAGCAATAGCCAGGAAGAAAACAACATGAAGAACATGCATCATGGCTCAAAGAACTATTATGGAAGCTCGGAACCGCCTGTATCAGGCAGTGAAGAGGAAGATTTGCCTGAGACCACTAGTTTTGTGGAGGGTAGATTTACTTACGGAAGTTCCGATTCGCCATTTGGGATGTACAACCCGAGATACAATTGCTTTGAAAGATTTCCAAGGAACTATTTCTTAGGAGTTTCTTCTATCTGCCAAGAAGAAAGAATGAGGTCACGATTACTTTTAAATCATTGAAAAAATAATTGAAAAAATATACATTATATAAGTATGACCTAATTTATTATATATATAACTCATTTACTTGTATGTTCTCTAGAGTCAATTTATCTTTTAAAATACTTATTTTCTGATCAGACGTAAAATTAGATACGCGCTTCAAAAAGATCAGGCAGTTTCCGAGTCCATGAAGGCACACTATTACAGATGTGCTAAAGCGTAAGTGGTGTTGATTTTTATGATCAATATTTACTTAAGCGAAAAAAATAACACTTTTGTTAAATAACGAAGCAAAATACCGGAAAAACTTATGCTTATCAATCTTCAAGTCGCTCAATATCAATTGATAATGATATATATGTACAACTGTACCCACGAAATGGTGTAACACAGAAATTGAATATTTGACCATTTCCTGTTTAGCTATGTGAACTACGCTGGTCTGGATGAGACGTGTCCGACAAAAATAAACATTGCGACCACAGTGTTCCATGGCAGGCAGAAGTGCTACGTTGTGGAGCCCTACCAACAATGCCTCACCTATTCCGCCTGTATGAATCCTAGGTACGTTATCTAACCTTTTGCCCTGATACAAACTATTTCGAAAGATTTCAACCAGTTTTCATTATTATGTAACTTTTTCCACTTGTAAAACACGTATAGGAATTTCAAATTGGCTGGAACCATATGTTTAATATACTAATTGCATTTTAGTTTTCTCACACTCCAATGTTCCCTTTTTATGCATGTATCTGTACTCTTTAATTGAAGTGTCGGATTATCCCGATTTGCTTTTCCTTAATTTTCCCTAAATGTGGTTTGATCTTACGGTTGGAAAATATGATTTGAGATTCTTTTATTAAATGAAAAAAATAATGACCAGTTCTCGTTAACGACTCAAAACTAATTTTATAAAACCTCTTTCCTCTCTGGTTTTGTAGTATTTGGAGAGGTAAATCTCCTCCTTCCTTGTGGTTCGTGATTATAGGCCTAATAAAGAATTAGAATTATTCAGTAGAAAAACAAGATATATTACCAGTGAATGATTTGCTTTATCCTGATTGATTGACAAAATAATGTAACTATATATTTTTCACAATTTGGGCATTTGGATTTAAAGGTCAGTTGTCTTCCTGTTTATTTTTGTTTTGAAAAAAAGTAATATTCCTTCCACCGACCAAATATTTAAACACAATTCGGGAGAGGGCAAACACAAACAGACAAATGTTTCGTCACTTATTATTTATTGACATTTAAACCTTTAAGTTAATTGTTTAACTTTAAAGCATTTGCTTGCATTTTAGACCTACGTAAAATTTTAGACAATAAAAACCTCCACTACTGCGTCTATTTTAGGGGAGGATGCGCTGAGCGCCGTGGCGCCCCCTTTTTCAGTTCCTGTTTTTACGACGGATTCCGTGACGCCTTTGTGTGGGTGTATTGCCCCCGCTGTGGCTTCCGGCTGGTCAAGGTCTCGCTGCCCCAGTGTTGTTCCTGCAGGAAGTGGACTCTGTGCCGGGGAGGCGGTCACCGTAATCACTAACGTTAATAAATGATTATACACCGCATTTTTATCTTTAAGTTATTCATTTGATATGTATACGAACACTCTGTCCCTATAACTGTTTTTGCATCAAATGCAATTTCATAAGATCGTTTTTAATTGTGTTTATATTTTAGGATTAAACAATGCTCATTAATGAACGGTATGAAAAAATCCTCAGTTTTTTTTTAAATCGCACCCTCTAGCACGTTAGATATATAAAAAAAACCCCAGCAAACAATAAAGAGTATATGGGGATATACAAGAAAGAACTTTGACAAGAATGAATGATAATTGGACTGGAGAGGCGTTGCGTATGTCTACCTAATAAAAATTCAAATTATTTATCTTGGAAAAAAAAATACGATTTCGTTCTTGTAATATTCTTCCGGTGGAAAGAGATTAAGGTGTCAATAAAGAAATATTGTAATATTTGCCTTTTTAAAAATTTCGATTGTACTTCTTTCCAATGTCTGTGTAATTTTGTTAAATTTGTCAAAAAGAGAAACAGTAAATTAAGACATCGTTTAAAAGAAATAAATATATAACTTTATATAAGCTTATAACATTTAGATTTCTTCCTACTTTTTTCCTTTTTCAAGTTCCATTTTCATTGAAGCCATTAAATTTCAATTTTTTGAATGAAACTCTTCTTGGGTAAGAAATGTTTTAGGGCCCATTTGAATTAAATCATTCTCTGTACACAGGTAAGGGGGAGATGGAGTAAATAAAGAGGAGGTGAAACATCTTGTTGAAGCCAAGCATGATGATAGATAAGACCCAGAATCGGACTCGGATGATTCCGAAAGATATATATATATATCTGTATAAGTTTGGGGCATAACAGTTCAGAATTTTGTCTCCATCATCAATGTTAAAGAGACCAAATTGTACTTTCTGATCACTATCTTCTGTCTCCGCTGTATGTAAGAGAGGAGTTGCAGGACGTTGTTCCACTTGTGAGGTTTGGTAATCAACGGGTTAATGTCAAAGGTGAAATGATGTCACTATTGTTGATACAAATGCTGTTCATGTGTAACGCGAGCATTTTTAGTTCGTACGATTGTTCCAAGTAAAGTCGCCCTAGCAATAGTGTCATAATATATAGGCTCTGTAAGTCTCGTCTATTTTTGCTTTCGTTTTGTGACTTCCGGGCAGTTTGACATGATGCCCTACAGCTTTGCGTTTGGCTGCACGCATATAATTGGAGGTAAACAGAACTGTAGTTTGTGTTTCGGTTTCTCACCGACCCCAAAAAAGGAAGAAATGGATTGAAATATGCCAGTAGGTGCATTTAAATACTTTTGCATCATATAATTGTAAGGAATAGCCATGATATAACAAGCTGTTTTGGCCTATACATGTATAGCATATCCCTACACTCCCTTGTCTCTACCCGGTCTACAACAATCTCTTACTTTAGCTTTAGACATGTTATAGTAGTAATGTTAGTAGCTCCTCTGCTTGAACCTGACACACGAGCAGCTCCTCTACCGCGGGTACTGGTAGTGCCTCAACCTCAGATTCCTTACTTACAATTAAGTGCAGAGCTTTGAAAATGTGACTTCATTTAAAGATGTATTTTATAATGTACAAATATAATAAAAATTTAAGAAGAATAAAATTTCAAATCATGCAGCATTGCACTTCAGTTCCATATGCACATAACTTGTTTATCTAAGTCAATAAGTATATACCCGGTATTAATACCACACTAGTAATTGTAAATCTTTCTCACAATTTAAGCAATTGATGATTGAAATATGACATTAAATATCTTTACATATTAATCTATTGAAAAAACACAAAGCCATCTTAAAAATTAGAACTTTGAATAATCAATAATACAGCGTATTTGAAATGATGACAATATAAACTGATAAATTCTATTGATAAACTTCTTTGAAATCACCTTATTTTAATGAGGGTTAATTTTCATTTGATTCAATGAAATCATGTCATTACTAAAACATAAGCTTTGAAGATCCTGCAGTTTTTCAACCTTTAATCTTCAAATCAAGCCTCTTTTACCTTTTTTTATTTCCCCAATAAAAAAAATTAACCCCACAAAATTAATGACTTTTATAGTATTTGCAATAAAAGCTTAAGAGATCACTAGGATTTTTTCACATTTTCAATGCAGTGGAACCTTGCCCCCTCCCCCCCCCCCCCCCATCCCCTGTAAATATTTAAAGCTAGTCCGAAGGCTCAAGCGAGCTTTTTTTTTTTTTATTAAAAGGCATCTTTCTGTCATCTGTAAAAAGCTTTCACATTTTCTCGCCCTTCAAAAATAAGTTCTTGATTCTGCATCATATATCAATGTTTCAAATTATCAAAAAACAACAGGGTTTGTCAAACACAATTAAAAAACATCAACAAGAAAGCTCATGACTAACCAGGATATACAATTCATAGAGATGGAAACAACCTGTGAACCGCCAAAACTGTCCAAGTAGTTTTCGCAAAAACCCCTAAATTATGCAAATTTAAAACAATTTTATGTTTCTTAAATCGGTGTTATGGAACAAACAGACATGGATTGTTTGTTGTTGTTATTTTTAAACATTTTCGTCACTTAAAATAGTTACTTGCATGTGTACATAAATCAAACTCAAGTAGCTTTGGAGTATATTTATTATCAACAATATGAATAATGCAGGTAGCTGTAGTTCGGATGATTTGATGGATACAGTTCCTGCATAGTAAGGCTGATATAATAGATACAGTTCCTGCATTGTTAGGCTGATATGATGGATACAGTTCCTGCATTGTTAGGCTGATATAATAGATACAGTTCCTGCATTGTTAGGCTGATATGATGGATACAGTTCCTACATTGTTAGGCTGATATAATAGATACAGTTCCTGCATTGTTAGGCTGATATGATGGATACAGTTCCTGTATTGTTAGGCTAATATGATAGATACAGTTCCTGCATAGTAAGGCTCATATGATGGAAACAGTTCCTGCATTGTTAGGCTGATATAATAGATACAATTCCTGCATTGTTAGGCTGATATAATAGATACAGTTCCTGCATTGTTAGGCTGATATGATGGATACAGTTCCTGCATTGTTAGGCTGATATGATAGATACAGTTCCTGCATAGTAAGGCTCATATGATGGAAACAGTTCCTGCATTGTTAGGCTGATATAATAGATACAATTCCTGCATTGTTAGGCTGATATAATAGATACAGTTCCTGCATTGTTAGGCTGATATGATGGATACAGTTCCTGCATAGTAAGGCTAATATGATGGATACAGTTCCTGCATTGTTAGGCTGATATGATAGATACAGTTCCTGCATTGTTAGGCTGATATGATAGTTACAGTTCCTGCATTGTTAGGCTGATATGATAGTTACAGTTCCTGCATTGTTAGGCTGATATGATAGATACAGTTCCTGCATTGTTAGGCTGATATGATAGATACAGTTCCTGCATTGTTAGGCTGATATGATAGTTACAGTTCCTGCATTGTTAGGCTGTTTTGATAGATACAGTTCCTGCATTGTTAGGCTGATATGATAGATACAGTTCCTGCATTGTTAGGCTGATATGATAGTTACAGTTCCTGCATTGTTAGGCTGATATGATAGTTACAGTTCCTGCATTGTTAGGCTGATATGATAGATACAGTTCCTGCATTGTTAGGCTGATATGATAGATACAGTTCCTGCATTGTTAGGCTGATATGATAGTTACAGTTCCTGCATTGTTAGGCTGTTTTGATAGATACAGTTCCTGCATTGTTAGGCTGATATGATAGATACAGTTCCTGCATTGTTAGGCTGATATGATAGTTACAGTTCCTGCATTGTTAGGCTGATATGATAGTTACAGTTCCTGCATTGTTAGGCTGATATGATAGATACAGTTCCTGCATTGTTAGGCTGATATGATAGATACAGTTCCTGCATTGTTAGGCTGATATGATAGTTACAGTTCCTGCATTGTTAGGCTGTTTTGATAGATACAGTTCCTGCATTGTTAGGCTGATATGATAGATACAGTTCCTGCATTGTTAGGCTGATATGATAGATACAGTTCCTGCATTGTTAGGCTGATATGATAGTTACAGTTCCTGCATTGTTAGGCTGTTTTGATAGATACAGTTCATACATCGTTACTGTTATCTCGAGTGGTGCTGATTTAGGGTGTTTTATTCAGTTACATTTGGTGTCTGTTTTGCTTGCTTTCTTTTACCTAAATATATGTTTTTAGTGTCTTTGGTAAGACGAAAAAAATGTAAATGTAATTTATAATTACATGCAATTTAAGGTTCCTCGACACACCAAAATTTTATTTTATGGATCGATAGAGAATCTTTTTGAAACATGATTCCACAAATCAGAGATCAATACCGGCTTTCAGTTATTTTATACGATTTTTTTTGTATTTTTCAGTGAAATAGGAAAAACTGTTTTGCAGACAAACAGAATATATTAGAGCTTAAAACTTGTTGTCAATTAATGTGTAATATAATTATAAATAAATTCATGACAAAGATCGTTTGGTGAAGTGTTTAATTTTTTAATTAAAAAAATATTTCCGAAATTCAAAATTGTAATTCTTTAATATCTTTTTAATCTATGGATAAACTTTTAAAAATAACATATAGTCACATAAACTATTTACTAAACAATGATATTTTACAAAGAAATTGAAATGAAAATGCGAAATTTTGGAAAAATTACTATTTATCAAATTTGAACCGATCCCGATTGAAAAAAAAAACCTGATCCCGATCAGAATTATTTTAAGATTGAAATTTTACAAATAAACTGCAGTTTTTTTTCTAAGTAATTGATATAAATTATAAAGTTAGTAAATGACGAAACCATTTACCAGCTAAACAACCTGAAATTTTGGCAAAATTCTGATTCATTCTAACTTAATGTGATTTCGTTCGGGATCAGTTTAATTACAATCGGGATCAGTTCGATTTTAAAATTTTCCATTTATACTTTAATTTCACTATTTTGTTTCAATGTCTTGTTGAAATATGATTGTACAGCAATTGTTAAATGCGAGTAACAGTTTATCTGCAGTTTTTATCCATAGATTTAAAAAATATCTACAATCTTTTTTTTTCATTTTCATAAATATTTTTTTTTACAAAAATATTTCAAAGTTTATCTGGCCGTTTTTTGATATGTATTTATAGATAATTGTATTGTGCATTAATTGATCACAAATTTTTAGCTCTAATATATCTTTTTCGCAGCTAAAACGATGTTTCCGGTTTCTATAAAAAAATACAAAAAAATTAATATAAAATAATCAGAGGCCGATATAGGTGTCATTTTTGAATAATCATTTCTCAAAGAGAATTCTTCATCGATCGATCAAATAATGCATTGGTGTGTCGAGCCACCTTAAAATACTATTATCCTTATACTTGAATACTAAACATGATTTGGATCAGCATTAAATACACCTGCAAAATAATTTCTTATTTTTTATGTTTTTACACAGTTTGGACTGTAAAGTATTTTTACCTAAACTTACCTAAACAGAAGTGTTGCTTCAACGTGGTGACATTTAAATTCTCCCATTGGACACTGACGAGCACTGTCTCTCACATTTTCTTTAGACACTGACAAGTACTGTCTTTCATATTCTCTTTAAGAAAAATATGCTCAAGGTCATACTATTATTTTGTATTAATAAATAAATTATTTTTTCCTGCTGTGCCTTTTAGTGAGAATGTATTGTTTACCTTGCTGATGTTCACTAGTAATTCGTGCATAAGGATATTTTTTATATTAATGTTCTCTCAATTTGTCCATTATTGATTATTGATATTATGTTCATTAAATGGCAAATGGATAAATGGATGCTTGGTGTTTGCTGCACTTTAGGTTAGAGTTAACCTGAATTTTGTTTTTTACTACCGTAAATAATAGTGTCGTATCATATGTCTCCGCTTAGATTCGTTCATTACACTGATAAAATTTTGAGAACTAACCAAACATCTTAACTACAAAATTAGGTCTTTACTACAAAATGATCAAGGTGTGTACATGTGTAGTGCACTCACTTGAACTTTGTAAGATGTATCTCTCATGAAGGCCTGCACCAATGAAATGATTACTCGACATTCTTTATCAAAGTTTGATAAAGAATGCCGAGTTGAAATTTGTATTTGATTCAAACACAAATTTCAGCACTCGGTCACTCTCTACTGCTGCCTCACTCTTCCTAGTTAACTTTCTGTTTATATTCTCGCGATTTCATGTAAGTCACGTGCCGAGACTTACGGAGCCTACAGGACGAATGTTTCAAATAGATAAGACTATTTTTTAATACAAATATCAATTTCAACTAATTTAAATTAAACTTAAAACTCGACACAGTCTACTAGCCTTGTCCAGTTATAATATTAATGTACATCTACTTGCAAGACACCAACGAGTCTTTGCTAACATACTACGAATCTGGATATGCCGGAATTGATGCAGCCCGCATTGTTTGAGTCGACTGAGCATCATTCAGAGAATTGTTGTAAAACATTTAAAAAGGGGTTCGTTTGAAATGATATTAATAAAAGGCCTTGCTACAATAAGGGTATGTTTGGCAAACTCATTATTTTAAAGAAAAAAATCTTTTGTCAGAAAGTGTAAAAATAAAGAATGGAATAGATAAAGTTAACTAGATACGCCCTTACAGGTTTACCCCCGAATGTCCAGTCTCAATCATCAGTTGAAGTACCACACAGCAAAACTGTGCCATTGTTGATCTCACGTGTTTACAAATGTTCATAAAGATGTGTTTTTTTTAAACAGAAATGTTTATACATACGTATATACATGTATCTGTATTAAGGAATCGCATAGAACCTGTTGTGAAGATGCTTTGTTCTTAACAAACTTTAGGTAGACCTATATTTAGTTTTGCCGTTTTGCATTATTGCTAGCCAGCTGTGAAGGCTAAACGTAAAAGGATAAAAGCACATAAATACAGATATCAATACAGTAGACTCTTTCGTTAGCAGCTTATTTAATAAATAAATGAAATAATAATACACTGATGAATAAATACTTGTAAACTTTAGCGCGGATACATTTAATTTTCATAGTTTTGCATAGTCTTCATGTCTTCTGTTCTTGTTTTTAAAAGAGATTTCCGTATATAACAGCGTAAAACAACTTGATGAATGTAATGGTGTACAAAGGTAACCTTATAATTAAATGGGCCTGACAAATATCCAAATAATCTGCCTTTGAACGCACTAATGAATCATATCGACAATAAGTAGATAAATAGATCAAGAATGCAATGTACGTCAATAATCAAAAACACGCTCTTGTCAATTATGAATACATTTTAATGTATAACCTATTTTGTAAATGAACAATGCAAAGTAATTTCGTAAACATTACTGAGCTGTGTAACATGATATATTTATATATAAAACATTATCGAATGAAGTGAACAATACAATGATCATGTTTAATAAATCGAAATTAATGCTAAAAAAAATATAAGAATAGTTATTTCTTGAAAGTCGGCAATAACAGACAAGTACATGTACATGCATATCATTAACGTAATACAAATATGTGCAAATCAAATGTTATTAACGCATGTTTAAGATAGAGTTAATGATACACATATAAACCATGCTCTCTTTACCTAATAAGAAATAATTAATATTCGTGGTGGCTTAATTTTCTTGGTATTCGTGGGTAGCCCTCCGCCACGAATTTACATCCTTAACGAAAACAACTTTATAAAGTTCGTTCTTTGTCAAAGCGTCGCTCTTTATTTCCCATTCGAAAAAAGATAAGAAAAATATCAATAAATGACCTATTTTGAATGAATTCTAAAAAAGCATAACTTCTGACGTCATAATACTGCCAGTGGGTGCAAATGAATCAAATAATTAGGTGAAAAATATATTTTGTAATAACTCTTCTAAAAATAACACAACAATTTCATGCACATGCAACCCTTTAAAAATGGCGAATTATGGGTGCCAAATTTTACCTATATCATGTATAGTTCTTTGACTATGTTTTTTCTAGGTTGTTTCAAACACATCTTTATTTTTTTATTTTCCAATTTTATTCAATTTAAATCAGGAAAAATAATAACTTATTAGTTGATTTGTCTTGTACAGATATTTATATCGTTTTGAAAATTCAGGTCTAAAACAAATGTTTGATCATAAATTTTAAAATGATATTTCTTGTTGCATAACAAATATTATAATAAAGCAAAAGAGATGCAGCAACCACGACAAAAAAAAAAAAAAAAAAAAAAAAAAAAAAAAACCACACACAAAAACAAAAACAAAACAGAACAATGAGCTAATCCCTTTAAACTTTAGATAAAACGCTGAATCATTTCTTCAACCAGAAATGGAATGGTGTAATAAATGTCTGTTGTGGCAAGCAAACAACTATTTGACATCAAGGATGTCTACATGTACCTTAGAGAATTTAGGATATTTTTCATAAAATATTTTATCACTCTACTATTCAAAACGACAATACAATTCAAATGTCACCTGTCGTAAAATTGCAGATTTTGCAAATCGGGTATATTTTGTATCAAAGTCTCGCAACCTTTGTTCATCGGAAAACAAATTATTCGTTCACCCACATATGGTATTGTTGTTTTAGCCTGCACCATAGCAACGACATTTAACGAATCTTTTTCTGGTGACAGTGAATGTCGAAATACTAGTGATCCCGAATCGCCTTTTTCTGCAAATGGTTTGGAATTCCATCCAGCAATATAAATTACGGTACTTGGTGAAACAAATTTCTTATCATGTATTGTAGTTTCAACTTTTTTGACAGTACCGGTTGTAAGCCCAGTTGTTGCTCCTCTTTTGTGAACAATATCGCCCACTTTGAGATCTTGGAGAGAAACTTTGGCTGGAGATGGATGTCCAAAATCATCAATGAGAAGTTTTTCACATTTTTCATAAATAATAGAGCGAGTCACTTCGTTGATTAAAACAACTGTAATGTCATCATGTAGTTTCTCCATATTATTGTTTGGTTGCGGCATTTCTTTCCCAAGCTCCACTACTTCGTTGTCTATCAAAGTATAGCAAGTGTCTACATGTTTCAATGCATGTCGGCATGTCACTGCGACCATGCGATTGTTATTGCTTGTGAACATAAGACTTCCCGTTGTTGCGTAGCATTTATTTGCGTGAAAAGCGGCTACGCCTTCATTTACATATACAAATTTGGCTCCGTGTAAAGGTTCTCCTGTTTTACTTAGCTCTGATACCGAAAGGTGGTCTTGAACATTGATAACTAAATGTAGGTTTTCAAAACCTGCCTCTAAGAGGCCAGCTTCAAGCCACTCTTTAACACCCTTATCATTTGCTACAACGTTTAGTATATTGCCATTAATTTCGTAGTAGAGAAGACTTTCACTAAACCTTCAATGAAAAAAAAAATCATTTCACGACACATACAATAAATTATAATTAAAGAACTTAAACTGACATTGTTTAGAAATAAATGTCTGTCAAAATTACATTCTTATTTTCTTGAAAAAAGTAACAGTAGCCATACAATATCAATGAAATAAATCTATCAGAAAAGATACAAAGACTGATCTAGTCATACATCTTTGAAATTATTTTAAGCTGCAATCTGTAGCTCCGGGTCTGAAAAAAAGAAATCAAAATTCGGATGAACGACCAGAAAAGTTACAGTTGCGTGCGTGTTAAACAGTACGACGCCTAAAATATTGCGCTAGCTTTGTGTCTATTCATTTTACTTTCGAACACATTCAATACAAATATTTGAATTTAAAAAGGAAATGTACTGTGTACTACTGATATCGTGGAGACTCTGGATTATATTTTCAAGGTGAATTTAACGTATTTCTTTTTCAGAGAGGTCGGTCAGCGTTTTAAAGAGAAGGTCTAAGGCAAGTAAAGTGACGACATCAGAAGTTAATATCCTGAAGAATTAAATGGTAGTATGTTTTCCCACATTTAAGAAAGTAAGGTTTATCAGTCTAGAACTAGCGCATTTTGTTCGCCATAAATTGCAACTGTTTAACCCGTACGGAACTGTAGCTCCCAGGTCGTCCATTCCTTTTTTCAGACCGTAAGCTACATACCTATAGCTTTGGTAAATAATGTTGTATGTCTTACAATTTGGTACTGTTACAAAGATGAGCAATTAACTCGCGTACGCCTATAAAATATAAATTATGCTTTACAGCAGACCTGTTTAGTATTCTGTTGATTTCAAGGTGATCCGATTCATTATCTTCGTCGTTCTCGGTCAAATTTTCAGGGTATCGTTCTGCCTGTTTTAGTCGCCTAAGAATTGCATTCACTTCACAGAGACTTGATCCAGTGTTTTCCGTAGGAGGTGAGTATCTAATTAGTTTTTCTTGAATTTGTTTGAGATACTTTGATAACCTTTTTTCAAGAATGCAGGTTAGTTTGCTGATCATTTCTGAACGAGTTTCAATGACAAATTCAACTTCTTCAATACAATGTTTGTCCACTTCTTTGATAAGTTTCGTTCTAAGTGGCTCATTATTGAAATTGTCGAGTTTTGTCACAAACAAAATGATTCCAGATTTTAACATAAAGTGTGGTCTAAGCTACAAGTAAACATGTTAAATGAATAATATTCAACGGTTTTGAAATGGCATTGGATAGTAAATGTAGCATGTGGATTTATTGCTTAAAGCAATATGAGCTGAATTTTTTAGAATTTTATTTTGGTTCAAAAACCTGTTAGAATGATAAGTCTGCATGTAACTTAAACTTGTATGCTAAATAAGATCATTACTTTTTGTCAGAAGAAAGATTTCTCTTCTAAGGAATATATAGCAAATCAATTTTTGTACAGTATGACATTAATTCAATTCAATTCAATTAAGGCTTCTTAATGGGTTTTTTTTAGTGGGTAATTTTTGCAGAAAATAACATTTTCGTGAAAAAAAAATCAGCATGAAAATTGCTGCTCATATTGCTTTAAGGAGACTGGTTGGTCAACTTGACCATCGCATTCACCTTACAATTTATTTAAGATACGAATATTTTAGTTCAACTATGATTTGTATATAATAAGGGTTAATACTATATTTGTATATTAAGCTCTTACTAAAAAACGAGATCAATGAAGCCTTAACATGGCTGGCCATAACAATCTAGACCACTTAGTTACCAGAACATATATCAAGAGAAATCTAAACGAAGAAATGCTCCCTTTCGTACAAAAATACTATAAAAAAATTCTAATTGATCACATTCGTGTTATGAAATATTAAAAAGTATAAATGTTATCTTTCTCATGTTTTTGTTGTCGTAAACAATTGTAATACTAATTGCCGATGTACCAGCAAATGCTAAATTTTCTTGTCTTATCTATTTCGCCGCGTCTTTTGATGAAAGTTATTGTTTAAGTCCGTATTTGTAATACCGATACCTTTGATATATTTTTTTTCAAAATGAACGACACAAAGTTAAATGTGTTACGTTTTGGCTATTTATATGAATTTACAAAAAAAATTTGAGTTTGTTTTAAAAGAACAAAGTAAAACCACCATATTGTTTAGCAGCTAATGATTACAAATTGTATAACCTTATATAAATATCTTGGCCATCGGGTTTTTAATAATGGTTTAAAAACCAAAGATTCTAATTTCAATATTACTTTGTAATCTCTACATTGGATTAAGCCATAATTGTCCTTTTATCAAAACTTCACTTAAGAATCTTTTTTTACAAAGTTTACTTGGAACTGGTTTTGAAGCTTAAAATTGTCCTCAACGTCTAACTGGTCAAAGGTTCATACACAGTCAGACGACAAAATGTGATAAAAAGCACTTTGTCTTTCCATTTGAAAAATTTGAAAATGAAAAAGAAGGATAGTTACCTTCTTTATTTCTTGATGTATTCGTTCTACGTCACCAGTGAAAAAATAAACCATCAGAACATCTGTATAAAATTTTGCGTCTTTGAGATTAAGAATATATTTGTGTCGGATAAAATTGATTTCATGTATTTAACATTCTTATAATAGCAATTAGAAATTAAAGAAAATTTAAATATTTATTAATCAATAGAGTTAATAAAAATGTTTATAAAATGCATCAGTGCAGATTTATTTATTTATTTTTTTATTAACCTTTTGGGGACTGAGTAACTCGGACGTTTTCAAGCAGTGCATCTCCAAACACTTGCATTTTACTTTCTTCATTAAATTCCCCTCCGATGATGACAGAACAGTCTCCAAAAACAGAGTTCTGGAATACTGGATTAGGTGGTAAACCTTCATTAAACATATGAAGTAGAGATCGGTGGTATTTGTAGCGCGGTAGGTAGGTAACATCAGACAAACCTTGAAAGAATAAATTTGATAATATACTACAAATATACAGACAAAACGTAAACTTGCATGATCCATAACGAAGCATCTTCTAAATTTCATGTTGTTTGCATGCTACCTAGAAACACGTTATCCTTTCTCTCCTCTTCCATAAATTCAGTTTCCTGTTGAAATAAGAAATAATAAGAAATAATGTACAGACTGCGTGCTAGGCATTAAACTTTTAAAATTGAATTTTATATTTCAATTATTCAGAAAAATACAGATTAATCAAAATGACACCTACACTAATCCTCTTTTTCTTCCTTTGCAGTTCCTTTTTTTTGTAAGAACCAGTCTTCAAATTAATGAAAATACATATTAAACAGGTGTTGCTAACAATGCCAATAGATATAATGCTTCTAATTGTATTGAACAGAATGATAGTTTTTTTTAAAAGATATTGATTACACATTCGCAATTATGCTAAAATTCCTTTTTGAAGTTATCTTTCAATTTAAAACAGATTGTTTAACAGTCGGGCCAAATTAAAATACTTTTTTGTTTGGAATTGCCTCATGCCTTAGTGAAATACCCCGGCTGGTTAAATTTGTATTTGCAAAAAATACTTATTTTTATTTTTTTTTGGTCAAACAATGTTAACATATAAAATCTATCGTCAAAATAATTATTTTTATAAAGATTGACTTTAATCTCATAAAATTCAATAACATATATCAACAAATATCATCTTCGTTGTATTTCTAGATAGAGATCAAAATTCCAAAGATAAATCCTACAAAACAATTGGTGTCAGTGATGAAAGTCAAATTCTTGTTATATGGTTGTGTTTTTAACTCTTTGGGGGTGTTTTTACTAGAAAAAGTACAAATCGTGTTATCATATCATCATATTTACATCAAAAGCAGCTTCTTTCGAAACTGAATCCTTATTGAAAAAGTTGCACAATATACAAAATTCAGGTCCAAAGTTGAACATCAACTTTCTTTTCGTTCCATAAATAAGAATTATTATTGCTGTTTAATCAGAATACATCTGATAAATAGTTCTATAATTTGCAATAAGCTGATTAACTACAATAAAACAAATAGGAACCAAAAGTAGTACATATTTTTTGTAATTATATTGATTTGTAGTTTAAACGACAAATATCAAAGGATAAAAGTTTAACTGATAAACAGCTCGATTTGTTTGAACTCTTCCTGTGTGGACCGGAAGTGACCGAAGATAATATAAAACCGGTTAAACGTATCTTCAATCGAATGTCTATCATCAATGAAAGTTTCGTGTTTTTGATCACTTATAGTTTCTGAGATGTCCTGGGTACAAACTGTGTTTTAAAAAAGGTACCTGAGATAATTGAGAAATCTCACCGGAAGTAGAACTTTTTGGCTGATATAACATTGCATAGATAACCTATGTATAGATTCATACTTATATGTTTATTCTATGGAAAAGGAATTTAATGCGTAAAATAATAATTTTTGAAGTGCTTCCGGTGACGACCGGAAGTTACGACGATCAAAACAAAATAGTTTAAACACATCTACATACACAGGTCTATCATCCCACTAAGTTTAGATGTTCAAGTCTTTACCATTTTTAAGATCTCGGATGACAAGCTTTTCGTCGCTGGACAGGAAACAGAGGAACGGAAGTGAATTTAGAACAACTTTAATTAAAAACCTTGTTGCTATAGAAACAAAAAGGTCTTCCGTTCCTCGTGTATTAATCTGTACACAAAGTCCATTTCTCTTTTAAACAGAACATGGACATAATATAAACTGTAAAGGAATTCCGATGACATAAACAAAACAAAAAGACAAAATTTCAATTTTTTAGTATTTTCTGGGCCGACCGGAAGTTATGTCGGATCATACGAAACATAGTAAACTTATATTCATACATTGTTTTGTCTTTCCTCAAAGTTTGGATGTTCACATTTTTTGTTATAATATATCGTTGAGAAAAGGTTTTCTCGGCACCGGAAACCAACAAACGGAAGTGATTTAAGAAATTGAAAGTGGACATTTTAGAACATTTACCCACGGTACATTACAGTTCATCAAATTGAGTAAAATGTAAAAAAAATAAATCTAAATCAAAAATTATCTAATGCTCCAATGCTTCGAGTGAGAACCAGAAGTGACTTAAAGGAGCCTAAAGAATATACCATCTTTACGCCACCTTTTAGTTACCTTTAAGGATTACGTTTACTCAGGGGCGAAAAAAAAATCCACTAATAGGAACGAAAAACTACTTATTCTACATTGTAGCCCCACTATTGTGGTGGTATTTTTCACTTTCAAATAACTAGGTCAATGACCTAGTTTTTTTTCTAGTGACCTCTGAATGTTTTTTTTAAAAAATTGTCAATTTGTCAAAATTGTCCACCATTTTCAAGGTTTTCTTTATTTTGTAATTATTTGAAATAATAAAACAATTTGTGGGTTGGGAAATGATAAAATACGAATAGCTTAACTAATTTTATATTTGACTGAATCGTTTAAAGCTCATATTTTAAGTTTAATTTAGTCCGAATTTCCTCTATCAATTTCCAAAATTGTACCCATTTTTGATCGAGTTTTACAAAAAACTGACTAATAGGAGCTCCAAACCATTGGTTGCCTAAAACTGTTTTTGTTGTCTGTATTATGTTGACATTAACATTATATAAGGTCAATGATCATTTTGAGATATTTTATCTTGAGTCGATTTTATGTATTTTAAAGATTAATTTAATCGCGTGCCAGCTAGTGATATAAATTTATAGACGAGTAAATACAACCATAAAATATGTAAAATGATATGAAAAAACATATAGAAACTTAAATTTTGCAATTGCATTGCAACAGAAAGTTTCTAAGAGAAAAAAAAGAAAATAAAAAAATTAGTCCGAATTTTCTCTGTTTTAATATTAATCTGCCTTTGTCAGAGCATATCTTCCTCAAATAAATAAATCATGGATATCAATATCGATATTTGTTAATAACGTTGTTATTTTGTGTTTTTAAAACAACTTTGTACTTCAGATATTGAACTTTGTAAAAATATTTTTTGAAATCTCAAAACCTGAGTAAACGTAATCCTTAAGTTAGAGCGTATAGTTCCTTAATGTCCAGTCTTTTTAAAACCACTCTTAAGCCACTTTTAAGTATCTTTAAGTGATATTTACGCCCTTTTTAAGTTATACCTGCGCCGTCTCTTGCTGCCTTTCAGTCAACTTTGTTCAATCTATCAGTGAACAGTGAACATGTTATATACATTAATTCAAAATTAAACGCAAGAACATTTTTGTAAGGTTGGCGATCCAAGTGATGATTAAGTTTGGGGGGGGGGGGGGGGGGGGGGAGAGGTTGCTTTTGGCAGTTCTAAAAGTCAACACATATCAATCGGAAATAGGTGTCTACACCCCAGTTACGCTTGTGTAATCGCTTGGTCACTCAATTGAACTCAGATCGCCGTTATAAGAGTTTCCGATCATTTGTTTTTGTCGTTTAAACTTATGGGTTAAAGATCTCTCTCTCTCTCATGGTTAGAAGAATGAGAAGAATTGATAATGTATCACATATTGAGTAAAGACAGTTCACGCACGCACGCACGCACACACACACACACACACCCACCCACCCACACACATATTGCATTCCAAAAATGATTATAATTTAATTTCAATAAAAAAAACACGTTTACCATTTTACAAAAATACTACAGGTATACCTGAATATATATCTACTGTAGCCGTTTCAATTACTTTCTTCCTTCCTGAATAACCCAGGTTATTGTCCGTTTGTTAATTGTATTTTAAACGTGTCCGTTTTTAAAATATATAATATATAGGGTATTTTTTAAATGTATTTTCTAAACATTGTTCTATAAATACGCAAATACGCATTTTTAATTTAAATAAATAAAAAATTTCATTTGTTTGTGATTAAATTATTCTAGTATGTAGAAAATGTCGCTGTTTTTAAGACCCCAAGGCGCACTAATTGCTGCAGGTCACTAATCCCGATGACAGTCACCCAAATTCTGTATACCTATTCAGTATACATAATGTTACGCATTTCTCCGTCCTAAGTTTGTCATTCGTATTTCTGAAACTTTGAATTTGTATTTCACAATATGGAGACGGTTGACATTTTGTTTTTGTCATTTTTCATCAACAGAAAGTTTGGGCGACACACTGAACATCACAATTTTGCCAGATTGAATAGGAAATTCAGTTTAAAAATACACACCATTTTAACATTCACATTATTTATCCAAGATTTTATCAAACACATTATTTATCCACATGTACTTTGTTGTTCATTAAACGAATTATTTAAACGCATTTATGAGAAATGAATAACTGTAAGAAAAGTTTATAATATAAGAAGTATGAAGAAATTGTACATGAAACTCCAATTATTATCCCTTTTCCCAAGGCTTAATAAGATACTATGATGAAATAGAAATGAAATTAATCAGTCCAAAACTAGCACAATTTTTTGTGCGTCGTTTTTTTACTATGGGAGGCACTGTAGCTCCCAGGTCGTCTAACCGAATTTTTTCAGACAGGGAGCTAGAGACCTGTAGCTTCATCAAAGGACAAGCGGCTCAAGTTCATCAACTTGGTTATAGCAGAAGAGAGGAAGAGTGGCTACACTGGGAGGGTAGAAGACTTTTTAGCATGGCAGGAGACTGGCAAATGCGAGCTGACCTGATGACCAGAATGCAATCCCCAACAGAATTAGCATCAATTAACAAGCGACTTGACGTTGTGATTTGGTCTCGGCCAAGTAGAGTATAGTGGAGCTGACAGTTCCTTTGGAGGAGAGAATTGAAGACGCATATAAGTGGAAAATCGGAAAATATCAGAAACTTGTAGCAGATTTTCAGGAAAGAGGACAGGGAGTATGGTGTTTCGAAATTGGGGGTTTGCGTGTCGGGGCTTTGTTCGACAATCCTTGTGGCGATTCCCGAAAGTCATTGGAGTTATTCGGTTAGAGAGAAGCAGCTCATAAAGCGACTAAGCAGAGAGGCACAAATAGCATCGCTATAGTTGTGGAGAAAAAGAGAGGGACAGTGGGGAAAACAGTGAGAGACAATTGTGAATGTAAGATCGGTACACAAGCGGATAGCTTGATGGTCCCGGGCTGGGAGAATTTCTGGGGGTTGTCGTGGCGGCGCCGAAACAACCGAAGAAGAATGATCCACCTAATGACGGAATCATCACGCATCTATACCACAAAGGTATTTACAGGTACTATAAATTGAAACCCCAAGAAAATTCTAATTGAAAAAACACAGGTCGTTTTTAATCGCATTTGCAAGATATGTATAAATACCAAGTGTATAAATATGTATAAATACCAAGTGATAAATATAAACTAATGTTTGTGAATAACGTGTTAGCGATTAAGAATAGGTCTAGATCACCACTATGCTGAGAAATGAACTCACTTTTGGTAGTTTAAGAAAGAAAAATGTTTATTGTGATACATGTTACATAACTACTACATGTTAAACCACGTTGTAGCTTATTACTGACACTATGTTTTTTTTTTAATAACGATGAACCTTTAAACATTTATACCAAGTTTTATGTCTTCAGATTTCTCCCCGTATTCATATTATGGCCGGTAGTAATACACAAGTCGATATATCGAACATCAATTTATTAATCAAAACATATGATAGTTTCGACATATAAATGACAATACATTGTTAAGGATGTTTAATTTTTATGTAACGTATTGCAAATGAATCAATGACATCGGTAAAGACGATCAAAATGAAATTGAGACATGAAAATACCAAAACAAGTTACAACTGAATATAAAAGATACTAACACGAGAATGAGAAATAGATGATCCAAAATCCTTTGAAAAAATACGTTAAACCTCAATTTATTATCAGTTAGTATCACAGGATGAAGCTCTGCCATTCAGTCAACCAAATGATAACTGAATGGTCTGGAAAGGTGACTGAATGGCACAAATATGCCATTCAGTCACTTTTCAGTTACCTTTCAGTCACCTTTCAATTGACTGAATGGCAGAGATCTATCTATCTATCTATCTATCTATCTATCTATCTATCTATCTATCTATCTATCTATCTATCTATCTATCTATCTATCCATCCTTCCATCCATCCATCTATCCATCTATCCATCTATCTATATGCAAAGCTACGTACAAAAGTTTTTTCTTAAGTATTATAATCATTTTGATTCAGGGCTCAGTACCATGCTAGTGAATATATGTACAAACATAAGGGTCATGATTTGTTATTATTGATAATTGCAATTATCTTAAGTTAAATGAATAACCGTCTTCGTTGTCTATCTTAACGAATAAAAGTTATTTATAGTAATAAATAACAGTACTAAACAAACAAACAAACAAACAGATAAACAAAAATGTTAAATATTTTTTCCTTAACAAATTTCAATGAATATATGAAATATGTAATGCACCTAGAAGTTAGTGCTGAGTGAAATTAGCGATGAGAATTTTTGAGAAGACAAACGCAGTTTTTACAAATAGTTCCATAAGACCCACATAGTCACGTCTTCTTAGTTGACAGTAATAACCCAGGAGCCATTACAATAACATTATTTCACTTAAAATACTGGTCTCCTAAAAAATCCTGCTATTGAAAAACCTCATATCTTGGTCAATATCTAATTAGAGAAACTGAGATGGTACCATTTGTACATGATCAGTGAAATATGTTTTAAAATCACCACCTCGTGGTCTTGCTCTGACACTATGTTTTTTTTTAAAGAAATAACATTGAAAACTTGCTTGTTCCTTTTTCATTTAGACCCAGACTGCTACTAATATTTTTATTTTTGAAATTTAAAATTGGGCTTGATCCTAATATCTATATTTTTTGTCCTTGTTCGATTACAATGGTTATAAAGAAGGGGTTGTAGAAAGGTTTGTAGTACTTTTTTTTTTTAGCTCACCGGAGCTGAAATCTCAAGTGAGCGATTTGGATCACTTTTTATCCGGTGACAGTCCATCTGTCTGTCGTCTGTCCGTTTGTATTTTTCCTCATCTGTCTGTGAACCATTTACAATTTCGACTTCTTTGCCAGAAATACTGGGCGGAGTTCAACTAAACTTGACACAAAGCAATCTGTGGTAACGGGTATTTAAATTTCTAAAAATGAAGGGTCGCACCCTCTTTCAAAGAAAAATTGTTAAGAATGTTTGAAAACTTGTTGATATCAATTTAAATTTCAAAAAATGAAAAACCTAATATTTTTAAAAATAATATATTCAAAACTCAAATGCAACCTAATGCTGATATATGATTAAGATGCAACTCGTATCGTGACATAAGTAAAGATTAACTAATTAGAATGAGCTTAACAAAAAAAAAAGGTTTTACTTACAGAACTTTCTTTTAGCAGTATTTCCTCAGATTCCTTGAAATTAAAAGTAAAATGGTTTTGATTCTGTTGAAAATTTATCATTATTCAAAACATTTTTGTTTCAAGCTGCATGGCATCTAAGTTGATATTCAACAACATGATGATAAGATTTAAAATAAATATGATTTTTTTTAACAATTCATTAATTCATTTGAGACGGTTGTTTAAAATTTATTGCGATACTTTGTTCTTAAGAATGCAGTGAGCGGTCACTTTTTCATTAATATAAATAATCAAATCAGAATACTGAATCGCGTGTAAGCTTAAGAGATCAACACACAAAAAGGACAAGATAATAATCTCTCACTTTAAAATTGACTTTGTTTATGATATTAATTCGTTGATCAAGGGAATCTCTTTTCACCAAACAAGTATAAAAATTCTACACCTGGCACCTGTTCCTACCTTTATTTCTTTTAGAGGTATGTGTTTGCTCTGCCCCTATTTTGTATTTTACTCTTTATAC
Organism: Magallana gigas; assembly: GCF_902806645.1. Lineage (NCBI taxonomy): Eukaryota > Metazoa > Mollusca > Bivalvia > Ostreida > Ostreidae > Magallana > Magallana gigas. The sequence goes on along the minus strand of NC_047562.1, from coordinate 52,700,462 downwards.
TTTTAATTCTGAACAATGTTCGTTTACATCACATGCCGTATATGAATATAATTAATAAATTCCATAACACAATGATCTGTAACATCCAAATTGAACATTATATATTAGAAACATACTGTTAAAAGATCTTCAAACTCAGCAAAACTTATAACCTACCGACTATTAAACAAAACCATGTATGGAGGGACATTCCGAAAGAAATGAGATCAACAATAAAGCAATTCAAATGGGGAACACTAACTACTGGGGTGGAAACTGAGTGAGTTCACTGTCAACAACTAGTTGACAGATTCTACAATTCTGATATTAATGCAAAATCAAAACTGAACTGAAACTGAACTTATTTAGCAACTTAAGCATAACTTTACAAAACAATGTAGGCGTGTGATATATTTGATAAGTGACATATAATATATAAAATCAGCTCATGGAAGGTAAATAAAACAACAACAATGTAACTGTTGCATATGTTCAACTAATGTTATCAATTGATTTCTTTTGTTAACTTTATATGATATAATTATATGACGTCAAAATACATGTGGCTTTCAGCACCACTATTATCAATATGACGTCATGGTAACGATACAGTGCCAGTTTATGTTTGAAGTCAGTTTTCATAGTCACGGGTAGTTCTGACAGTTATTATCATTGCTGAGAAGTGGCCCTAGGTGTATTTACATTTTTGTAAATAGGATTATCTTGCTTTGCTTTTCATAGTAATTTATAGTTAATAATTAACATGTTCATTCTTTATCAGCGAGAGTTATAGCTAAATAAAGCGTAAAGAATACTCACACGAAGGGAAAAATATCTCAAAGGCTTTAAAAGAAAAAAAAAATTATAACATGAATTTATAATCAGCATATATTTTTTAAAAAACGATTGCAGTACGTGTTTGTGAGCAAATACAGTTACGCAATATTAACATATGTAAATTTCAGCAAAACTGTGGATAAAATATGTGTCTCGAACATTATCAAAACGACGTTTTTGCATTACTACAAAAAGGATTTAAATCTTAATTACAGATAATTCAGAATACAATGCCTTTTGATTATGTTTTGAAATAAATTGTTGAATATTTAAATAATGAAAAGTTTGTCCGTGTCTTATAAATGTTACAGCTATGTCTTAGTGTTGAAATAAATGATATATATCATACATGTAGAAGCCACACAAATAACAGTTCTAAAAACCCAAAACAACAACCAGAAAATCATCTATTTAATCAAAGGGATTAGTCCCTGACTATCATTGATTGACAAACTAAGGACGTGAAATCCAGAAAATAAACTTCTAACTAAGGTTAACAAAGGTTAAGAAAGGATAAAAATTAAAATCATTCATATTCTATTAAACAGTATGTTCACCAATATCAAACTGAACATATGTTTTAAAGTTCACCTTCATATTCTTAATGATTGCTTTAAATATGAAATTCACCTATTAATCTGATTTGTTGGATATGCATAGTCAAGTTGTTAGTCCTATATAATTATTTGTAGACTTGAAAACAGCTGTCAAAGATGTTCAGAAATCCGATTTGAATACTTCTTTAAAATTATTTAAAAACTAGTCCTTGAAACAAGATTTTTTTACTATTAAGTCAACGTTGAGCTCTGTTTTTCGTTTTGTTTATTGGGGTTTATTTAGAATTCAATCTTCATTAAGGTCTTCTGTTTCAAACGGAAGACCTTACTATTATTGTGCTTGTCAGATTATATTTTTTTTTATTTTTTTTTCTTCCTAGACGCGAACTTTGAGGTTTAATATCTTGGTAATTTCTGAACGGTTTTTGCTAAAATTTCCAGGACTCATAAACATTACAAAACACTATCTAAAACGTTTAATGAACTTTAAAATTCCTTTTCCTTTAACAAGTTATCCTCCTTTTAATTTTTTTAGGGCCTTTGGCTCCGAGACTATGATAGCAGGGAATGAGAATCTAACGAATTTGAATAATAGAGACATTGAAGTTGTGCAAATCCATTTTTGTTTTTGGATTACTTTTTTTATTTAGAAAAAGGTAGGGGGTTAAATAATAGGATTCAAAAAAAGTGCAAAAATTTAGACATATTTTTCTGTGTATCTTTTAAACGAAAAATATTTTGTTAAAACATGTAGAATAAAAGTTGTGCAGAATGTTAAGGGCTTTCATTTGACTCCAATGAAAAAGGGATGGCCCCTAAAAATAAGGGCCAATAGCGCTTGAAAATTTTTGCTTAATAACTCTAAAACTGTTAGAATTTCGATATGGCTGTTGCTGAAAAAATTGTTTGCTTGGATCTCATAAAGATCGTTACAATGTTATTTTGTTGGTGATTTGTGTTGTATGAGTGTAAAAACCTTTACATGTTAACATGTACTTCGTTTCATATGGCAAATTGACGAAAGTCTTTGTGCGTACAACTGGCATAAAGCTACCACAGAAAGTATGCTGGTTTATACGGTGGCTTTTATTCATAAGAATTTGTTGTTAATACATACTTTTTTAAGGAGTTTAAATTCTTATAGTGCACAATCCTTAAAAACGAGAATCGGAAAACAAAACAAGTTTTTTTCTTTTCAAGTAAAATACAAAATAAAAGAATGTCCCAAATTGATGCATTCGGTGATTATTTTAAAGAATATTCACATGACTTTTTAAACAAGTTTCGTTTAGATTCTATTGGTCACATATTAATAACTTCTGTAGTGTTTCTACATGGTCGTTTGTTTAATTGTAAAACTGTATAAACGAACTCACTGCTGTGTTGCCCTCTCCCGCCCGGCTCCGCTGCCAAGTGCTCGCGCTGGATTTTTTTTAAATTGGCGAAAAGATATCCAGATCTGTCGAAAATCATTTTTCAACGACTTCTACTAATGTGTAACATTCGGTCAGTCTGTGTTAATTCAATCGCCACGTGCGGCCGAAAATCTTGTGTCGCTTCAGCGGACACAGCTGAGAACATATATATCCCCAGGTTATTTATGGCTGCAGATCATCAATTGATATGTAATTGTGTTACAATGTATCGAATGTTATCGAAGGTTAATGGGTATCGAAGGGTGCTTTCACTACAGTGGTCAATTGTAAAACAATAAGGCTATTAAGTCAATCATCTTCACATTAAAGGTGAGCGATCGTAATCTGAGAATGTGGCTAATAAATTAACCTGTTGAACACGCTTAACTTCTATAGTTATGAGCAGAGTAATATATATTATAATTAAAACTTTTAATTCAAATGAAATTTGTTTCTGGGATTTAAAAGTTATGAAATACGACTACATTATGCAATGCAGTCGTTCGCCATAGAAATCATCAAAGTACTGCAAGTGTCGATAGATTTCTTCCATTATAGTTCACTTGACTTACAGACTATAATATAGCGACAGAACTGCCTCCCAAAAATATATCCACTTCTCAAAATTACACTTAAATGAGATAGATATGTGTTCTTGGGGAGTTTTAATGATTTATTGCTAATTATTTGAAAATTGATAAAAAAAAACCCTTTTATTGAAGTTGTGTAGTATGAGGTTGTAATGCAACTTAATATACTAACAATATTAGCTACAGCCTGTGCAATTTCAGGTTAATAATATATGAATACCCAATCTATTAAAAAAAAGATAAATAGCTTCTAGAACTATAATTATATGCATGTATACATGGAGGTTGCACCCTCATTTATATGGCTGTAGGTGAGGAGGTGAACGTGTAGCGATGTACATACAATGTATGTCTGCATATTCGGATTCCGAACCGTGGCTACAGACGATACTCATTGACAGTCTTTCAATACATCTATGCGCAGTTTGACCTAGAAACTGACCAGTTTCATAACTTCTTCGAATTTCTCTAACACAGACTGTTTAATTCTTCCACAGAATTCCAATTTCTGATAGCGCAATTGAAGTTTTATTCAATTTAATAAGTCAGCCCACGGGCTGACTGAAAACTCAGCAGAATATTTCATTTTTTAAATCTGAAATAGTCTAAAACAGAAGCAATAATAACTTTATGGCTTTCCCTAAATCTTCCTATTTATTTGTATTTTTAACCTCAAATTTAGAACTGTAGGAATTCAGTTTCAAAACTTTTCAAAAGCTTTGAAAACCATACCAATTAGAAATTATTTAGATTCAAATTGACACATGTCATTAAGGAGACATCGTCGGAACCCACGGGTCTCTTACATGTTACATTGCTTTCAATGCAGTGAAATGGATAGAAAACACGTGGATTCCGACGATGAGAGGAGAGTGCAAATGTGCATAAAAAATATTGGTCACTACATGCATATTCAAAAAGTACAAAATATTAACTAAACCAAAAATTGCTTTTGACCTAATGGTGTGTCATGACCATGACCAAAAATTATTTGGGCAAGATCAAGGTCACTGGCAGGAAAAGTGCAAAAATCGTGTCCGATCCATATCATTTTTTATGAAAAAAACCATTTAAAGTTCTTTCTCACACAAATATTGCTTTTGACCTTAGTGTGTGTAATGCTTTTGTTCCAAGGTTATTTTGTCAAGTTCATAATTTGTGTCTGCTTTATACTGTTTTAAGGCTAAACATTTGAAGTTGCTTTTTCATTTAAAGATTGCTGATGACCTGAGGATGTATCATGAACTTGACCCAAGGTGATTTCTGCAAGTTCAAGGTCATTTGAAAAAAAAATGCCTTTTCCTGTCTGTCATATCTTGCATATATGGAATTGATTAGAAGCTAAAATTTGACACAAAGATTGCATTGCATAATTAATAATGCATGCTTGTGGCATGTACTTTAATATGTTTTGACTTGAACTTTTATCATTTGTGCAAGTTCAGTGTCACTATAAGAAAAAGAAGCACCCATTTTTTTCTAATAGAAAAAAACTTTAGTTATGATTTTTTACTAGTGGGGAGGAAAGGAATTATTTGTGAGGTTGCTCACAGAACCGCCAGTTGGTCCACAGAGAGCTTTCTCCCCCTTTCTCGCAACCAAAATTTCCCTTAAATTAACATAAAGGAAATTGAATTTTGGGGCATTGTTCCCCCCTACCCCAACACACATTTTAGTAGAAGGCAATATAAATTTTAGTTATAGCTGCCTCACAACTCCCCCCTCCCCTACTACTACCACGAATTAGAATTCTTCTTTTATTTCCTTGTTTAACTTAATACATTTCGGATAAATCTGTTCTCCGAAGCAAAAACGATGCTGAGTGCTTGCATGGCCAAACATTATACAAAGAGTTGTCCCTCCTGATGAGCACCTCTCGTACAGCGCACCCTCAGGTCATATTGATAATCGAGTCTGATTAAAATCACCATCCTTCTGCTTACACTCATCAGGGTCTGATAGGTATCCATAACAGGTCATCTTCACATGACCTCCATATTTGCACACAACCTAAATATACTCTCAGTTACCAAATACTTGCCTCTATCTGTTAATGAGAGGTGCAACTCTTCAATACTTTGTTTGGGAGTAACATAGAAAGCACAGGATGAATGGCCATCTTTAAGTTCTCCTTAAAGATAGCTTAAAGGTGTTTAAAGGTAGCTTAGAGACGATCTTTAAGCCGCCTTTAAGCTATATGTGTTGCTTAAAGATGGCTTAAAGAAAGCGTAAAGATGGCTTAAAGGCAGCTTAAAGACTATATTTAAGCCACCTTTAAGCCACCTATAAGGTCAACTTATAAGTCCTTAATGTCCAAACTTCTTTAAGCCACCTTTAAGCTACCTTTAAGCTACCTTTAAGCCACCTTTAAGCTATTAATACAAAAGTAATTCAATATTGTGCTTTATTTACCAACAAAATGTATTAGCTTTATGAAAGAAACGGTATTAAAAACGGTTTTTGTTTTAGAAAATAAAAAAAAAAAAAAAAAAAAATCGCCCTTGGCGAGAATTGAATCTGGGACCCTTGGTTTACTAGCATCACCTCTCTTCCTCTGCGCCACGGCAACTTACATATATACGGGTGTTTTTATATCCTATATATCAGTGGATATTGAATCAATGTATTAAATGTATTTACGTGAAAAGATTTTGACAAACCATTCAGTAACAATCAATTATATCTAATTTATGAATTACATGCATGCATGTATTTAGAATGAAGTACGGAACTTGGTCTTCAGTGAACAAAAATATGTTATACCTAAATGGAAACCGTTAGGCTCACTAGTAGGCTTTCTTAGTTAATAAATTTAAACCGAGTAGATATACGTTCATCTAATTTATAGCTATAAAAATGTAAGAAAGAAAATGAAATCCTTTCTTTTATTAAATGCATTGAAACTATTAGGGTATTTGCTCAATTTTCCGCAATTTCCCGGTTGTCATGATCGTGGCGCCGTTCCCAGCTGGTTCCAGTAAATTTAAATATTTAATTGTATACATGATTTTTAAACTATCAATTCTATAACAAACAATATTAACAATTACCGGTGACGCAATTACTGCATGCATGTGGCAATTGCAAATGATGTACTTGTACGTACAATTGTATGATGTACAAGGCCGGGTATGTGATATTATATTTTCCCTTATACATATATTTAAATAATTAACCCCTATTGACGATCACCGCTATATTAATTAATTAGCCCCAAGATTTTACTCTCACATACATGTATCGTTAATTTGTAGACGTAACATTTTTGAAACCCAGAGCTAGGAAAAAATACTTTGAAAATGAATTACAAATGTAAATTAACTTTTATTCACTAGACTTATCGTATACTCGTACATACTAAGATTCAACGCCTTTAGAAACCCTGACGTGCACCTGGGCACACGACACACCTGTTGTGTATATCTTGTATATTCTGTGTTAGTTCCAGGGGTTTTCTTAAGTTGGACAAACAATGGACTTTAATTAGATATACACAAACGTGCACCTGGGCACACGACACAACTGTTGTGTATATCTTGTATATTCTGTGTTAGTTCCAGGGGTTTTCTTAAGTTGGACAAACAATAGACTCTAATTAGATATACACAAACGAACAAAACTATGTCTAGACAATCAAAGCAGTAATATCCTGCCCGATATAACAAAGGCAGTTGAGAGTCTTGTATCTAGCAGATCTAGAGTTAGACCTAGAAATATTGAAAATTGAAAAAAAATACAAACCTTAAACCGATTATCAAATTAAATCATGCATTTTTGGTTCATTATCTTTATTTTGTTTAATAACCAGATGAACTGAGAGAGAGAGAGAGAGAGAGAAATTTCACCGATTAATTTATAATAGGAAACAAACATACTTTAATCAGTTTCATGCACAGATTAAGATACAGAGACTGCGCTCACACCTACAATAATTTTGAACCCCCCCCCCCAAAAAAAAAAATTATAAAGAATTTTATAACGGCAATCTGTGTCCATTGGAGCGGTGTTGATGATAGCGATCTGTTTTTAATGGAGCGACAATTAAAACCGCCTGGAACACCACCCCTTCCTTGGAAATTATATTATCATTCGGATGACCCCCTCCCATCACTATATAAGAGCTTTTTCATTTAATATATGTTTTTATTATTCAGCTTGATCAAACTTGACTTAAAGGGAACTTAAAGATGGTTTAAAGACAACTTAAAGGGAGCGTAAATGCCACTTAAAGATGCTTAAAGGCGGCTTAAAGATGGCTTAAAGGTGACTTAAAGAAGTTTGGACATTAAGGACCTATAAGCTCAGCTTAAAGGTGAATTAAAGGTGGCTTAAAAATGGTATATCCTTTAAGCCACCTTTACGCCACCTTTAAGCCACCTTTAAGGACTTGCTTAAAGATTGTTTTTCGCCCTGTGTTGGTCAGAGGTTTAGGTCGTTTGAATATGATCCCCTATCAATACTCCTCAGACCCTGTAAGAAATACAAGGGTGCTTTTAACCAGACTGATTGACAATCCTTTTCCGACAGGAAGCTGCAACGGAAGACCTATTTGTTGCTTTTCAACGAGCTCGGCTCTAGTTGGCATAATTATTGCATTATGAATGTTTGACGAACATTATAAAATCGAAACAAAAGACTTTAAAATATTTAAGTAAAGGTCTAATCAGATCTTCGGTCCAGAAATGACTGCTCTAGAAGTGAAATGGGAGGAAAGATATGGAAACATTTAATGTGTTTGCATAGGATTTTTTTCTTCTATTTTTTTTATATCACATGTCATAGTCTTTATTATAATTATTATCAAGATGTATTTAACTACTATTATACCTAATTTGAAACCCTCAAATGTGAACTTCGTCTTCATGCAGAGAGAAATGTTGTAAATAAACATTAAACCTTGTAAAAGTACTAAATTATTTATTAAAAACGCAAAAATAACGTAATCTATCTATCTATCTATCTATCTATCTATCTATCTATCTATCTATCTATCTATCTATCTATCTATCTATCTATCTATCTATCTATCTATCTATCTATCTATCTATCTCATGTTTCCAAATGAAGTTGATTATTTCTAGATTTCATTTGGAACTTAACTTTAATTTTGTAGTAATCAACCTTATTGAGATAGTAAGATGAGTTTGTTTAGACTTTAATCACCTTCTATTAAGATAAGTTTTTTATATCACTTATTTAATGATACTTTTAACCAAGTCAACATAAATAAAACAGAAAAGGACGCCAAAGTGACAATGATGATTTCAATCTGAAATAGTTTTCACAATACCTTTTTAGCTCACCTGAGCTGAAAGCTCAAGTGAGCTTTCCTGATCACTTTTTGTCCGGCGTCCGTCTGTCCGTCTGTCTGTCTGTCCGTCTGTCTGTCTGTAAACTTTTTACATTTTCGACTTCTTCTCCTTAACCACTTGGCCAAATTCAACCAAACTTGGCACAAAGCATTATTGGGTAAAGGGAATTCAAGTTTGTTAGAAAAAGGGACATGCCCTATTGTAAAGGGAAATAATTAGGATTTATTGAAAATTTTGTGATATTTTAAAAAAATCTTCTCAAAAACCATTTGGCCAAAAAAGCTGATATTTGTGTAGAAGCATCCTCAGATATTGTGGATTCAAGTTTGTTCAAATCATGGTCCCCGGGGGTAAGGTGAGACCACAATGGGGGGGGGGGGTCAAAGTTTTACATAGGAGTATATGGAGTTAATCTTTAAAAAATCTTCTTGTCAAAAACCATTTGGCAAGAAAAAATGATACTTGTGTTGAAGCATCCTCAGATAGTGTAGATTTAAGTTTATTCAAATCAAGGTCCCCGGGGGCTCAGGTGGGGCCACAATGAGGAGTCAAAGTTTTACATAGGAGTATATAGAGTTAATCTTTAAAAATCTTCTTCTCAAAAACCATTTGGTCAGAAAAGCTGATACTTGTGTGGAAGCATCCTCAGATAGTGTAGATAGTTTGTTCAAATCATGGTCCCCGGGGGTAAGGTGGGGCCACAATAGGGGTCAAAGTTTTACATAGGAGTATATAGAGTTAATCTTTATATCTCAAAAACCATAGGGCCAGAAAAGGTTATTACTTGTGTGGAAGCATCCTCAGATGGTGATATTTTGAGAAAAAGATTTTTTTAAAAATATCACTAAATTTTCAATAAATCCTAATTATTTCCCTTTACAATGGGCGTGGCCCTTTATTTTACTCAGAACACGACTGGCCAAAAAAGCTGTAACTTGTGTGAAGTATCATCGAGTAGGGTAAATTCAAGTTTGGTCAAATTATGATCCGGGAGTAGGGTAGGGGCACAATGGAAACCGGTTAAATCTTTACAAAGGAATATATTGAGAAAAATCGTTTCTTACAAAAAAAATTTCTAAGAAAAGGTGCAACATTAGTGAAAGCAACCTTAGATAGTAATGGACAGAATGAACCCGGGGATTCGACTAGATTGACTAAATAATTTTAAAAAAAAGTTAGATATCTTTTTTTTATTTACAAGCGTGTTTCAGCACTATTATTTTTTACAAACATTAATGAATATACAGTGTTGTGTTCATACATACAGTTGTTAATATGTTATACAGTTGTTAATATGTCACTGGTGATCGTTGGTCCAGATAGATTTGCAACTGTGTTGAAATCAACGTCAGGGATCTCTTGGAGCGTTTATTAAAAATGGTGAATAATATGATTATCAATAAATCGTTTAAATAAGGGATTTAAAATAATTTTAGAAAAGAGACAACTTTTTATCAGACTCTTTATATACCTCTGGCTCTTTGTTTTCCCAGCGGCGTCATTGCATGCATGTTTTTCTGCGTCATTTTCCTCTACATCGATATGAACTTTCTCTGAAAATTCTCTTTCCTCTCTAGTCAAGTTACACATTGGAATTAAAAAAATTGGGAGAAGAGTTATCTTTACAAAAACGCTTTAAATGAACAAGCGGCAGTTGGTAACATAAATGTTAAACCGTTACACGTGCGTAACTTAACGAAAACTGTACCTGTTCTTCAATGACAACAAAAACGTTGGGTCGTCTGAAAAACTTTTGATGTCGAGTAATAGTCTTGGTAGACCTACGCAGTTGTAATAAAAAAACCACTAGCCGACCAATCTGTGGTGTCCATGAAATGCTTCCCAGAGTATTCAACTACAATTCTATGGAACCGCTTCACACAACCTGGTACGTTTTAACGAATTTGTAAAATATTTAATTATAATATCAATTTTATACATGCATTAATTTTTCAGTTGAAATGTAAGAATACGCTATCTCTTTGCATCTTATTGTTGATTATTGTTGCCATCGCTTAAGGGATTATTAGTTTAAACCTTATGTAATTAGTACATTTTTAAACATTAAATTACCTTAAGAAAGTAGGTGATAGGGTCTGCCGTTAATGTGCCTGGTCATAAATTTCTCAATGAAAGCGGTTAAATCAACAACGTTGAATTATTTGCTACTGTTCATTTTCAGATTTCTTGGAGGTCAAAACAAATAAATGAAACGTAAAATTACGCCCAGCATCTTCTTTCTCTGTTTAAAGAAACGGTTGACGTTCTTTCGTGTAACCGATTTCCTGACTTTTACGTACACGGCATCACTTTTTCGTTGATCACCGGCTTGATTCCTCTTTATTTCCTCTACTAGTTCGCCTTTTGCTTATTCACCATAGCTCCTTAAAACCACGCAGCCTGTATTGACGTCAGAAGTAATATTCGATAAATGCTCTGAACCGTTGTCTCTCCAATCTGAAGTCCGATTTCATCCTTAATTTTACAGCCATATGACAGATAAACTGCCATGAGTTTGCAAATCTTTTCTAACCCCTTTAAAACAGACTTGAACTGCTCCGTATCGGGGTCATTTGTCTTTCGCTTTTTTCACTTTTGTCACGTTCTCAAAAAGATGTTCCTAGTCTGGAAGGTCTGCCGCATCAATCTTAGGCTTCTTGAATTTTTAATGTAATTATCAACGTTACCATTAACGTTCTCCTGACATGACGTCAATGACGTTATTATTCACGCAATATTGGAGTGTGGCCTGGAAAAGCATTGGACTTAAGCATGGCGCGCAAAAAACGGTAAACCATCGGACATTAGTGTATTCGACGGTCGGACTTTGGTGTGACGCGTCTATCGGAGACAGGCTGCCGGACCGAGTGTCAACCATTGGGCTTTGGCGTCCATATTCGCAATAAACCATTGGATTTTTTCGCACACCTTCGGACTTTGGAGTTTTACATATATATTAATGCATCGATTCTGTTAATATTAACATGAGTTCGTATAAAACAAAAATAGAGATATCTTTTTATAATCAATATGGAAAACTTAATTTAAAGTCAATCTTCACACATATATAATTATTTTAATTAAGTTGATAAAGACAATATGAGACTTTTTTTCAAGAACCATTATTATCCTGAATATATAAGAAAAGTAAAAGTCAACGATTTGGATTGTCTGAATTTTTTCGATTTTAGGCAATTACAACCTTTTCCTCAGTTTATCTTGCATAGAAAACATTACTCTTTGTTAAAAAGTAAACCATAGTCTTTTAGTCTTATAACTCTAATTTAAACGTCTAAGGATGAAAAAATAAGGAAGTTTCAAGATAATATGTAAAAAAAAGTATTGTGAAAACTATTTCAGATTGAAATCATCATTGTCACTTTGGCGTCCTTTTCTGTTTAATTTATGTTGACTTGGTTAAAAGTATTATTAAAAACGTGATATGAAAAACTCATCTTCATAGAACCTGATCAAAGTCGAAACAAACTCATCTTTCTATCTCAATAAGGTTGATTACTACAAAATTAAAATGAAGTTCCAATTGAAATCTAGAAAAATTCAGCCTTATTTGGAAACATGAGAGAGAGAGAGAGAGAGAGAGAGAGAGAGAGAGAGAGAGAGAGAGAGAGAGAAAGAGAGAGAGAGATTACGTTATTTTTGCGTTTTTAATAAATAATTTAGTACTTTTACAATGTTTAATGTTTCTTTACACCATTCCCCTCTGCATGAAGACGGAGTTCACCTTTGAGGTTTCAACAAGGTATAATAATTGTTAAATACATTTTGATAATTACTTTAATAAAGACTATGACATGTGATATAAAAAAAATAGAAGAAAAAAAAATCCTATGCAAACACATTAAATGTTTCCATATCTTCCCTCCCATTTCACTTCTAGAGGAGTCATATCTGGACCGAAGATTTTATTAGACCTTTACTTAAATATTTTAAAGTCTTTTGTTTCGATTTTATAATGTTTGTCAAACATTCATAATGCAATAATTATGCCCATAAAGGTTGAATCCTAAATAAACCCCAATAAACAAAACGAAAAAAAAGCTCAACGTTGACTTAGTAGTAAAAATAAACTTGTTTTAAGGACTAGTTTTTAAATACTTTTAAAGAAGTATTCAAATCGGATTTCTGAACATCTTTGACCGCTGTTTTCAAGTCTACAAATAATTATATAGGACAAACAACTTGACTATGCATATCCAACAAATCAAATTAATAGGTGAATTTCATATTTAAAGCAATCATTAAGAATATGAATGAACTTTAAATCATATGTTCAGTTTGATATTGGTGAACATATTGTTTAATAGAATATGAATGATTTTAATTTTTATCCTTTCTTAACCTTTGTTTTTACTTCTCATGTAACGAAACCGCTATACTGTTTCATTGTTATGATTAGGTTACGGTTACGTTTCATCACAGAACTGTATATTTTTTTTCTTAAACTTAGAAGGTTATTTTCTGGATTTCACGTCCTTAGTTTGTCAATCAATGATAGTCAGGGACTAATCCCTTTGATTAAATAGATGATTTTCTGGTTGTTGTTTTGGGTTTTTAGAACTGTTATTTGTGTGGCTTATACATGTATGATAGATATCATTTATGTCAACACTAAAACATAGCTGTAACATTTAAAAGACACGGACAAACTTTTTGTTATTTGAATATAAGATATTTTGTTAATTTGGATCTAGTTTATGACCCGTTACTGTCTTTTTTAGTATTGTTTAAAATTTTTTAGTAAAAACCCCTTTTCGTTAAGATCATACTATTAATATAATTAAACGCACTTTACAAAATTCAAACTTTCATGTATGTAAAGTATCAACAAATAAGTGTAAATATATTTTAATTCCAACAAATGATGCGTTCGAATAGAATCTAAATCAGACTTACAGGAGACAGTAAAATCGGACTGCTTTCTACCTGTAAAGAAAAGTTAATTTATTTAAGCATTGAATTCTTATTTTTGGATGCCGTCGGTCCTATAACACCAAGCGGTGCAGCCAAATTAGATATCGCAAGTGAGCGTGATATAATGATTTGTCAGCACCGATTGGTGTGTAAGGTCCAACGACATCCAAAATAAGAATTTTATGTTTACATTTATAATTTTACTGATAACATTTGTGTGTATTTTCGCTTCAAAGTCATTATATACGGCATATGAAACATACATGGAAAAGCCTTATCAACCTGTTATTTAGTTAAAATTCGCTTCTGCGACTAATAATATAGTGCAAGGAACTTTAAAAAAAATGATTGACAGATACAATTTGACCTTTATTTTCGATTTGTAATTGGTTGCTAATACGGAAAATTATTATATAAGTTGTTTTAATATTTTAAAAGTTTTTAAACCAAGCTTTGCAAATGCAAATGCAAATCGTTCTAGCCATTAGCAAAGATAACAAATAGATACCTAAAAAGTTAAAAAAAAAAATAAGAGAGTAATAGTAAAAATAGGGACAAAAAGAATAAATATTTTTTTTATTAAGTGTGTGATAGGAAAGGTTTTGTGTATTTTTGAGTAATATTAAGATGTGAAAAACAAGACAAGATTATTGTTGTGGACATTCGAGTTTTAAGCTACCATCCATAATTACTAAGGGTGATGGGTTGCATCCAAAGAAATGGGCAATCTTGTGTTTACACCCAGTGATGTCCGATACAGCAGCAATCGAAGTGGGATCAAGGAGAATGTTTTCTCCCAATAATGCCCTATAAATAGTATTCATTTTGCCATATATATATATATATATATATATATATATATATATATATATATATATATATATATATATATATATATATATATATATATATATATATATATAAATATATATATATATATATATATATATATATATAACGGGTAAAATTGCAACATATGTTCAACATATGTTTCCAGTAACATATGTTAAACATACGTTAAACATATGAATTTTCCACAGCATGTAGAACATATGTTTAAAACATATGTTAAACATATTACAGACTCAAAACATATGTTGATCATATAATTATGGTGATCATATGTTCAACGTAAGTTGGAACATATTTTAAACATATGTTTGTTAAAACATACAATCAGCATGCTTTTCAATTTGCGTTATGTTGATTTGGCATAATTGTTGGCATAAATTTTTCACATGTAGTTATGAATACGTGTGTAAACAAATAATATAATCAACATTAGCCATGCATTTTTTCATATGAAGTGTTTAGTTAACAAATCCGGGTACAAGCCTGAATCGGTTTTAAGTTTTGTGTCCACAAATATACGTCATATTGTACGTCACGGAGGCAGAAGATCAATCTGCAGGATGTATTTTAACGTGTGCTTGTAAGTTAAGAATGCGTTTTCATTTACTTTTTTAAAGATAATATAGAGCAATATGTCAATCTACGTGCTATAGTTGTGTTCTAGAAAATTCGGATTGAAAAAACATACTGTAGACTGTATTATCAATTAATGTAATGTCTACGACAGACAGTCATTGTTATTGTTAAACGTTTTAAAGCCTCTAAGGGTGTTAAAATTGTTTTAAAAATACAGTGAATAAATCATACAGTAATTACCATGTTTACAAATGACAGAACGCAGAATATCTCAGAAAAGGTTAGGTCTGTAAATTTCTTCACACAGAACTACAACTTAACAGCTCACTGGCTATAGTTTATTTAGACCTAACAATTTTTTAGGGTAGTACACGAGCATTAAATGTGGATTTAAAAGATATATTCAGATCAGACTCATTTAAAAACTTGCGAAGTGAAAATAGCCCCCCCCCCCCTCCAACCCCCCTAAAACAAAAAAAGGAGGGCAAAAATCATTGCAAAGCAACGAGTTAGACTCCTATCACAATTAATCAAGCTTATGTAAAACAGCCTTTAAAATCCAACAGGGAAATTCCGAATGAATGATTTTCTGTCAACACTAATTGTACAATGATTAATATCTTCTCTTTCAAATTACTGATTTTATATCAATTATTATTATATACTACTCAAACGATACTATTTTAGTATTTTTCAATTTCATGCTAACTGAAAAATATGTTTTTACTTTAGGAATGCAGTGACAACTGAACATATATCACAGATGGCATCAATTAATAAAATGTCAGAGATTATGCAGAAGTATGTACATAATTATAAACATTTCTTACAATTCAAAACTGCAACATGATGTGTATTTTCTAAGCTTATGATATTATTGTAAAAAAATTAAATAAGTTTCATGAATTCAAAATATCTTAAAAAATAAAATAAAATATTTTGTTTACATTATTTTCAATATTTTTTGAATATTATTAAGATTATTATAATATTATAAATGGTTTGGAGGATATGTAAATCATTTTAATACATCAAATATTGACTGATAATTTTTGACCATGTTTTATATTTTGCAAATTGATGTTGTAGAAGATTTCTTAGATTTTTTGGGTGTGGTCTGAAAAAAAAGTGATGACTGATGAATTATCAAAGATCCAGATATCATTCTTGAGCTCAAAGATATCTCTGCTACATTTGTTATACACGTTATGTTAATTGAAATATGTCTCTGACTGTATTATTTATACTAATTATAACATTTTCTTAGTTCTAATATTTTTTGTAAAATTTTAAACTCACTTTGTAGAAATAAGACAAATGATTTAATTCATTGAAAACTAAAATAAAATAGTCATGGTTTTCCACTTCTTAATTTGCTAATTGTATAAAAGGTTTGATGCTAGTAATTCAATTTAAATAAACATTTTAGACAGCAGTTTAGACTTGACTTGTCAAATCAATAACAGCACACCGAAAAAGAAGTTGGACAACACGTGGGCTTAATGCATTTAAGGAAAAATTATAATTTTTCAAATGATTCTTTCTTTTTCTCTCTGGAACTTACAAATTATGTAGGTATTCAACAAAATTTACTCAAAATAAAGAAAAAAACTTGATTCATGTTGAATTAATCTGATCCTGTTACTCTTCAAACATTTTTAGATAAAGAAGCAAGTGAGGCAATTGTAAACTTCTTTACTATCCAAAAAAGTATTACATTCTTTCTGGGGGTTTTTTCAGAAACAATCAAAGATGCAGTTAGTGAGAACCATTCAGAGGGGAGCAACAAACTTGTCAAAAATCAGGAAAAAAAAATTACAAGTATTTTTAACTCTTTTTTTATGAGATGGCTGGAGCTGCAAAATCAATGCAATCCTTTTATAGATTCAATGTTGTGGAAAAAGGATAATCAGTTAAAGAGGGTGATTCAAAGAGACGATGTGTATTTACAATGAATTAAGTGATAAAAAAAAACGTTTAAAGACATATTCATTTTTAAATAAACATTAGCCATATGAGATAAATTTTGTGTAAGTAATCCCAAAAAATATCGAAAATGGGTAAACACAAAAATGAAATTAACGTACAAATAACATATGTTTACGAACATATATTAATTATATGATTGTCATAAACATATATTTATTATAAGTTTTATATATGACAAATATATGTTTATATTGCGAACATATATTTTTAAACATATGTTCAACCTATGTTCAACACATTTTTACATATGTTGCAATTTTACCTGTGTAAAAAGAAAAAAAAAGTAGTTGCTATAGGTCTTGCATAGAAAAACACACGGAAAGACTATAAAGCTGGCATGATTTCATAAAAGCACTGGTCCCAACTATATATAAATATATATATATATATATATATATATATATATATATATATATATATATATATATATATATATATATATATATATAATATATATATATATATATATATAAAGCACTAAAAATGGCTAACGACACGAACAATAGAAATTGTCAAATTTTCGGGACAACCCGTCCCTTCTTCAGGACCAAAAAATAAATTACATGAGTAAAAAACAAAGAAAACAAAATCTAAAGCTACTACTAAACTACTTAAGAAACTATGAAAAAAAAACAGCTACATTATACACATCATTTGATCACATTCTTAAAGGTGTTGACACTGTCGCCGATCGCTATAAAGTAATCAATCGACTGCCAACTTCACGCCTGATTAAGTTAATTAGCTAATTAAAATTGACGTCCGAGTTAATAAATGAAAATTTGAACCCCCGTTGTTAACTCGTACGGCACTAATAATATAGACTCGAATTTTTGATTAAAAAGAGATAAAATTAAATGAAAATAAATAAATAAATAAATGAATAAAATTAAATTAAGAAAAAAATGATTTACAAAAAAAAGGTAGTAAAGAAACTAATAAATGAAAGAGGCGCTGAAGAAGGGACGGGTTGTCCCGAAAATTTGACAATTTCTATTGTTCGTGTCGTTAGCCATTTTTAGTGGTTTATATATATATATATATATATATATATATATATATATATATATATATATATATATATATATATATATATATATATATATATATATATATACACTCGAGAATCAGGGTCAATGTCGACGCTCGATATACATAGCATCAATGTCGACACTTAGGAAAATTGAGTTTATAAGCGATTTCTAGTTGTAATTTGACAAGGATGGACTTTGATAAAATTGTTTTGCCGTAATTAATACATATCTCATCGTTTTATAAAATAAAATCTAAGAAAACAAGAGATCTCAGAATCGTGTCGACTTTCGCAATATATACGCGTCGACATTATGTTTTTCTGCAGAATGTCAACACGAAAAAATGTATATGTGTTTGAAAGGGAAATTACTGTTCACGTCTTATTTCGTGTTTTGAAAAGAAAAATAGTTTTAACATACATGGAGATTTTATTTATCGAAACGCTACACATATTCAGTGTTTTCTTTTTATGTCGTCAACTGCATTTAGTTTTTGAGCGGAATTTGCAAATCTTTCAATAAATCGATGTATTATCTCAGTTTTTCTAAAAATAGACAAAGAGTTGTCCCACATGACAGTGATGTGGAAAGTCCCGTCTACTTTCGTTTTTCAACTTACTCGCGTATATTTACATTATGAATTCTTTATTTCTCGCAGCATTTCTTGTTTCTAGATTGTAGTTTTCGTTTGAAAGATAAAAAGAAATAGTTTTATAATTGTATCCACCGGTGTATACTAATTCTTGAACTCTTTTTTAGGGAAAATACATACATACTGCGAAAGTCGACTCGATTCTTACATCTCATGTTTTCGTAAAGTTTATTAAATAAAACATTTAGATATGTTTTGGATAAGGCATATAAACATCATCTAAGTCATTTCTTATTAAATTACAACGGGAAAACGCTTATAAATTCAATTCCCCTACGTGTCGACATTAATGCTATGTATATCGAGTGTCGACATTTTATATATATACTCTCCCCCCTAAAACCAATTTTCCCGGAAATGTAACCCTTTTTGGAGAAAATAAGATTTTTAAAAAATAGCGATCGTTTATATCTATATATACACCTGTTCCTCGCTCCGGAAAGAATAAGTACAAGCCAAATATTTTATAATAATATATTGTCACATTAAATGCATGTATATACTATTTCAAAACTTATATTATTAGGGTGTTTTCTCTTGTTATTCACACCATATGAAAAAGTACAAGCCTAATGTTCTTATCCATTAAATCACACACAATGTTTAAAATAAATTCTTTAATTTACCACACCTAAAATATTCCAAGCCCCATTTTAATAAAACCCTTTTCCCGAGAATTCATCTCTTTGTTGAGAATATAAGGTTGTTGGAATAAACAGCGTGCGTCCCCAACCCCCTTCCGGTAAGAGTACTTCTCTGGTCGCGTCTTATTCTTTTTGAGAGCGTCTTCATATATATTTACATGTTTTGTTATGTCTTAATTATAAGTTAATATACATATGGATGCAGATATATCATGACATGACATTCAACACATCTTATATACCTTCGACGCCTTGTGCAAAAAATTGCGATTACGAATTAAGTTGCAAAAATTTAAGACTGTTCACTTTCGGGAAAAGATATCAAAATTAAGTAACTTTGACTTTCATCTAGGGGAAATAATCTGAACTACAAGGCATCATACAAATGTTTAGGGATGATTTTTCAACGAAAATACGTGATTTTAAAGTGATTTGAAAGTGAGTGCCCTGGGATCCGTCTTCTAAAAAATCAACGCAAATAAATTGGTTCGATTCCGAACCTTCGAAAAATTATTTAAATTCAAACTTTTTCATCATGTATGTAAAGTATCAACAAATAAGTGTAAATATATCTTAATTCCAACAAATGATGCGTTCGAATAGAATCTAAATCAGACTTACACGAGACGGTACAAGCGGACTGAAATCTTCCTGTAAAGAAAAGTTAATTTATTTAAGGTAGCTCCATACTCGTAAAATTCTCTGAGGAAAGTTGAAAAACCGAACTGATTTCGACTTAATAGACTTAAATGTCATCAATTGTTAGAAAAAATATACATGTCATCACACTTTTTGAGATGCCAGATAAACATAAACTAAAGCATATTTTAGCATTAGAAAATTGTATTTTTTTCTGTTAAAAGTAAAATCTTGTAGGCAGAAATTTGTTTTTCTTGTTTGATTTTAATGTCAACTTTATCAGAAAACTAAAATTACCAAAATATTTTAAAATTAATCGTTGGAATAAGAAAAACTATAGCATTTAGACATACAACTGAAAGAAAAGTTAGAAAAAGAGTTATTTCCCCTTTTCAAAGATAAAATATATAAAAATTTGGAAATTTAGTATAAAATTAAGTGCGAAAATATCTTGAACCTACCAATAATTCTAATTACATCCATGTGATTATATTCACTTATAATAAATAAAACTATCTTGCACAATTTTTAAAGAATTGAAAGTTTTACAAAAAAGTGTGACGTCACAGAACACTGCATCTACTTTAAGCATTGAATTCTTATTTTTGGATGTCGTCGGTCCTATAACACATCTAGTTTATGACCCGTTACTGTCTTTTTTAGTATTGTTTAAAATTTTTTAGTAAAAAACCCCTTTTCGTTAAGATCATACTATTAATATAATTAAACGCATTTTACAAAATTCAAACTTTCATGTATGTAAAGTATCAACAAATAAGTGTAAATATATTTTAATTCCAACAAATGATGCGTTCGAATAGAATCTAAATCAGACTTACAGGAGACAGTAAAATCGGACTGCTTTCTACCTGTAAAGAAAAGTTAATTTATTTAAGCATTGAATTCTTATTTTTGGATGCCGTCGGTCCTATAACACCAAGCGGTGCAGCCAAATTAGATATCGCAAGTGAGCGTGATATAATGATTTGTCAGCACCGATTGGTGTGTAAGGTCCAACGACATCCAAAATAAGAATTTTATGTTTACATTTATAATTTTACTGATAACATTTGTGTGTATTTTCGCTTCAAAGTCATTATATACGGCATATGAAACATACATGGAAAAGCCTTATCAACCTGTTATTTAGTTAAAATTCGCTTCTGCGACTAATAATATAGTGCAAGGAACTTTAAAAAAAATGATTGACAGATACAATTTGACCTTTATTTTCGATTTGTAATTGGTTGCTAATACGGAAAATTATTATATAAGTTGTTTTAATATTTTAAAAGTTTTTAAACCAAGCTTTGCAAATGCAAATGCAAATCGTTCTAGCCATTAGCAAAGATAACAAATAGATACCTAAAAAATAAAAAAAAAAATAAGAGAGTAATAGTAAAAATAGGGACAAAAAGAATAAATATTTTTTTTATTAAGTGTGTGATAGGAAAGGTTTTGTGTATTTTTGAGTATTATTAAGATGTGAAAAACAAGATTATTGTTGTGGACATTCGAGTTTTAAGCTACCATCCATAATTACTAAGGGTGATGGGTTGCATCCAAAGAAATGGGCAATCTTGTGTTTACACCCAGTGATGTCCGATACAGCAGCAATCGAAGTGGGATCAAGGAGAATGTTTTCTCCCAATAATGCCCTATAAATAGTATTCATTTTGCCATATATATATATATATATATATATATATATATATATATATATATATATATATATATACATATATATAACGGGTAAAATTGCAACATATGTTCAACATATGTTTCCAGTAACATATGTTAAACATACGTTAAACATATGAATTTTCCACAGCATGTAGAACATATGTTTAAAACATATGTTAAACATATTACAGACTCAAAACATATGTTGATCATATAATTATGGTGATCATATGTTCAACGTAAGTTGGAACATATTTTAAACATATGTTTGTTAAAACATACAATCAGCATGCTTTTCAATTTGCGTTATGTTGATTTGGCATAATTGTTGGCATAAATTTTTCACATGTAGTTATGAATACGTGTGTAAACAAATAATATAATCAACATTAGCCATGCATTTTTTCATATGAAGTGTTTAGTTAACAAATCCGGGTACAAGCCTGAATCGGTTTTAAGTTTTGTGTCCACAAATATACGTCATATTGTACGTCACGGAGGCAGAAGATCAATCTGCAGGATGTATTTTAACGTGTGCTTGTAAGTTAAGAATGCGTTTTCATTTACTTTTTTAAAGATAATATAGAGCAATATGTCAATCTACGTGCTATAGTTGTGTTCTAGAAAATTCGGATTGAAAAAACATACTGTAGACTGTATTATCAATTAATGTAATGTCTACGACAGACAGTCATTGTTATTGTTAAACGTTTTAAAGCCTCTAAGGGTGTTAAAATTGTTTTAAAAATACAGTGAATAAATCATACAGTAATTACCATGTTTACGAATGACAGAACGCAGAATATCTCAGAAAAGGTTAGGTCTGTAAATTTCTTCACACAGAACTACAACTTAACAGCTCACTGGCTATAGTTTATTTAGACCTAACAATTTTTTAGGGTAGTACACGAGCATTAAATGTGGATTTAAAAGATATATTCAGATCAGACTCATTTAAAAACTTGCGAAGTGAAAATAGCCCCCCCCCCTCCAACCCCCCTAAAAAAAAAGGAGGGCAAAAATCATTGCAAAGCAACGAGTTAGACTCCTATCACAATTAATCAAGCTTATGTAAAACAGCCTTTAAAATCCAACAGGGAAATTCCGAATGAATGATTTCTGTCAACACTAATTGTACAATGAATAATATCTTCTCTTTCAAATTACTGATTTTATATCAATTATTATTATATACTACTCAAGCGATACTATTTTAGTATTTTTCAATTTCATGCTAACTGAAAAATATGTTTTTACTTTAGGAATGCAGTGACAACTGAACATATATCACAGATGGCATCAATTAATAAAATGTCAGAGATTATGCAGAAGTATGTACATAATTATAAACATTTCTTACAATTCAAAACTGCAACATGATGTGTATTTTCTAAGCTTATGATATTATTGTAAAAAAATTAAATAAGTTTCATGAATTCAAAATATCTTAAAAAATAAAATAAAATATTTTGTTTACATTATTTTCAATATTTTTTGAATATTATTAAGATTATTATAATATTATAAATGGTTTGGAGGATATGTAAATCATTTTAATACATCAAATATTGACTGATAATTTTTGACCATGTTTTATATTTTGCAAATTGATGTTGTAGAAGATTTCTTAGATTTTTTGGGTGTGGTCTGAAAAAAAAGTGATGACTGATGAATTATCAAAGATCCAGATATCATTCTTGAGCTCAAAGATATCTCTGCTACATTTGTTATACACGTTATGTTAATTGAAATATGTCTCTGACTGTATTATTTATACTAATTATAACATTTTCTTAGTTCTAATATTTTTTGTAAAATTTTAAACTCACTTTGTAGAAATAAGACAAATGATTTAATTCATTGAAAACTAAAATAAAATAGTCATGGTTTTCCACTTCTTAATTTGCTAATTGTATAAAAGGTTTGATGCTAGTAATTCAATTTAAATAAACATTTTAGACAGCAGTTTAGACTTGACTTGTCAAATCAATAACAGCACACCGAAAAAGAAGTTGGACAACACGTGGGCTTAATGCATTTAAGGAAAAATTATAATTTTTCAAATGATTCTTTCTTTTTCTCTCTGGAACTTACAAATTATGTAGGTATTCAACAAAATTTACTCAAAATAAAGAAAAAAACTTGACTCATGTTGAATTAATCTGATCCTGTTACTCTTCAAACATTTTTAGATAAAGAAGCAAGTGAGGCAATTGTAAACTTCTTTACTATCCAAAAAAGTATTACATTCTTTCTGGGGTTTTTTTCAGAAACAATCAAAGATGCAGTTAGTGAGAACCATTCAGAGGGGAGCAACAAACTTGTCAAAAATCAGAAAAAAAAATTACAAGTATTTTTAACTCTTTTTTTATGAGATGGCTGGAGCTGCAAAATCAATGCAATCCTTTTATAGATTCAATGTTGTGGAAAAAGGATAATCAGTTAAAGAGGGTGATTCAAAGAGACGATGTGTATTTACAATGAATTAAGTGATAAAAAAAAACGTTTAAAGACATATTCATTTTTAAATAAACATTAGCCATATGAGATAAATTTTGTGTAAGTAATCCCAAAACATATCGAAAATGGGTAAACACAAAAATGAAATTAACGTACAAATAACATATGTTTACGAACATATATTAATTATATGATTGTCATAAACATATATTTATTATAAGTTTTATATATGACAAATATATGTTTATATTGCGAACATATATTTTTAAACATATGTTCAACCTATGTTCAACACATTTTTACATATGTTGCAATTTTACCTGTGTAAAAAGAAAAAAAAAGTAGTTGCTATAGGTCTTGCATAGAAAAACACACGGAAAGACTATAAAGCTGGCATGATTTCATAAAAGCACTGGTCCCAACTATATATATATATATATATATATATATATATATATATATATATATATATATATATATATATATATATATATATATATATATATATATATATATATATATATATATAAAGCACTAAAAATGGCTAACGACACGAACAATAGAAATTGTCAAATTTTCGGGACAACCCGTCCCTTCTTCAGGACCAAAAAATATAATTACATGAGTAAAAAACAAAGAAAACAGAATCTAAAGCTACTACTAAACTACTTAAGAAACTATGAAAAAAAACAGCTACATTATACACATCATTTGATCACATTCTTAAAGGTGTTGACACTGTCGCCGATCGCTATAAAGTAATCAATCGACTGCCAACTTCACGCCTGATTAAGTTAATTAGCTAATTAAAATTGACGTCCGAGTTAATAAATGAAAATTTGAACCCCCGTTGTTAACTCGTACGGCACTAATAATATAGACTCGAATTTTTGATTAAAAAGAGATAAAATTAAATGAAAATAAATAAATAAATAAATGAATAAAATTAAATTAAGAAAAAAATGATTTACAAATAAAAGGTAGTAAAGAAACTAATAAATGAAAGAGGCGCTGAAGAAGGGACGGGTTGTCCCGAAAATTTGACAATTTCTATTGTTCGTGTCGTAAGCCATTTTTAGTGGTTTATATATATATATATATATATATATATATATATATATATATATATATATATATATATATATATATATATATATATATATATATATATATATACTCGAGAATCAGGGTCAATGTCGACGCTCGATATACATAGCATCAATGTCGACACTTAGGAAAATTGAGTTTATAAGCGATTTCTAGTTGTAATTTGACAAGGATGGACTTTGATAAAATTGTTTTGCCGTAATTAATACATATCTCATCGTTTTATAAAATAAAATCTAAGAAAACAAGAGATCTCAGAATCGTGTCGACTTTCGCAATATATACGCGTCGACATTATGTTTTTCTGCAGAATGTCAACACGAAAAAATGTATATGTGTTTGAAAGGGGAATTACTGTTCACGTCTTATTTCGTGTTTTGAAAAGAAAAATAGTTTTAACATACATGGAGATTTTATTTATCGAAACGCTACACATATTCAGTGTTTTCTTTTTATGTCGTCAACTGCATTTAGTTTTTGAGCGGAATTTGCAAATCTTTCAATAAATCGATGTATTATCTCCGTTTTTCTAAAAATAGACAAAGAGTTGTCCCACATGACAGTGATGTGGAAAGTTCCGTCTACTTTCGTTTTTCAACTTACTCGCATATATTTACATTATGAATTCTTTATTTCTCGCAGCATTTCTTGTTTCTAGATTGTAATTTTCGTTTGAAAGATAAAAAGAAATAGTTTTATAATTGTATCCACCGGTGTATACTAATTCTTGAACTCTTTTTTAGGGAAAATACATACATACTGCGAAAGTCGACTCGATTCTTACATCTCATGTTTTCGTAAAGTTTATTAAATAAAACATTTAGATATGTTTTGGATAAGGCATATAAACATCATCTAAGTCATTTCTTATTAAATTACAACGGGAAAACGCTTATAAATTCAATTCCCCTACGTGTCGACATTAATGCTATGTATATCGAGTGTCGACATTTTATATATATACTCTCCCCCCTAAAACCAATTTTCCCGGAAATGTAACCCTTTTTGGAGAAAATAAGATTTTTAAAAAATAGCGATCGTTTATATCTATATATACACCTGTTCCTCGCTCCGGAAAGAATAAGTACAAGCCAAATATTTTATAATAATATATTGTCACATTAAATGCATGTATATACTATTTCAAAACTTATATTATTAGGGTGTTTTCTCTTGTTATTCACACCATATGAAAAAGTACAAACCTAATGTTCTTATCCATTAAATCACACACAATGTTTAAAATAAATTCTTTAATTTACCACACCTAAAATATTCCAAGCCCCATTTTAATAAAACCCTTTACCCGAGAATTCATCTCTTTGTTGAGAATATAAGGTTGTTGGAATAAACAGCGTGCGTCCCCAACCCCCTTCCGGTAAGAGTACTTCTCTGGTCGCGTCTTATTCTTTTTGAGAGCGTCTTCATATATATTTACATGTTTTGTTATGTCTTAATTATAAGTTAATATACATATGGATGCAGATATATCATGACATGACATTCAACACATCCTATATACCTTCGACGCCTTGTGCAAAAAATTGCGATTACGAATTAAGTTGCAAAAATTTAAGACTGTTCACTTTCGGGAAAAGATATCAAAATTAAGTAACTTTAACTTTCATCTAGGGGAAATAATCTGAACTACAAGGCATCATACAAATGTTTAGGGATGATTTTTCAACGAAAATACGTGATTTTAAAGTGATTTGAAAGTGAGTGCCCTGGGATCCGTCTTCTAAAAAATCAACGCAAATAAATTGGTTCGATTCCGAACCTTCGAAAAATTATTTAAATTCAAACTTTTTCATCATGTATGTAAAGTATCAACAAATAAGTGTAAATATATCTTAATTCCAACAAATGATGCGTTCGAATAGAATCTAAATCAGACTTACACGAGACGGTACAAGCGAACTGAAATCTTCCTGTAAAGAAAAGTTAATTTATTTAAGGTAGCTCCATACTCGTAAAATTCTCTGAGGAAAGTTGAAAAACCGAACTGATTTCGACTTAATAGACTTAAATGTCATCAATTGTTAGAAAAAATATACATGTCATCACACTTTTTGAGATGCCAGATAAACATAAACTAAAGCATATTTTAGCATTAGAAAATTGTATTTTTTTCTGTTAAAAGTAAAATCTTGTAGGCAGAAATTTGTTTTTCTTGTTTGATTTTAATGTCAACTTTATCAGAAAACTAAAATTACCAAAATATTTTAAAATTAATCGTTGGAATAAGAAAAACTATAGCATTTAGACATACAACTGAAAGAAAAGTTAGAAAAAGAGTTATTTCCCCTTTTCAAAGATAAAATATATAAAAATTTGGAAATTTAGTATAAAATTAAGTGCGAAAATATCTTGAACCTACCAATAATTCTAATTACATCCATGTGATTATATTCACTTATAATAAATAAAACTATCTTGCACAATTTTTAAAGAATTGAAAGTTTTACAAAAAGTGTGACGTCACAGAAAACTGGATCTACTAGCATTCTACTAGCATTGAATTCTTATTTTTGGATGTCGTCGGTCCTATAACACATCTAGTTTATGACCCGTTAGTGTCTTTTTTAGTATTGTTTAAAATTTTAAGTAAAAACCCCTTTTCGTTAAGATCATACTATTAATATAATTAAACGCATTTTACAAAATTCAAACTTTCATGTATGTAAAGTATCAACAAATAAGTGTAAATATATTTTAATTCCAACAAATGATGCGTTCGAATAGAATCTAAATCAGACTTACAGGAGACAGTAAAATCGGACTGCTTTCTACCTGTAAAGAAAAGTTAATTTATTTAAGCATTGAATTCTTATTTTTGGATGCCGTCGGTCCTATAACACCAAGCGGTGCAGCCAAATTAGATATCGCAAGTGAGCGTGATATAATAATTTGTCAGCACCGATTGGTGTGTAAGGTCCAACGACATTCAAAATAAGAATTTTATGTTTACATTTATACTTTTACTGATAACATTTGTGTGTATTGTCGCTTCAAAGCCATTATATACGGCATATGAAACATACATGGAAAAGCCTTATCAACCTGTTATTTAGTTAAAATTCGCTTCTGCGACTAATAATATAGTGCAAGGAACTTTAAAAAAATGATTGACAGATACAATTTGACCTTTATTTTCGATTTGTAATTGGTTGCTAATACGGAAAATTAATATATAAGTTGTTTTAATATTTTAAAAGTTTTTAAACCAAGCTTTGCAAATGCAAATGCAAATCGTTCTAGCCATTAGCAAAGATAACAAATAGATACCTAAAAAGTTAAAAAAAAAATAAGTGAGTAATAGTAAAAATAGGGACAAAAAGAATAAATATTTTTTTTATTAAGTGTGTTATAGGAAAGGTTTTGTGTATTTTTGAGTATTACATGTACATTAATAACAATGGCAAACAGGACAAGAGGAAATATCTTTGAAAAAACAACAACAATGTAACTGTTGCATATGTTCAAATAATGTTATCAATTGATTTCGTTTGTTAACTTTATATGATATAATTATACGACGTCAAAATACATGTGGATTTCAGCACCACTATTATCAATATGACGTCATGGTAACGATACAGTGCCAGTTTATGTTTGAAGTCAGTTTTCATAATCACGGGTAGTTCTGACAGTTATTATCATTGCTGAGAAGTGGCCCTAGGTGTATTTACATTTTTGTAAATAGGATTATCTTGCTTTGCTTTTCATAGTAATTTATAGTTAATAATTAACATGTTCATTCTTTATCAGCGAGAGTTATAGCTAAATAAAGCGTAAAGAATACTCACACGAAGGGAAAGAAATCTCGGACGCTTTAAAAGAAAAAAAAATTATAACATGAATTTATAATCAGCATATATTTTTTCAAAAACGATTGCAGTACGTGTTTGTGAGCAAATACAGTTACGCAATATTAACATATGTAAATTTCAGCAAAACTGTGGATAAAATATGTGTCTCGAACATTATCAAAACGACGTTTTTGCATTACTACAAAAAGGTCTTAAATCTTAATTACAGATAATTCAGAATACAATGCCTTTTGATTATGTTTTGGAATGAATTGTTGAATATTTAAATAATGAAAAGTTTGTCCGTGTCTTATAAATGTTACAGCTATGTCTTAGTGTTGAAATAAATGATATCTATCATGTAGAAGCCACACAAATAACAGTTCTAAAAACCCAAAACAACAACCAGAAAATCATCTATTTAATCAAAGGGATTAGTCCCTGACTATCATTGATTGACAAACTAAAGACGTGAAATCCAGAAAATAAACTTCTAACTAAGGTTAACAAAGGTTAAGAAAGGATAAAAATTAAAATCATTCATATTCTATTAAACAGTATGTTCACCAATATCAAACTGAGCATATGTTTTAAAGTTCACCTTCATATTCTTAATGATTGCTTTAAATTGAAATTCACCTATTAATCTGATTTGTTGGATATGCATACTCAAGTTGTTAGTCCTATATAATTATTTGTAGACTTGAAAACAGCTGTCAAAGATGTTCAGAAATCCGATTTGAATACTTCTTTAAAATTTTTTAAAAACTAGTCCTTGAAACAAGATTTTTTTACTATTAAGTCAACGTTGATCTCTGTTTTTCGTTTTGTTTATTGGGGTTTATTTAGGATTCAACCTTCATTAAGGTCTTCTGTTTCCGACGGAAGACCTTACTATTATTGTGCTTGTCAGATTATATTTATTTTTATTTTTTTTTCTTCCTAGACGCGAACTTTGAGGTTTCATATCTTGGTAATTTCTGAACGGTTTTTGCTAAAATTTCCAGGACTCATTAACATTACAAAACCTTATCTAAAACGTTTAATGAACTTTAAAATTCCTTTTCCTTTAACAAGTTATCCTCCTTTTAATTTTTTTTAGGGCCTTTGGCTCCGAGACTATGATAGCAGGGAATGGGAATCTAACGAATTTGAATAATAGAGACATTGAAGTTGTGCAAATCGATTTTTGTTTTTGGATTCCTTTTTTTATTTAGAAAAAGGTAGGGGGTCAAATAATAGGATTCCAAAAAAGTGCAAAAATTTGGACATATTTTTCTGTGTATCTTTTAAACGAAAAATATTTTGTTAAAACATGTAGAATAAAAGTTGTGCAGAATGTTAAGGGCTTTCAATTGACTCCAATGAAAAAGGGATGGCCCCTAAAAATAAGAGCCAATAGCGCTGGAAAATTTTGCTTAATAACTCTAAAACTGTTAGAATTTCGATATGGCTGTCGCTGGAAAAATTGTTTGCTTGGATCTCATCAAGATCGTTACAATGTTATTTTGTTGGTGATTTGTGTTGTATGAGTGTAAAAACCTTTACATGTTAACATGTACTTCGTTTCATATGGCAAATTGACGAAAGTCTTTGTGCGTACAACTGGCATAAAGTTACCACAGGAAGTATGCTGGTTTATACGGTGGCTTTTATTCATAAGAATTTGTTTTAAATACATACTTTTTTTAGGAATTGAAATTCTTATAGTGCACAATCCTTAAAAACGAGAATCGGAAAACAAAACAAGTTTTTTTCTTTTCTAGTAAAACACAAAATAAAAGAATGTCCCAAATTGATGCATTCGGTTATTATTTTAAAGAATATTCAAATGACTTTTTAAACAAGTTTCGTTTAGATTCTATCGGTCACATATTAATAACTTCTGTAGTCTTTCTACATGGTCGTTTGTTTAATTGTAAAACTGTAAAAACGAACTCACTGCTGTGTTGCCCCCTCCCGCGGTCAGTCTGTGTTAATTCAATCGCCACGTGCGGCCGAAAATCTTGTGTCGTTTCAGCGGACACAGCTGAGAACATATATATCCCCAGGTTATTTATGGCTGCAGATCATCAATTGATATGTAATTGTGTTACAATGTATCGAATGTTATCGAAGGTTAATGGGTATCGAAGGGTGTTTTCACTACAGTGGTCAATTGTAAAACAATAAGGCTATTAAGCCATTCATCTTCACATTAAAGGTGAGAGATCGTAATCTGAGAATGTGGCTAATAAATTAACCTGTTGAACACGCTTAACTTCTATAGTTATGAGCAGAGTAACATATATTATAATTAAAAGTTTTAAGTCAAATGAAATTTGTTTCTGGGATTTAGAAGTCATGAAATACGACTACATTATGCAATACAGTCTTTCGCCATAGAAATCATCAAAGTACTGCAAGTGTCGATAGATTTCTTCCATTATAGTTCACTTGACTTACAGACTATAATATAGCGACAGAACTGCCTCCCAAAAATATATGCGCTTCTCAAAATTACACTTAAATGAGATAGATATGTGTTCTTGGGGAGTTTTAATTATTTATTGCTAATTATTTAAAAATTGATAAAAAAAACCCTTTTATTGAAGTTGTGTAGTATGAGGTTGTAATGCAACCTAATATACTAACAAGATTAGCTACAGCCAGTGCAATTTCAGGTCAATAATATATGAATACCCAATCTATTAAAAAAAAAGATAAATAGCTTCCAGAACTATAATTATATGCATGTATACATGGAGGTTGCACTCTCATTTGTATGGCTGTAGGTGAGGAAATGAACGTGTAGCGATGTACATACAATGTATGTCTGCATATTCGGATTCCGAACCGTGGCTACAGACGATACCCATTGACAGTCTTTCAATACATCTATGCGCAGTTTGACCTAGAAACTGACCAGTTTCATAACTTCTTCGAATTCCTCTAACACAGACTTGTCTAATTCTTCCACAGAATTCCAATTTCTGAAAGCGCAATTGAAGTTTTATTCAATTTAATAAGTCAGCCCACGGGCTGACTGAAAACTCAGCAGAATATTTTATTTTTAGGGCTTTTCGACTTTCGGTCGAAAAGACCTATTGTTTTCGTTCTGTTTTATTAGGGCTTTTCGACTTTCGGTCGAAAAGACCTATTGTTTTTGTTCTGTTTTATTAGGGCTTTTCGACTTTCGGTCGGAAAGACCTATTGTTATTCTTCTGTTTTTTAGGGCTTTTCGACTTTCGGTCGAAAAGACCTATTGTTATTCTGATGTTTTTAGGGCTTTTCGACTTTCGGTCGAAAAGACCTATTGTTATTCTGATGTTTTATTATTATTAGGGCTTTTCGACTTTCGGTCGAAAAGACCTATTGTTATTCTTCTGTTTCTTATTAGGGCTTTTCAACTTTCGGTCGAAAAGACCTATTGTTATTCTTCTGTCTTTTAGGGCTTTTCGACTTTCGGTCGAAAAGACCTATTGTTATTCTGATGTTTCTTATTATTCTTTTTCTCGACAGAATTTCCGTCAGCGATTTTTTGAAAACCAAAAGACATATTGAAACAATTATGCAACAGTCTTAAAGGACTTTTAAATGACACACGTATGTAAGGTTTTGGACTTCCGGTTCCGGCACTTCCGGTTTTGAAAAGGGAAATGCTAAAAATTCATTGAAGCACAAAATCTCCATTATTTTTTTAGATAGAGCATTCAAGTTTTAGAATTAGATTGATCTTGTCAAGATGTAAAAAATCTTCAGCGTTGGCATTTCTGTATCTCTTACCGTTTTCGAGATATTAGGGCTCAAACTTGAGAAAAGGGGGGATGAAAAACATTTTTTTTTTTAAATCCTTAGATATTTTATAAGACGCTAACACATTGTTTAGATAGACCTATTAAACAATTGTTCCAAGTTTGAATAAAAAATATTGAGCGCTTCCGGTTTTATGAGCCTATGAAAAATTGTCTATGGGAGTTTCAGTGTTAAACTAAAATCACGCGTCGTTCGTTTTCTCAAAACTTATCAAGTTAACATTACAATATTTCAGATGTATAATAATACACACAATGCACAGATCGGAAAAGTTTTTGGGTACACAATTCGAGAAATTTAGGGATCTGCAGGGGCCAACGTACAAAACAGCCCTTTAGTTGTAACTTTTTTATTTTTCATTTGATTTTCAAAATTTATTCAGTTTATTGTTTAGAATAAAAAGTACAATCTTAAAATTATGGTCCGAGGGGCCACTTTTTGACTCCTTGTAGGGGTTTGGAAGGCCCAAAGATCATCACTTGTTTAAATTTCAAATTTTTTTTAGTAAGAGTTATCTCGCTTTGCTGTAAGAATGTAAAGCATAAATACTATAGGCATACTAAGTTTTGTGCCCGAGGAAGGAATACTTACTTCAATATAATTTTTTGAAAATATTCCTCTGGAAATTAGAAGTGTAGCAACCTGTAAAATTCCGGAGTTATCTTTCTTTTTAGAACTTTTATTTCAGGAAACAAACGATATAGTTGGATAAAAAATTCTGAA
This sequence comes from Magallana gigas, assembly GCF_902806645.1. Classification (NCBI taxonomy): domain Eukaryota; kingdom Metazoa; phylum Mollusca; class Bivalvia; order Ostreida; family Ostreidae; genus Magallana; species Magallana gigas. The sequence goes on along the minus strand of NC_047562.1, from coordinate 52,666,874 downwards.
GTTGTCTTTCTTTGGGCATTTAATTTCTTAAATGTTAACGTGTGGGTATATGCTCATGATATTTTCCTATTTTTAGTATACAGATTCTGAGAGAAAATATGATAAATTTAAATAAGGGGTTTTAAGGGCTGTCGAAAAGCCCTTCCTTTTTGTTGGAGACAAAAATAAGTCTAGTTATTAGGGCTTTTCGACTTTCGGTCGAAAAGACCTATTGTTATTCTTCTGTTTATTAGGGCTTTTCGACTTTCGGTCGAAAAGACCTATTGTTATTCTTCTGTTTTTTATTAGGGCTTTTCGACTTTCGGTCGAAAAGACCTATTGTTATTCTGATGTTTTATTATTAGGGCTTTTCGACTTTCGGTCGAAAAGACCTATTGTTTTTGTCTTTTTTTATTAGGGCTTTTCGACTTTCGGTCGAAAAGACCTATTGTTTTTGTCTTTTTTTATTATTATTATTTGCGACAGATTTCTGTCAGCGATTTTTTGAAAACTGGAAGGAATAGTGATACAAGTATACATTGATCTTACAGCAAATGTATCAGTCTATGAAATGTCCTATTTTGAGTTTCCGGTTCCGGTACTTCCGGTTTTTACAAGGAAAATTGCAAAAATTGTCTGAAACTCAATTCTTTGTTTATTTTTTAATGTAGAGGATTCAAATTTTAGAATTACCTTTATCATAAATAGTTGTACAAAATTGTAAGTGTAGACAACTTTCTATCTCTTACTGTTTTTGAGATATTAAGTCCTAAACTTTAGAAAAGGGGGGATGAAAAAACAAAAAAATTCAAATGACCTTTAAAAATTTATTTGACGCCTGAATATTATTAAGATAGATGTAATCAACATAAATTCAAAGTTCCATTGAATAGTATTGAGTACTTCCGGTTTTATGAGTCGATGAAAATTGCCAACGGGAGTTTCTATGTTAAATTGAATTCACGCGTGTAACGTTTTCTCAAACAGTTATATAGCAAATATTTTCATATTTGATATTTGCAATGAGGGACCTAATGCGCAGACCGGAAAAGATCTTGGAAAAGAACTTTCGAAAAATAAGGGATCTGTAGGAGTCAGTATTCAAAACAGCCCTTTAGCTGTATCTTTTTTATTATTCATCCAATTTTCAAAATCGTTTCGGTTTATAGTTCAGAATAAAGAGAACAATTTAAAATTTATGGTCCGAGGGGCCACTTTTTGACTCCTTATAGGGGTTTGAAGGGCCTAAAGATCACAACTTGTTTAAATTTCAAATTTATTTCTCGGAAGAGTTATCTCGCTTTGCTCTAAAAATGTATAGCACAAATACTCTTAGCATACCAAGTTTTGCGTCCAAGGAATGAATATTTACTTTGGAATGATTTTTTGAAAATATTCTTCTGAAAATTACAGGTGTAGCTATTTGCTAAATTCTGGAGTTATCTTTCTTTTCACACTGCAGTTCTAATAAATTCCTATCTAAGCAACTGGTTATACCAATTTGAAAATAGATTAGAGATATTTTTTTGAGACTTTAAATAAAAAAGGGAAACTGGGGCTGTCGAAAAGCCCTTACTTTTTGTTGAAGACAAAAAAAGTTCTAGTTAGGGCTTTTCGACTTTCGGTCGAAAAGACCTATTGTTATTCTGATGTTTTATTATTAGGGCTTTTCGACTTTCGGTCGAAAAGACCTATTGTTATTCTTCTGTTTATTAGGGCTTTTCGACTTTCGGTCGAAAAGACCTATTGTTATTCTGATGTTTTATTATTAGGGCTTTTCGACTTTCGGTCGAAAAGACCTATTGTTTTTGTTCTGTTTTATTATTATTTTTACTTATTCTCGACAAACTTTCGTCAGCGATTTTTTGAAAACGGAAAGACAAATTGAAACATTGATGTAGTAGTCTTAGAGCATTTCTTTATGACACGCGTATGTCTTGTTTTGGAATTCCGGTTCCGGTACTTCCGGTTTACACAAGCAAAATACTAGAAATCAAATGAATCAATATATTGTTTTCATTTTTTGAAGAGGTTCGTTTAAAGTTTAGAATTAGATTCATCTTATTACGATGTACAAAAAGTTTAGTGGCGGCGAGTGTCTATCTCTTATCTGTTTTGAGATTTTAGGCCTCAAATTTGAGAAAAGGGGGATAAAAAAACAAAAAAACTCAAAAAAGCTTTTTAATGTTAAAAAACGCAAATATATTGTTTAGATAGACGTAATTAAAATATATTCCAAGTTTCAATGAAAAGTATTGAGTACTTCCGGTTTTATGAGCCGATGAAAATCGTCTATGGGAGTTTCTATGTTAAATTTTAATCACGCGTGTAACGTTTTCTCAAAAAGTTTTCAAGCAAATATTTTTATATTTAAAATTTGCAATAAGTGACCTAATGCGCAGACCGGAAAAGGTCCTGGAAAAGAACTTCTGAAAAATAAGGGATCTGTAGGGGTCAGTATTAAAAACAGCCCTTTAGCGGTATCTTTTTTATTATTCATCCAATTTTCAAAATATTTTCGGCTAATAGTTTAGCGTAAAGAGTACAATTAAAAAATTATGGTCCGAGGGGCCACTTTTTGACTCCTTATAGGGGTTTGAAAGGTCTAAAGATCACAACTTGTTTTAATTTCAAAATTATTTCTTGGAAGAGTTATCTCGCTTTGTTCTAAGAATGTAGAGCACAAATACTCTTAGCATACCAAGTTTTGCGTCCGTAGAATGAATACTTACTTTGGAATGATTTTTTGAAAATATTCTTCTGAAAATTACAGGTGTAGCTACTTGTTAAATTCTGGAATTATCTTTCTTTTCACACTGCAGTACTTATCAATTCCTATCTAAGCAACTGGTTATACCGAGGCGTTTAGAAAATTTGGAAATATATTAGAGATATTTATTTTGACACTTTAAATAAAAAAGGGAAACTGGGGCTGTCGAAACGCCCTTACTTTTTGTTGAAGACAAAAAAAGTTCTAGTTATTATTATTATTAGGGCTTTTCGACTTTCGGTCGAAAAGACCTATTGTTATTCTGATGTTTTATTATTATTAGGGCTTTTCGACTTTCGGTCGAAAAGACCTATTGTTATTCTGATGTTTTATTAGGGCTTTTCGACTTTCGGTCGAAAAGACCTATTGTTATTCTGATGTTTTATTATTAGGGCTTTTCGACTTTCGGTCGAAAAGACCTATTGTTTTCGTCTTTTTTTATTATTATTCTCGACAGGATTTGTGTCAGCGATTTTTTGAAAACGGAAAGACATATTAAAACAATTATGCAACTGTCTTAAAGCAATTGTTGATGACACGCGTATGTAATGTTTTGGACTTCCGGTTCCGTTACTTACGGTTTTTACAAGGATATCACTAAAAATTGAATGAAACACAAATTTTACTTACTTTTTGAGTTAGAGCATTCAAATTTTAGAATAAGATGTATCTTGTCAAGTTTTACAAATTTGTCAGTATAAACGTTTTTCTATATCTTATCGTTTTTAAGATATTTGACCTCAAACTTGAGAAAAGGGGGGATAAAAAACAAAAAAATTCAAATAACCTTAGAAATTTAAGAAGACGCCTTAATATTGTTAACGTAGTTGTAGTTAGCATACATTTAAAGTCTTAACAAAAAATATGTAGTACTTCCGGTTTTATGGATTGATATAAATTGTCTATAGGAGTTTCAATGTTAAATTGAAATCACGCGTTCCACGTTTTCTCAAAAAGTTTTCAAGTTAACATTACAATATTTCAATAGTATAATGACACAAACAATGCGCAGACCGGAAAAGGTTTTGGGTACATAATTTTAGAACTTTAGGGATCTGCAGGGGTTAACGTTCAAAACAGCCACTTTGCTGTAACTTTTTTATTTTTCTTCCGATTTTCAAAATCTTTTCCGTTTATTGTTTTAAATAAAGAGTACAATCTTTAACTTATGGTCCGAGGGGCCACTTTTTGACTCCTTATAGGGGTTTGGAAGGCCTTAAGATCATCACTTGTTTAAATTTAAAAAAAACAAATTAGTAAGAGTAATTCGCTTTGCTGTAAAAATGTAGAGCATAAATACTTTAGGCATACTAAGTTTTGTGTCGGAGGAATGAATACTTACTTCAATATGATTTTTTGAAAATATTCCTCTGGAAATTAGAAGTGTACCTTCTTGTAAAGTTCTGGAGTTATCTTTCTTTTGACATTTAACTACTCATGAATTCCTATCTAAGCAACTGGTTATACCAAGGTGTTCAGAAAATTTGGAAATAGATTAGAGATAATTTTTTGACCTTTTAAATAAAAAGGGGATACTGGGGCTGTTGAAAAGCCCTTACTTTTTGTTGAAGACAAAAAAAAGTTCTAGTTATTATTATTATTATTATTATTAGGGCTTTTCGACTTTCGGTCGAAAAGACCTATTGTTATTCTTCTGTTTATTATTATTCTTATTCTCGACAAAGTTTCGTCAGCGATTTTTTGAAAACGGAAAAACATATTAAAACACGAATGCTAAAATCTTATAGCACCTTTATATGACACGCGTATGTAAGGTTTTGGACTTCAGGTTCCGGCACTTCCGGTTTTGAGAATGGAAATACTAAAAATTCATTGAAACATAATATCTTTATTATTTTTTGAGTTAGAGCATTCAAATTTAAGAATTAGATGCATCTTGTCCAGTTGTACAAAATCGTAAGCGTGGGCATTCCTCTATCTCTTACCATTTTTGAGATATTAAGGCTCGAACTTGAGAAAAGGGGGGATGTAAAACCAAAAAAATTTCAAAAACCCTTAAAATTTTTATAAGACGCCGAAACATTGTTCAGATAGAACTATTTAACATATATTCAAAGTTTGAATAAAAGATATTGAGTACTTCCGGTTTTATGAGCCTATGAAAAATTGTCTATGGGAGTTTCAATGTTAAACTAAAATCACGCGTGTCACGTTTTCTCAAAAAGTTTTGGAGTAATTATTACAACATTTTTTTTTAATAATGACACAACCAATGCGCAGACCGGAAAAGTTTCTGGGTAGACAATTCGAAAAAATAAGGGATCTGCAGGGGCCAACGTTTAAAACAGCCCTTTAGTTTTTAATTTTTTTACCTTTCATCTAATTTCCAAAATATTTTCAGTTTATTGTTCAGAATAAAGAGTACTATCTTAAAATTATGCTCCGAGGGGCCACTTTTTAACTCCTTATAGGGGTTTTGAAAGCCCAAAGATCATCACTTGTTGAAATTTCAATCTTTTTTTTAGTAAGCGTTATCTCGCTTTGTTGAAAGAACGTAGAGCATACATACTATAGGCATACCAAGTTTTGTGTCCGAGGAATGAATACTTACTTCACAATGATTTTTTGAAAATATTCTTCTGGAAATTAGAAGTGTAGCTACTTGTAAAATTCTGGAGTTATCTTTCTTTTCACATTGCACTACTCATAAGATCATATCCAAGCAACTGGGGATACCAAGGCGTTTAGAACACTCGGAAAAAACTTAGAGAATATTTTTTTTTTGAACATTTAATTAAAAAGGGATAATGGGGCTGTCGAAAAGCCCTTACTTTTTGTTGAAGACAAAAAAAGTTCTAGTTATTATTATTCTTTTTCTCGACAGAATTTCCGTCAGCGATTTTTTGAAAACGGAAAGGATTTCAGAAATAACAATACATTAGTCTTATAGCATTTTTAAATGTTACCAGTATGTAAGGTTTTGGATTTCCGGTTCCGGTACTTCCGGTTTACACAAGCAAAATAATAGAAATTAAATGAGTCAATATATTGTTTTTATTTTTAATGGAAATTCGTTGTAATTTTAGAGTTAGATCAACCGTGTCGAGTTGTTTAAAAAGTAAAGCGGCGGCGAGTTTCTATCTCTTATCAGTTTTGAGATTTTAGGCCTCAAACTTGACAAAAGGGGGGATGAAAAAATAAAAAACTCAGAAAAGCTTAGGAATATTCTAAGACGGATAGGTATTGTTCAAATAGATGTAATTAAGATATATTCAAAGTTTCATTGAATAGTATTGAGTACTTCCGGTTTTATGAGCCGATGAAAATTGTCTATGGGAGTTTCTATGTTAAATTGAATTCACGCATGTAACGTTTTCTCAAACAGTTTTCAAGCAAATATTTTTATATTTTGGATTTGCAATTAAGAACCTAATGCGCAGACCGGAAAAGGTCTTGGGAAAAAAATTCAAAAAAATAAGGGATCTGAAGGGGTCAATATTAAAAACGGTCCTTTTGCTGTAACTTTTTTATTGTTCATCCGATTTTCAAAATCTTTTCAGTTTATAGTTTAGAATAAAGAGTACAATTTAAAAAATATGGTCCGAGGGGGCACTTTTTGACTCCTTATAGGGGTTTTAAGGGTCTGAAACTGATAACTTTATCACAATTCCATTTCAAGAGTTATCTCGCTTTGCTCAGTAAATGATTAGGATATATATTGTTTAAATAGACGTAGTTAAGATATATTCAAAGTTTCATTGGATGGTATCGAGTACTTCCGTTTTTATGGGCCGATGAACATTGTCTATGGGAGTTTCTATGTTAAATTGAATTCACGCATGTAACGTTTTCTCAAACAGTTTTCAAGCAAATAATTTTATATTTTGTACTTGTAATGAGGGACTAAATGCACAAACTGGAAAAGGTCTGAGGAAAAAAATTCCGAAAAATAAGGGACCTGAAGGGGTCAATATTAAAAACAGCCCTTTAGCTATAACTTTTGTATTACTAATCCAATTTTCAAACTCTTTTCAGTTATTAATTTAGAATAAAGAGTTTAATCTAAAAATCATGGTCCAAAGGGCCACTTTTTGACTCCTTATAGGGGTTTTAAGGGCCTGAAAATGATAACTTTATCACATTTCAAAAAAATTTAATTTCAAGAGTTATCTCGCTTTGCTTAATGAATGATTAGCATTAGAGCTTTTGGCATACCAAATCTCTTGAATCTTAAAAGAGTACTTTGTTATGTATGAATTTTTAGAACTTTTATTTCAGGAAACAAACGATATAGTTAGATAAAAAATTCTGAAGTTGTCTTTCTTTGGCCATTTAATTTCTTAAATGTTAACATATCTATATGCTCATGATATTTTCCTAATTTTTAATATACAGATTCTGAGAGAAAATATGATAAACTTAAATAAGGGGTTTTAAGGGCTGTCGAAAAGCCCTTCCTTTTTGTTGGAGACAAAAATAGGTCTAGTTATTATTATTATTATTCTTTTTCTCGACAGATTTTCCGTCAGCGATTTTTTTAAAACGAAAAGGATTTATGAAATAACTATACAATAGTATTATAGCATTTTTAAATGTCACCAGTATGTAAGGTTTTGGACTTCCGGTTCCGGTACTTCCGGTTTACACAAGCAAAAAAGTAGAAATTAAATGAATCAATATATTGTTTTTATTTTTAAAGGAAATTCGTTGTAATTTTAGAGTTAGATCAACCATGTCGAGTTGTTTAAAAAGTAAAGCGGCGGCAAGTTTCTATCTCTTATCAGTTTTGAGATTTTAGGCCTCAAACTTGAGAAAAGGGGGGATGAAAAAATAAAAAACTCAGAAAAGCTCAGGAATGTTCTTAGACGGATATATATTGTTTATATAGATGTAATTAAGATATATTCCAAGTTTCATTGAATAGTATTGAGTACTTCCGGTTTTATGAGCCGATGAAAAATGTCTATGGGAGTTTCTATGTTAAAATGAATTCACGCATGTAACGTTTTCTCAAACAGTTTTCAAGCAAATATTTTTATATTTTGTATTTGCAATAAGGGACCTTATGCGCAGACCGGAAAAGGTCCTGGGAAAAAAGTTCTAAACGATAAGGGATCTAAAGGGGTCAATATCAAAAACGGCCCTTTAGCTGTAACTTTTTTATTGTTTATCCGATTTTCAAAATCTTTTCGGTTTATAGTTTGGAATAAAGAGTACAATTTAAAAAATATGGTCCGAGGGGGCACTTTTTGACTCCTTATAGGGGTTTTAAGGGTCTGAAAATGATAACTTTATCACATTCCAAAAAATTAAAATTCAAGAGTTATCTCGCTTTGCTCAATGAATAATTAGCATTAGAGCTTTTGGCATACCAAAACTCTTGAATCTTAAATGAGTACTTTCTTATATATGAATTTTTAGAACTTTTATTTCAGGAAACAAACGATATAGTTGGATAAAAAATTCTGAAGTTGTCTTTCTTTGGGCATTTAATTTCTGAAATGTTAACGTGTGGGTATATGCTCATGATATTTTGCTAATTTTTAATATACAGATTCTGAGAGAAAATATGATAAATTTAATTATGGGGTTTTAAGGGCTGTCGAAAAGCCCTTCCTTTTTGTTGGAGACAAAAATAGGTCTAGTTAGGGCTTTTCGACTTTCGGTCGAAAAGACCTATTGTTATTCTGATGTTTTATTATTATTATTATTAGGGCTTTTCGACTTTCGGTCGAAAAGACCTATTGTTTTTGTCTTTTTTTATTATTATTATTTGCGACAGATTTCTGTCAGCGATTTTTTGAAAACTGGAAGGAATAGTGATACAAATATACATTGGTCTTACAGCAAATGTATCAGTCTATGAAATGTCCTATTTTGAGTTTCCGGTTTCGGCACTTACGGTTTTTTCAAGGAAATTTGCAAAAATTGTTTGACACTCAATTCTATGTTTATGTTTTAATGTAGAGCATTCAAATTTTTGAATTACCTTTATCATAAATAGTTGTACAAAATTGTAAGCGTAGACAACTTTCTATCTCTTACTGTTTTTGAGATATTAAGTCCTAAACTTTATAAAAGGGGGGATGAAAAAGCAAAAAAATTCAATTGACCTTTAAAAATTTATTTGACGCCTGAATATTATTAAGATAGATGTAATTAACATAAATTCAAAGTTCCATTGAATAGTATTGAGTACTTCCGGTTTTACGAGTCGATGAAAATTGTCAACGGGAGTTTCTATGTTAAATTGAATTCACGCGTGTAACGTTTTCTCAAACAGTTATCAAGCAAATATTTTTATATTTGATATTTGCAATAAGGGACCTAATGCGCAGACCGGAAAAGATCTTGGAAAAGAACTTCCGAAAAATAAGGGATCTGTAGGGGTCAATATTAAAAACAGCCCTTTAGCTGTATCTTTTTTATTATTCATCCAATTTTCTAAATCTTTTAGGTTAATAGTTCAGATTAAAGAGTACAATTTAACAATTATGGTCCGAAGGGCCACTTTTTGACTCCTTATAGGGGTTTGAAAGACCTAAAGATCAGAACTTTTTTAAGTTTCAAATTTTTTTTAGAAAGAGCTATCTCGCTTTGCTGTATGAAAAAACAGCATTGATACTGTAGGCATACCAAATTTGGTGTCCGGAGAATGAATACTTTCTTCAATATGATTTCACGAAAATATTCCTCTGGAAATTAGAAATATAGCCACTTGTAAAGTTCTGGAGTTATCTTTCTTTTCACAGTGCACTACTCATAAGTTCCTATCTGAGCAACTGGGGATACCAAGGCGTTAAGAACACTTGGAAATAATTAAGAGAATAATTTTTTTGAACATTTAATTTAAAAGGGATAATGGGGCTGTCGAAAAGCCCTTACTTTTTGTTGAAGACAAAAAAAAGTTCTAGTTATTATTCTTTTTCTCGACAGAATTTCCGTCAGCGATTTTTTGAAAACAGAAAGGATTTCAGAAATAACTATACAATAGTCTGATAGCATTTTTAAATGTCACCAGTATGTATGGTTTTGGACTTCCGGTTCCGGTACTTCCGGTTAACACAAGCAAAATAGTAGAAATTAAATGAATCAATATATTGTTTTTATTTTTAAAGGAAATTCGTTGTAATTTTAGAGTTAGATCAACCATGTCAAGTTGTTTAAAAAGTAAAGCGGCGGCGAGTTTCTATCTCTTATCAGTTTTGAGATTTTAGGCCTCAAACTTGAGAAAAGGGGGGATGAAAAAATAAAAAGCTCAGAAAAGCTTAGGAATGTTCTAAGACGGATATATATTGTTTATATAGATGTAATTAAGATATATTCCAAGTTTCATTGAATAGTATTGAATACTTCCGGTTTTATGAGCCGATGAAAATTGTCTATGGGAGTTTCTATGTTAAATTGAATTCACGCATGTAACGTTTTCTCCAACAGTTTTCAAGCAAATATTTTTATATTTTGTATTTGCAATTAGGGACCTAATGCGCAGACCGGAAGAGGTCTTGGGAAAAAAATTCCGAAAAATAAGGGACCTGAAGGGGTCAATATTAAAAACGGCTCTTTAGCTGTAACTTTTTCAATGTTTATCCGATTTTCAAAATCTTTTCGGTTTACAGTTTAGAATAAAGAGTACAATATAAAAAATATGGTCCGAGGGGGCACTTTTTGACTCCTTATAGGGGTTTTAAGGGTCTGAAAATGATATCTTTATCCCAATTCAAATTCAAGAGTTATCTCGCTTTGCTCAATAAATGATTAGGATAAATATTGTGTTAATAGACGTAATTAAGATATGTTCCAAGTTTCGTTGAAAAGTGTCTCGTACTTCCGGTTTTATGAACCGATGGAAATTGTCTATGGGAGTTTCTATGTTAAATTGAATTCACGCATGTAACGTTTTCTCAAACAGTTTTTAAGCAAATATTTTTATATTTTGTACTTGTAATGAGGGACTAAATGCGCAGACCGGAAAAGGTCTGAGGAAAAAAATTCCGAAAAATAAGGGACCTGAAGGGGTCAGTATTAAAAACAGCCCTTTAGCTGTAATTTTTTATTACTCACCCAATTTTCAAACTCTTTTCAGTTATTAGTTTAGAATAAAGAGTACAATTTAAAAATCATGGTCCAAGGGGCCACTTTTTGACTCCTTATAAGGGTTTTAAGGGCCTGAAAATGATAACTTTATCACATTTTAAAAAAATTAAAATTCAAGAGTTATCTCGCTTTGCTCAATGAATGATTAGCATTAGAGCTTTTGGCATACCAAAACTCTTGAATCTTAAATGAGTACTTTCTTATATAAGAATTTTTAGAACTTTTATTTCAGGAAACAAACCATAAAGTTGGATAAAAAATTCTGAAGTTGTCTTTCTTTGGGCATTTAATTTCTTAAATGTTAAGGTGTGGGTATATGCTCATGATATTTTCCTAATTTCTAATATACAGATTCTAAGAGAAAATATGATAAATTCAAATAAGGGGTTTTAAGGGCTGTCGAAAAGCCCTTCCTTTTTGTTGGAGACAAAAATAGGTCTAGTTATTATTATTATTATTCTTTTTCTCGACAGAATTTACGTCAGCGATTTTTTGAAAACGGAAAGGATTTCAGAAATAACTATACAATAGTCTAATAGTATTTCTAAATGTCACCAGTATGTAAGGTTTTGAACTTCCGGTTCCGGTACTTCCGGTTCACACAAGCAAAATAGTAGAAATTGAATGAATCAATATATTGTTTTCATTTTTAAAGGAAATTCGTTGTAATTTTAGAGTTAGATCAACCATGTCGAGTTGTTTAAAAAGTAAAGCGACGGCGAGTTTCTATCTCTTATCAGTTTTGAGATTTTAGGCCTCAAACTTGAGAAAAGGGGGGATGAAAAAATAAAAAACTCAGAAAAGCTTAGAAATGTTCTAAGACGGATAGATATTGTTCAAATAGATGTAATTGAGGTATATTCCAAGTTTCATTGAATAGTATTGAGTACTTCCGGTTTTATGAGCCGATGAAAATTGTCTATGGGAGTTTCTATGTTAAATTGAATTCACGCATGTAACGTTTTCTCAAACAGTTTTCAAGCAAATATTTTTATATTTTGTATTTGCAATAAGGGACCTAATGCGCAGACCGGAAAAGGTCCTGGGAAAAAAGTTCTAAAAGATAAGGGATCTAAAGGGGTCAATATCAAAAACGGCCCTATAGCTGTAACTTTTTTATTGTTTATCCGATTTTCAAAATCTTTTCGGTTTATAGTTTGGAATAAAGAGTACAATTTAAAAAATATGGTCCGAGGGGGCACTTTTTGACTCCTTATAGGGGTTTTAAGGGTCTGAAAATGATAACTTTATCACATTCCAAAAAATTAAAATTCAAGAGTTATCTCGCTTTGCTCAATGAATGATTAGCATTAGAGCTTTTGGCATACCAAAACTCTCGAATCTTAAATGAGTACTTTGTTATATATGAATTTTTAGAACTTTTTTTTCAGGAAACAAACGATATAGTTGGATAAAAAATTCTGAAGTTGTCTTTCTTTGGGCATTTAATTTCTGAAATGCTAACGTGTGGGTTTATGCTCATGATATTTTCCTAATTTTTAATATACAGATTCTGAGAGAAAATATGATAAATTTAATTAAGGGGTTTTAAGGGCTGTCGAAAAGCCCTTCCTTTTTGTTGGAGACAAAAATAGGTCTAGTTATTATTTTTCTTTTTCTCGACAGAATTTCCGTCAGAGATTTTTTGAAAACGGAAAGGATTTCAGAAATAACTATACAATAGTCTTATAGCATTTTTAAATGTCACCAGTATGTAAGGTTTTAGACTTCCGGTTCCGGTACTTCCGGTTTACACAAGCAAAATAGTAGAAATTAAATGAAACAATATATTGTTTTTATTTTTAAAGGAAATTCGTTGTAATTTTAGAGTTAGATCAACCATGTCGAGTTGTTTAAAAAGTTAAGCGGCGGCGACTTTCTATCTCTTATCATTTTTGAGATTTTAGGCCTCAAACTTGAGAAAAGGGGGGATGAAAAAATAAAAAATTACAAAAAGCTTAGGAATGTTATAAGACGGATATATATTGTTTAAATAGATGTAATCAAGATATATTCCAAGTTTCATTGAAAAGTATTGAGTACTTCCGGTTTTATGAGCCGATGAAAATTGTCTATGGGAGTTTCTATGTTAAATTGAATTCACGCATGTAACGTTTTCTCAAACAGTTTTCAAGCAAATATTTTTAAATTTTGTATTTGCAATTAGGGACCAAATGCACAGATCGGAAAAGGTCCTGGGGAAAAAATTCCGAAAAATAAGGGATCTAAAGGGGTCAATATTAAAAACGGTCCTTTTGCTGTAACTTTTTTGTTTTTTATCCGATTTTCAAAATCTTTTCGGTTTCTAGTTCAAAATAAAGGGAACAATTTAAAAAATATGGTCCGAGGGGGCACTTTTTGACTCCTAATAGGGGTTTTAAGGGTCTGAAAATAATAACTTTATCGCAATTCAATTTCAAGAGTTATCTCGCTTTGCTCAATAAATGATTAGGATAGATATTGTGTTAATAGATGTAATAAAGATATATTCCAAGTTTCGTTGAATAGTGTCTAGTACTTCCGGTTTAATGAGCCGATGAAAATTGTCTATGGGAGTTTCTATGTTAAATTGAATTCACGCATGTAACGTTTTCTCAAACAGTTTTTAAGCAAATATTTTTATATTTTGTACTTGTAACGAGGGACTAAATGCGCAGACCTGAAAAGGTCTGAGGAAAAAAATTCGGAAAAATAAGGGACCTGAAGGGGTCAGTATTACAAACAGCCCTTTAGCTCTAACTTTTTTATTACTCATCGAATTTTCAAACTCTTTTCAGTTATTAGTTTAGAATAAAGAGTAAAATTTAAAACTCCTGGTCCAGGGGGCCACTTTTTGACTCCTTATAGGGGTTTCAAAGGCCTGATAATGATAACTTTATCACATTCAAAAAAAATAAATTTCAAGAGTTATCTCGCTTTGCTCAATGAATGATTAGCATTAGAGCTTTTGGCATACCAAAACTCTTGAATCTTAAATGAGTACTTTCTTATATATGAATTTTCAGAACTTTTATTTCAGGAAACAAACGATATAGTTGGATAAAAAATTCTGAAGTTGTCTTTCTTTGGGCATTTAATTTCTTGAACATTACCTTGTGGGTATATGCTCATGATATTTTCCTAATTTTGAATATACAGATTCTGAGAGAAAATATGATAAATTTAAATAAGGGGTTTTAAGGGCTGTCGAAAAGCCCTTCCTTTTTGTTGGAGACAAAAATAGGTCTAGTTATTAGGGCTTTTCGACTTTCGGTCGAAAAGACCTATTGTTTTTGTTCTGTTTTATTAGGGCTTTTCGACTTTCGGTCGAAAAGACCTATTGTTTTCGTCTTTTTTTATTATTATTCTCGACAGGATTTGTGTCAGCGATTTTTTGAAAACGGAAAGACATATTGAAAAAATTATGCAACTGTCTTAAAGCAATTGTTGATGACACGCGTATGTAAGGTTTTGGACTTCCGGTTCCGTTACTTCCGGTTTTTACAAGGATATCACTAAAAATTTAATGAAACGCAAAATCTTACTTACTTTTTGAGTTAGAGGATTCAAATTTTAGAATAAGATGTATCTTGTCAAGTTGTACAAATTTGTCAGTATAAACGTTTTTCTATATCTTTTCGTTTTTAAGATATTTAACCTCAAACTTGAAAAAATGGGGGATAAAAAAACAAAAAAATTCAAATGACCTTAGAAATTTAAGAGGACGCCTTAACATTGTTAACGTAGTAGTAGTTAACATACATTTTAAGTCTTAACAAAAAATATGTAGTACTTCCGGTTTTATGGGTTGATGAAAATTGTCTATAGGAGTTTCAATGTTAAATTGAAATCACGCGTTCCACGTTTTCTCAAAAAGGTTTCAAGTTAACATTACAATATTTCACTTGTATAATGACACAAACAATGCGCAGACCGGAAAAGGTTTTGGGTACATAATTTTGAAACATTAGGGATCTGCAGGGGTTAACGTTTAAAACAGCCCTTTTGCTGTAACTTTTTTAGTTCTCTTCCGATTTTCAAAATCTTTTCAGTTTATTGTTCAAAATAAAGAGTACAATCTTTAAACTACGGTCCGAGGGGTCACTTTTTGACTCCTTCTAGGGGTTTGGAAGGTCTAAAGATCATCACTTGTTTAAATTTCAAATTTTTTTTTGAAAGAGTTATCTAGCTTTGCTGTAAGAATGTAGAGCATAAATTCTATAGGCATACCAATTTCGTGTCCGAGGAATTCTTACTTACTTCAATATGATTTTTTGAAAATATTCCTCTGGAAATTAGAAGTGTAGCTTGTTGTAAAGTTCTGGAGTTACCTTTCTTTTGACATTGAAGTACTCATGAATTCCTATCTAAGCAACTGGTTATACCAAGGTGTTCAGAAAATTTGGAGATAGATTAGAGATAATTTTTTTTGACATTTTAAATAAAAAGGGGATACTGGGGCTGTCGAAAAGTCCTTACTTTTTGTTGAAGACAAAAAAAAGTTCTAGTTATTATTATTTTTCTTTTTCTCGACAGATTTTCCGTCAGCGATTTTTTGAAAACGGAAAGGATTTCAGAAATAACTATGCAATAGTCTTATAGCATTTTTAAATGTCACCAGTATGTAAGGTTTTGGATTTCCGGTTCCGGTACTTCCGGTTTACACAAGCAAAATACTAGAAATTAAATGAATTAATATATTGTTTTTATTTTTAAAGGAAATTCGTTGTAATTTTAGAGTTAGATCAATCATGTCGAGTTGTTTAAAAAGTAAAGCGGCGGCAAGTTTCTATCTCTTATCAGTTTTGAGATTTTAGGCCTCAAACTTGAGAAAAGGGGGGATGAAAAAATAAAAAACTCAGAAAAGCTCAGGAATGTTCTTAGACGGATATATATTGTTTATATAGATGTAATTAAGATATATTCCAAGTTTCATTGAATAGTATTGAGTACTTCCGGTTTTATGAGCCGATGAAAAATGTCTATGGGAGTTTCTATGTTAAAATGAATTCACGCATGTAACGTTTTCTCAAACAGTTTTCAAGCAAATATTTTTATATTTTGTATTTGCAATAAGGGACCTTATGCGCAGACCGGAAAAGGTCCTGGGAAAAAAGTTCTAAACGATAAGGGATCTAAAGGGGTCAATATCAAAAACGGCCCTTTAGCTGTAACTTTTTTATTGTTTATCCGATTTTCAAAATCTTTTCGGTTTATAGTTTGGAATAAAGAGTACAATTTAAAAAATATGGTCCGAGGGGGCACTTTTTGACTCCTTATAGGGGTTTTAAGGGTCTGAAAATGATAACTTTATCACATTCCAAAAAATTAAAATTCAAGAGTTATCTCGCTTTGCTCAATGAATAATTAGCATTAGAGCTTTTGG
This sequence comes from Magallana gigas, assembly GCF_902806645.1. Classification (NCBI taxonomy): domain Eukaryota; kingdom Metazoa; phylum Mollusca; class Bivalvia; order Ostreida; family Ostreidae; genus Magallana; species Magallana gigas. The sequence goes on along the minus strand of NC_047562.1, from coordinate 52,650,702 downwards.
CATACCAAAACTCTTGAATCTTAAATGAGTACTTTCTTATATATGAATTTTTAGAACTTTTATTTCAGGAAACAAACGATATAGTTGGATAAAAAATTCTGAAGTTGTCTTTCTTTGGGCATTTAATTTCTGAAATGTTAACGTGTGGGTATATGCTCATGATATTTTGCTAATTTTTAATATACAGATTCTGAGAGAAAATATGATAAATTTAATTATGGGGTTTTAAGGGCTGTCGAAAAGCCCTTCCTTTTTGTTGGAGACAAAAATAGGTCTAGTTAGGGCTTTTCGACTTTCGGTCGAAAAGACCTATTGTTATTCTGATGTTTTATTATTATTATTATTATTATTCTTTTTCTCGACAGAATTTCCGTCAGCGATTTTTTGAAAACAGAAAGGATTTCAGAAATAACTATACAATAGTCTGATAGCATTTTTAAATGTCACCAGTATGTATGGTTTTGGACTTCCGGTTCCGGTACTTCCGGTTAACACAAGCAAAATAGTAGAAATTAAATGAATCAATATATTGTTTTTATTTTTAAAGGAAATTCGTTGTAATTTTAGAGTTAGATCAACCATGTCAAGTTGTTTAAAAAGTAAAGCGGCGGCGAGTTTCTATCTCTTATCAGTTTTGAGATTTTAGGCCTCAAACTTGAGAAAAGGGGGGATGAAAAAATAAAAAGCTCAGAAAAGCTTAGGAATGTTCTAAGACGGATATATATTGTTTATATAGATGTAATTAAGATATATTCCAAGTTTCATTGAATAGTATTGAATACTTCCGGTTTTATGAGCCGATGAAAATTGTCTATGGGAGTTTCTATGTTAAATTGAATTCACGCATGTAACGTTTTCTCCAACAGTTTTCAAGCAAATATTTTTATATTTTGTATTTGCAATTAGGGACCTAATGCGCAGACCGGAAGAGGTCTTGGGAAAAAAATTCCGAAAAATAAGGGACCTGAAGGGGTCAATATTAAAAACGGCTCTTTAGCTGTAACTTTTTCAATGTTTATCCGATTTTCAAAATCTTTTCGGTTTACAGTTTAGAATAAAGAGTACAATATAAAAAATATGGTCCGAGGGGGCACTTTTTGACTCCTTATAGGGGTTTTAAGGGTCTGAAAATGATATCTTTATCCCAATTCAAATTCAAGAGTTATCTCGCTTTGCTCAATAAATGATTAGGATAAATATTGTGTTAATAGACGTAATTAAGATATGTTCCAAGTTTCGTTGAAAAGTGTCTCGTACTTCCGGTTTTATGAACCGATGGAAATTGTCTATGGGAGTTTCTATGTTAAATTGAATTCACGCATGTAACGTTTTCTCAAACAGTTTTTAAGCAAATATTTTTATATTTTGTACTTGTAATGAGGGACTAAATGCGCAGACCGGAAAAGGTCTGAGGAAAAAAATTCCGAAAAATAAGGGACCTGAAGGGGTCAGTATTAAAAACAGCCCTTTAGCTGTAACTTTTTTATTACTCACCCAATTTTCAAACTCTTTTCAGTTATTAGTTTAGAATAAAGAGTACAATTTAAAAATCATGGTCCAAGGGGCCACTTTTTGACTCCTTATAAGGGTTTTAAGGGCCTGAAAATGATAACTTTATCACATTTTAAAAAAATTAAAATTCAAGAGTTATCTCGCTTTGCTCAATGAATGATTAGCATTAGAGCTTTTGGCATACCAAAACTCTTGAATCTTAAATGAGTACTTTCTTATATAAGAATTTTTAGAACTTTTATTTCAGGAAACAAACCATAAAGTTGGATAAAAAATTCTGAAGTTGTCTTTCTTTGGGCATTTAATTTCTTAAATGTTAAGGTGTGGGTATATGCTCATGATATTTTCCTAATTTCTAATATACAGATTCTAAGAGAAAATATGATAAATTCAAATAAGGGGTTTTAAGGGCTGTCGAAAAGCCCTTCCTTTTTGTTGGAGACAAAAATAGGTCTAGTTATTATTATTATTATTCTTTTTCTCGACAGAATTTACGTCAGCGATTTTTTGAAAACGGAAAGGATTTCAGAAATAACTATACAATAGTCTAATAGTATTTCTAAATGTCACCAGTATGTAAGGTTTTGAACTTCCGGTTCCGGTACTTCCGGTTCACACAAGCAAAATAGTAGAAATTGAATGAATCAATATATTGTTTTCATTTTTAAAGGAAATTCGTTGTAATTTTAGAGTTAGATCAACCATGTCGAGTTGTTTAAAAAGTAAAGCGACGGCGAGTTTCTATCTCTTATCAGTTTTGAGATTTTAGGCCTCAAACTTGAGAAAAGGGGGGATGAAAAAATAAAAAACTCAGAAAAGCTTAGAAATGTTCTAAGACGGATAGATATTGTTCAAATAGATGTAATTGAGGTATATTCCAAGTTTCATTGAATAGTATTGAGTACTTCCGGTTTTATGAGCCGATGAAAATTGTCTATGGGAGTTTCTATGTTAAATTGAATTCACGCATGTAACGTTTTCTCAAACAGTTTTCAAGCAAATATTTTTATATTTTGTATTTGCAATAAGGGACCTAATGCGCAGACCGGAAAAGGTCCTGGGAAAAAAGTTCTAAAAGATAAGGGATCTAAAGGGGTCAATATCAAAAACGGCCCTATAGCTGTAACTTTTTTATTGTTTATCCGATTTTCAAAATCTTTTCGGTTTATAGTTTGGAATAAAGAGTACAATTTAAAAAATATGGTCCGAGGGGGCACTTTTTGACTCCTTATAGGGGTTTTAAGGGTCTGAAAATGATAACTTTATCACATTCCAAAAAATTAAAATTCAAGAGTTATCTCGCTTTGCTCAATGAATGATTAGCATTAGAGCTTTTGGCATACCAAAACTCTCGAATCTTAAATGAGTACTTTGTTATATATGAATTTTTAGAACTTTTTTTTCAGGAAACAAACGATATAGTTGGATAAAAAATTCTGAAGTTGTCTTTCTTTGGGCATTTAATTTCTGAAATGCTAACGTGTGGGTTTATGCTCATGATATTTTCCTAATTTTTAATATACAGATTCTGAGAGAAAATATGATAAATTTAATTAAGGGGTTTTAAGGGCTGTCGAAAAGCCCTTCCTTTTTGTTGGAGACAAAAATAGGTCTAGTTATTATTTTTCTTTTTCTCGACAGAATTTCCGTCAGAGATTTTTTGAAAACGGAAAGGATTTCAGAAATAACTATACAATAGTCTTATAGCATTTTTAAATGTCACCAGTATGTAAGGTTTTAGACTTCCGGTTCCGGTACTTCCGGTTTACACAAGCAAAATAGTAGAAATTAAATGAAACAATATATTGTTTTTATTTTTAAAGGAAATTCGTTGTAATTTTAGAGTTAGATCAACCATGTCGAGTTGTTTAAAAAGTTAAGCGGCGGCGACTTTCTATCTCTTATCATTTTTGAGATTTTAGGCCTCAAACTTGAGAAAAGGGGGGATGAAAAAATAAAAAATTACAAAAAGCTTAGGAATGTTATAAGACGGATATATATTGTTTAAATAGATGTAATCAAGATATATTCCAAGTTTCATTGAAAAGTATTGAGTACTTCCGGTTTTATGAGCCGATGAAAATTGTCTATGGGAGTTTCTATGTTAAATTGAATTCACGCATGTAACGTTTTCTCAAACAGTTTTCAAGCAAATATTTTTAAATTTTGTATTTGCAATTAGGGACCAAATGCACAGATCGGAAAAGGTCCTGGGGAAAAAATTCCGAAAAATAAGGGATCTAAAGGGGTCAATATTAAAAACGGTCCTTTTGCTGTAACTTTTTTGTTTTTTTATCCGATTTTCAAAATCTTTTCGGTTTCTAGTTCAAAATAAAGGGAACAATTTAAAAAATATGGTCCGAGGGGGCACTTTTTGACTCCTAATAGGGGTTTTAAGGGTCTGAAAATAATAACTTTATCGCAATTCAATTTCAAGAGTTATCTCGCTTTGCTCAATAAATGATTAGGATAGATATTGTGTTAATAGATGTAATAAAGATATATTCCAAGTTTCGTTGAATAGTGTCTAGTACTTCCGGTTTAATGAGCCGATGAAAATTGTCTATGGGAGTTTCTATGTTAAATTGAATTCACGCATGTAACGTTTTCTCAAACAGTTTTTAAGCAAATATTTTTATATTTTGTACTTGTAACGAGGGACTAAATGCGCAGACCTGAAAAGGTCTGAGGAAAAAAATTCGGAAAAATAAGGGACCTGAAGGGGTCAGTATTACAAACAGCCCTTTAGCTCTAACTTTTTTATTACTCATCGAATTTTCAAACTCTTTTCAGTTATTAGTTTAGAATAAAGAGTAAAATTTAAAACTCCTGGTCCAGGGGGCCACTTTTTGACTCCTTATAGGGGTTTCAAAGGCCTGATAATGATAACTTTATCACATTCAAAAAAAATAAATTTCAAGAGTTATCTCGCTTTGCTCAATGAATGATTAGCATTAGAGCTTTTGGCATACCAAAACTCTTGAATCTTAAATGAGTACTTTCTTATATATGAATTTTCAGAACTTTTATTTCAGGAAACAAACGATATAGTTGGATAAAAAATTCTGAAGTTGTCTTTCTTTGGGCATTTAATTTCTTGAACATTACCTTGTGGGTATATGCTCATGATATTTTCCTAATTTTGAATATACAGATTCTGAGAGAAAATATGATAAATTTAAATAAGGGGTTTTAAGGGCTGTCGAAAAGCCCTTCCTTTTTGTTGGAGACAAAAATAGGTCTAGTTATTAGGGCTTTTCGACTTTCGGTCGAAAAGACCTATTGTTTTTGTTCTGTTTTATTATTATTATTTTTCTTTTTCTCGACAGATTTTCCGTCAGCGATTTTTTGAAAACGGAAAGGATTTCAGAAATAACTATGCAATAGTCTTATAGCATTTTTAAATGTCACCAGTATGTAAGGTTTTGGATTTCCGGTTCCGGTACTTCCGGTTTACACAAGCAAAATACTAGAAATTAAATGAATTAATATATTGTTTTTATTTTTAAAGGAAATTCGTTGTAATTTTAGAGTTAGATCAATCATGTCGAGTTGTTTAAAAGGTAAAGTGGCGGCGAGTTTCTATCTCTTACCAGTTTTGAGATTTTAGGCCTCAAACTTGAGATAAGGGGGATGAAAAAATAAAAAACTCAGAAAAGCTTAGGAATGTTCTAAGACGGATATATATTGTTTAAATAGATGTAATTAAGATATATTCCAAGTTTCATTGAATAGTATTGAGTACTTCCGGTTTTATGAGCCGATGAAAATTGTCTATGAGAGTTTTTATGTTAAATTGAATTCACGCATGTAACGTTTTCTCAAACAGTTTTCAAGCAAATATTTTTATATTTTGTATGTGCAATTAGGGACCTAATGCGCAGACTGGAAAAGGTCTTGGGAAAAAAATTCCGAAAAAAAAGGGACCTGGAGGGGTCAATATTAAAAACGGCTCTTTAGCTGTAACTTTTTTATTGTTTATCCGATTTTCAAATTCTTTTCGGTTTATAGTTCAGAATAAAGAGTACAATATAAAAATTATGGTCCGAGGGGGCACTTTTTGACTCCTTATAGGGGTTTTAAGGGTCTGAAAATGATAACTTTATCTTAATTCAATTTTCAAGAGTTATCTCGCTTTGCTTAATAAATGATTAGGATAGATATTGTGTTAATAGACGTAATTAAGATATATTTCAAGTTTCGTTGAATAGTGTCTAGTACTTCCGGTTTTATGAGCCAATGAAAATTGTCTACGGGAGTTTCTATGTTAAATTGAAATCACGCATGTAACGTTTTCTCAAACAGTTTTTAAGCAAATATTTTTATATTTTGTACTTGTAATGAGGGACTAAATGCACAGTCAGGAAAAGGTCTGAGGAAAAAAATTCCGAAAAATAAGGGACATGAAGGAGTCAGTATTAAAAACAGCCTTTTAGCTATAAGTTTTTTATTACTCACCCAATTTTTAAACTCTTTTCAGTTATTAGTTTAAAATAAAGAGACAATTCAAAAATTATGGTCAAAAGGGCCACTTTTTGACTCCTTATAGGGGTTTTAAGGGCCTGAAAATGATAACTTTATCACATTTGAAAAAAATTAAAATTCAAGAGTTATCTCGCTTTGCTCAATGAATGATTAGCATTAGAGCTTTTGGCATACCAAAACTCTTGAATCTTAAATGAGTACTTTCTTATATAAGAATTTTTAGAACTTTTATATGAGGAAACAAACGATATAGTTGGATAAAAATTCTGAAGTTGTCTATCTTTGGGCATTTAATTTCTTAAAAGTTAACGGGTGGGTATATGCTCATGATATTTTCCTAATTTTTAATACACAGATTCTGAGAGAAAATATGATAAATTTAAATAAGGGGTTTTAAGGGCTGTCGAAAAGCCCTTCCTTTTTGTTGGAGACAAAAATAGGTCTAGTTATTATTATTCTTTTTCTCGACAGAATTTCCGTCAGCGATTTTTTTAAAATGGAAAGGATTTCAGAAATAACTATACAATAGTCTTATAGCATTTTTAAATATCACCAGTATGTAAGGTTTTGGACTTCCAGTTCCGGTACTTCCGGTTCACACAAGCAAAATAGTAGAAATTAAATGAATCAATATATTGTTTTTATTTTTAAAGGAAATTCGTTGTAATTTTAGAGTTAGATCAACCATGTTGAGTTGTTTAAAAAGTTAAGCGGCGGCGACTTTCTATCTCTTATCAATTTTGAGATTTTAGGCCTCAAACTTGAGAAAAGGGGGAATGAAAAAATAAAAAACTCAGAAAAGCTTAGAAATGTTCTAAGACGGATATATATTGTTTAAATAAATGTAATTAAGATATATTCTAAGTTTCATTGAATAGTATTGAGCACTTCCGGTTTTATGAGCCGATGAAAATTGTCTATGGGAGTTTCTATGTTAAATTGAATTCACGCATGTAACGTTTTCTCAAACAGTTTTAAAGCAAATATTTTTATATTTTGTATTTGCAATTAGGGACCTGATGCGCAGACCGGAAAAGGTCTTGGGAAAAAAATTCCGAAAAATAAGGGACCTGAAGGGGTCAATATTAAAAACGGCTCTTAAGCTGTAACTTTTTAATTGTTTTTCCGATTTTCAAAATCTTTTCGGTTTATAGTTCAGAATAAAGAGTACAATTTAAAAAATATTGTCCGAGGGGGCACTTTGTGACTCCTTATAGGGGTTTTAAGGGTCTGATAATGATAACTTTATCGCAATTCAATTTCAAGAGTTATCTCGCTTTTCTCAATAAATGATTATGATATATATTGTTTAAATAGACGTAAATAAGATATATTCCAAGTTTGATTGAATAGTATTGAGTACTTCCGGTTTTATGAGCCGATGAAAATTGTCTATGGGAGTTTCTATGTTAAATTGAATTCACGCATGTAACGTTTTCTCAAACGGTTTTTAAGCAAATATTTTTATATTTTGTACTTGTAATGAGGGACTAAATGCGCAGACCGGAAAAGATCTGAGAAAAAAAATTCCGAAAAATAAGGGACATGAAGGGGTCAGTATTAAAAACAGCCCTTTAGCTATAACTTTTTTATTACTCACCAAATTTTCAAACTCTTTTCAGTTATTAGTTTAGAATAAAAAGTACAATTTAAAAATCATGGTCGAAAGGGCCACTTTTTACTCCTTATAGGGGTATTAAGGGCCTGAAAATGATAACTTTATCACGTTTAAAAAAAATTTAATTTCAACAGTTATCTCGCTTTGCTCAATGATTGATTAGCATTAGAGCTTTTGGCATACCAAAACTCTTGAATCTTAAATGAGTACTTTCTTATATATGAATTTTTAGAACTTTTAATTCAGGAAACAAACGATATAGTTGGATAAAAAATTCTGAAGTTGTCTTTCTTTGGGCATTTAATTTCTTAAATGTTAACGTGTGGGTTTATGCTCATGATATTTTCCTAATTTTAAATATACAGATTCTGAGAGAAAATATGATAAATTTAAATAAGGGGTTTTAAGGGCTGTCGAAAAGCCCTTCCTTTTTGTTGGAGACAAAAATAGGTCTAGTTATTATTCTTATTCTCGACAAAGTTTCGTCAGCGATTTTTTGAAAACGGAAAAACATATTAAAACAAGTATGCTATAATCTTATAGCACCTTTATATGACACGCGTATGTAAGGTTTTGGACTTCCGGTTCCGGCACTCTCGGTTTTGACAAGGGAAATACTAAAAATTCATTGAAACATAATATCTTTATTATTTTTTGAGTTAGAGCATTCAAGTTTAAGAATTAGATGCCTCTTGTCCAGCTGTACAAAATTGTAAGCGTAGGCATTCCTCTATCTCTTACCATTTTTGAGATATTAAAGCTCGAACTTGAGAAAAGGGGGGATGTAAAACCCAAAAAAATTCAAAAAACCTTCAAATTTTTATAAGACGCCAAAACATTGTTCAGATACCATTATTTAACATATATTCCAAGTTTAAATAAAAAATATTCAGTACTTCCGGTTTTATGAGCCTATGAAAAATTGTCTATGGGAGTTTCAATGTTAATCTAAAATCACGCGTGTCACGTTTTCTCAAAAAGTTTTTGGGCAATTATTACAACATTTTTTTTTAATAATGACACAACCAATGCGCAGACCGGAAAAGTTTTTGGGTAGACAATTCGAAAGAATAAGGGATCTGCAGGGGCCAACGTTCAAAACAGCCCTTTAGCTGCAACTTTTTTACCTTTCATCTAATTTCCAAAATCTTTTCAGTTTATTGTTCATAATAAAGAGTACAATCTTAAAATTATGCTCCGAGGTACCACTTTTTGACTCCTTATAGGGGTTTGGAAAGCCCAAAGATCATCACATGTTTAAATTTCAAATTTTTTTTTGTAAGAGTTACCTCGCTTTGTTGTAACAAGGTAGAGCATACATACTATAGGCATACCAAGTTTTGATTCCGAGGAATAAATACTTACTTCAAAATTATTTTTTGAAAATATTGCTCTGGAAATTAGAAGTGTAGCTACCTGTAAAATTCTGGAGTTATCTTTCTTTTCACATCGCACTACTTATAAGATCATATCCAAACAACTGGGGATACCAAGGCGTTTAGAACACTTGGAAAAAACTTAGAGACTAATTTTTTTTGGAACATTTAATTAAAAAGGGATAATGGGGCTGTCGAAAAGCCCTTACTTTTTGTTGAAGACAAAAAAAGTTCTAGTTATTATTATTATTTTAAGACAAATTTCTGTCAGCGATTTTTTGAAAACTGGAAGGAATATTGATACAAGTATACATTGGTCTTAAAGCAAATATATCAATTTATGAAATGTAAGCTTTTCTATTTCCGGTTCCGGTACTTCCGGTTTTTACAAGGAAAATTGCAAAAATTGATTGAAACTCAATTTTTTGTTTATTTTTTAATGTACAGCATTCAAATTTAAGAATTACCTTTATCATAAATAGTTGTACAAAATTGTAAGCGTAGACAACTTTCTATCTTACCATTTTTAAGATATTAAGTCCTTAACTTTAGAAAAGTGGGGATGAAAAAACAAAAAAAATCAAATGACCTTTAAGAATTTTTTTGACCCCGGAATATTATTAAGATAGATGGAATCAACATATATTTAAAGTTTCATTAAATAGTATTGAGTACTTCCGGTTTTATGAGCCGATGAAAATGTCTATGGGAGTTTCTATGTTAAATTGAATTCACGCGTGTAACGTTTTCTCAAACAGCTATCAAGCAAATATTTTTATATTTTGTATTTGCAATAAGGGACCCAATGCCCAGACCGGAAAAGATCCTGGAAAAGAACTTCTTAAAAATAAGGGATCTGTAGGGGTCAGTATTAAAAACAGCTCTTTACCTATAACTTTTTTATTATTCATCCGATTTTCAAAATCTTTTCGGTTAATAGTTCAAATTAAAGAGTACAATTTAAAAATTATGGTCCGAGGGGGCACTTTTTACTCCTTATAGGGGTTTGAAGGGCCTAAAGATCACAACTTTTTTAAATTTCAAAATTATTTCTTGGAAGAGTTACCTCGCTTTGCTCTAAGAATATAGAGCACAAATACTCTTAGCATACCAAGTTTTGCGTCCAAGGAGTGAATACTTACTTTGGAATGATTTTTTGAAAATTTTCTTCTGAAAATTACAGGTGAAGCGATTTGTTAAACTCTGGAGTTATCTTTCTTTTCACACCGCAGTACTCATAAATTCCTATCTTAGCAACTGGTTATACCGAGGCGTTTAGAAAATTTGGAAATACATTAGAGATATTTTTTTCTTGACACTTTAAATAAAAAAGGGAAACTGGGGCTGTCGAAAAGCCCTTACTTTTTGTTGAAGACAAAAAAAGTTCTAGTTATTTTTCTTTTTCTCGACAGATTTTCCGTCAGCGATTTTTTGAAAACGGAAAGGATTTCAGAATTAACTATGCTATAGTCTTATAGCATTTCTAAATGTCACCAGTATGTAAGGTTTTGGACTTCCGGTTCCGGTACTTTCGGTTTACACAAGCAAAATAGTAGAAATTAAATGAATCAATATATTGTTTTTATTTTTAAAGGAAATTCGTTGTAATTTTAGAGTTAGATCAACCATGTCAAGTTGTTTAAAAAGTAAAGCTGCGGCGAGTTTCTATCTCTTATCAGTTTTGAGATTTTAGGCCTCAAACTTGAGAAAAGGGGGGATGAAAAAATAAAAAACTCAGAAAAGCTTAGGAATGTTCTAAGACGGATATATATTGTTTAGATAGATGAAATTAAGATATATTCCAAGTTTCATTAAATAGTATTGAGTACTTCCGGTTTTATGAGCCGATGAAAATTGTCTATGGGAGTTTCTATGTTAAATTGAATTCACGCATGTAACGTTTTCTCAAACAGTTTTAAAGCAAATATTTTTATATTTTGTATTTGCAATTAGGGACCTAATGCGCAGACCGGAAAAGGTCCTGGGAAAAAAATGCTGAAAAAGAAGGGAGCTCAAGGGGTCAATATTAAAAACGGCTCTTTGGCTGTAACTTTTTTTATTGTTTATCCGATTTTCAAAATCTTTTCGGTTTATAGTTCAGAATAAAGAGTTAAAGTTAAAAAATATGGTCCGAGGGGGCACTTGTTGACTCCTTGTAGGGGTTTTAAGGGTCTGAAAATGATAACTTTATCACAATTTTATTTTAAGAGTTATCTCGCTTTGCTCAATAAATGATTAGGATAGATATTGTGTTAATAGACGTAATCAAGATATATTCCAAGTTTCATTGAATAGTGTCGAGTACTTCCGGTTTTATGAGCCGATGAAAATTGTCTATGGGAGTTTCTATGTTAAATTGAATTCACGCATGTAACGTTTTCTCAAACAGTTTTTAAGCAAATATTTTTATATTTTGTACTTGTGATGAGGGACCTAATGCGCAGACCGGAAAAGGTTTTAGGAAAAAAATTCTGAAAATTGAGGGACCTGAATGGGTCAGTATTAAAAACATCTCTTTAGCTATAACTTTTTTATTACTCATCCAATTTTCAAACTCTCTTCAGTTATTAGTTTAAAATAAAGAGTTCAATTAAAAAATTATGGTCCAAAGGGCCACTTTTTGACTCCTTATAGGGGTTTTAAGGGCCTGAAAAAGATAACTTTATCACATTTTTTAAAATTAAAATTCAAGAGTTACCTCGCTTTGCTCAATGAATGAATAGCATTAGAGCTTTAGGCATACAAAAACATTTGAATCTTAAATGAGTACTTTTTTATATATGAATTTTAAGAACTTTTTTTTCAAGAAATAAACGATGTAGTTGGATAAAAAATTCTGCAGTTGTCTTTCTTTGGGCATTTAATTTCTGAAATGTTAACGTGTGGGTATATGCTCATGATATTTTTTTAATTTTTAAAATACAGATTTTGAGAGAAAATATAATAAATTTAAATAAGGGGTTTAAAGGGCTGTCGAAAAGCCCTTCCTTTTTGTTGGAGACAAAAATAGGTCTAGTTATTCTTATTCTCGACAAAGTTTCGTCAGCGATTTTTTGAAAACGGAAAGGAAGATTTAAACAATTATTGAATAGTCTTATAGCAATTGTTGATGACACGCGTATGTAAGGTTTTGGACTTCCGGTTCCGACACTTCCGGTTTTGACAAGGAAAATACTAAGAATTCATTGAAACGTAATATCTTTAACATTTTTTAAGTTAGAGCATTTAAATTTAAGAATTAGATGCATCTTGTCCAGTTGTACAAAATCGTAAGCGTAGTCATTCCTCTATCTCTTACCATTTTTGAGATATTAAGGCACGAACTTGAGAAAAGGGGGGATGAAAAAGGAAAAAAATTTCAAAAAACCATAGAAATTTTATAAGACGCATAAACATTGTTCAGATAGCACTATTTAACATATATTTCAAGTGTGAATAAAAAATATTGAGTACTCCCGGTTTTATGAGCCTATGAAAAAAAGTCTATGGGAGTTTCAATGTTAAACTAAAATCACGCGTGATTCGTTTTCTCAAAAAGTGTGTAAGTAAAAATTACAATATTTCTTTTGTGTAATGACACTACCAATGCGCAGACCGGAATAGTTTTTGGGTAGACAATTCGAAAAAATAAGGGATCTGCAGGGGCCAACGTACAAAACACCCTTTTAGTTGTAACTTTTTTACCTTTCATCCGATATTAAAAATCTTTTCAGTTTATTGTTTAAAATAAAGAGTTCTATCTTAAAATCATGGTCCGAGGGGCCACTTTTTGACATCTAATAGGGGTTTGGAGGGCCCAAAGACCATCACTGGTTGAAATTTCAAAATGTTTTTTAGTAAGAGTTATCTCGCTTTGATGTAAGAATGTAGAGCATAAGTACTATAGGCATACTAAGTTTTGTGTCCCAGGAATGAATACTTTCTTCAATATGATTTTTTGAAAATATTCCTCTGGAAATTAGTGTAGCTACCTGTAAAGTTCTGGAGTTATCTTTCTTTTCACATTGCACTACTCATAAGTTCTTATCTAAGCAAACGGGAATACCAAGGCGTTTTGAACACATTTGAAATTAATTAGAGAATAATTTTTTTTGAACATTTAATTCTAAAAGGGATAATGGGGCTGTCGAAAAGCCCTTACTTTTTGTTGAAGACAAAAAAAGTTCTAGTTATTATTCTTATTCTCGACAAAGTTTCGTCAGCGATTTTTTGAAAACGGAAAGACATATGAAAACGAATATGCTATAATCTTATAGCACTTTTATATGACACGCGTATGTAAGGTTTTGGACTTCCGGTTCTGGCACTTCCGGTTTTGACAAGGGAAATACGAAGAATTTATTGAAACATAATATCCTTATTATTTTTTGAGTTATAGCATTCAAATTTCAGAATTAGATGCGTCTTGTCCAGTTGTACAAAATCATTAGCGTAGGCATTTCTCTATCTCTTACCATTTTTGAGATATTAAGACTCACACTTGAGATAAGGGGGGATGAAAAACCAAAAATATTCAAAAAACCGTAGAAATTTTATAGGACGCCTAGACATTGTTTAGATAGAAGTATTTAAGATATATTCCAAGTTTCAGTAAAAGATATTGAGTACTTCCGGTTTTATGAGCCTATGAAAAATTGTCTATGGGAGTTTCAATGTTAAACTAAAATCACGCGTGTTTCGTTTTCTCAAAAAGTTTTTGAGTAATTATTACAACATTTTTTTCCGTTAATGACACAACCAATGCGCAGACCGGAAAAGTTTTTGAGTAGACAATTCGAGAAAATAAGGGATCTGCAGGGGCCAACGTGCAAAACAGCCCTTTAGCTGTAACTTTTTTACCTTTCATTCAATTTCCAAAATCTTTTCAGTTTATTGTTGCAAATAAAGAGTACAATCTTAAAATTATGGTCCGAGGGGCAACTTTTTGACTCCTTATAGGAATTTAGAAGGCCCAAAGATCATAACTTGTTTAAATTTCAAAAACTTTTTTTAGTAAGAGTTATCTCGCTTTGCTATAAGAATGTAGAGCATAAATACTATAGACATACTAAGTTTTGTGTCCGAGGGATGAATACTTACTTCAATATGATTTTTTAAAAAAATTCCTCTGAAATAAAAAGTGAAGCTTCTTGTAAAGTTATGGAGTTATCTTTCTTTTGACATTGCACTACTTATATGTTGCTATTTAAGTAACTTGTTATAACAATTCTCGACAAAGTTTCGCCAGCGATTTTTTGAAAACGGAAAGACATATTAAAACAACAATGCAATAGACTTATAGCATTTTTATATGACACGTGTATGTAAGGTTTTGGACTTCCGTTTCCGGCAGTTCCGGTTTTGACAAGTTTAATACTAAAAATACTTTGAAGCACAATACCTTTATCATTTTTTGAGTTAAAGCATTCAAGTTTAAGAATTAGATGCATCTTGTCTAGGTGTACAAAATCATAAGCGTAGGCATTTCTCTATATCTGCCTGTTTTTGAGATATTAAGGTTCAAACTTGAGAAAAGGGGGGATGAAAAACAAAAAAATAATTAAAAACCTTAGATATTGTATAAGACGCCTCAACATTGTTAAGATAGACCTATTGAAAATATATTCAAAGTTTGAATAAAAAATACTGAGTACTTCCGGTTTTATGAGCCTATGAAAAATTGTCTATGGAAGTTTCAGTGTTACACTAAAATCACGCGTGATTCGTTTTCTCAAAAAGTTTTTGAGTAATTATTACAATATTTCAAATATATAATAATATACACAATGCGCAGACCGGAAAACTTTTTAGGTAGACAATTCGAGAAAATAAGGGATCTGCAGGGGCCAACATACAAAACAGCCCTTTAGCTGATACTTTTTTATTTCTTTTTTGATTTCAAAAATCTGTTCAGTTTATTGTTCAAAATAAATAGTACAATCTTAAAATTATGGTCCGAGGGGCAACATTTTGACTCCTTATAGGGGTTTGGAAAGCCCAAAGATCATCACTTGTTTAAATTTCAAAAAAAAAAAATTTGGAAAGAGTTATCTCGCTTTGCTGTAAGAATGTAGAGCATAAATACTTTAGGCATACCAAGTTTTTTGTCTGAGAAATGAATACTTACTTCAATATGATTTTTTGAAAATATTCCTCTGGAAATTAGAAGTGTAGCTACCTGTAAAATTCTGGAGTTATCTTTCTTTTCACATTGCACTACTCATAAGTTCCTATCTAAGCAATTTAACAATTTTGGTCCGAGGGGCCACTTTTTGACTCCTTATAGGGGTTTGAAAGACCTAAAGATCAGAATTTTTTTAAGTTTCAAAATTTATTTTAGAAAGAGTTATCTCGCTTTGCTGTATGAAAAAACAGCATTGATACTGTAGGCATATAAAATTTGGTGTCCCAGGAATGAATACTTACTTCAATATGATTTTTTGAAAATATTTTTCTGGAAATTAGAAATATAGCAACCTGTAAAGTTCTGGAGTTATCTTTCTTTTCACATTGCACTACTCATAAGTTCCTATCTAAGCAACTGGGGATACCAAGGCATTTAGAACACTTGGAAATAATTAAGAGAATAATTTTTTTGAACATTTGATTAAAAAGGGATAATGGGGCTGTCGAAAAGCCCTTACTTTTTGTTGAAGACAAAAAAAGTTCTAGTTTTATTATTATTATTATACTCGACAGTTTTTTGTCAGTGATTTTATGAAAACTAGAAGACACGACGATACAATTATGCATGGATCTTATAGCAAATCTATCAATCTATGGAATGTAAGGTTTTGGATTTCCGGTTTCGGTACTTCCGGTTTTTACAAGGAAAATTGTAAAAAATATATTAAACAAAATATTTTGTTTATTTTTTGAGTTAGAGCAATCAAATTTTAGAATTAAATGCATCGTGGCTAGATGTACAAATTTGTAAGCGTAGACATTTTTCTATATCTTACCGTTTTTGAGATATAAGGTTTCAAACTTTAGAAAAGGGGGGTGAAAAAAATAAAAAAATTCAAATGAAATTAAAAATTATATTTGACGCCTTGACATTATTAAGATTAAAGTAATTAAGATATATTTCAAGTTCCAGTAAAAAATATCGACTACTTCCGGTTTTATAAGTCGATGAAAATCGTCTATGGGAATTTCAGTGTTAAACTAAAATCACGCGTCATTCGTTTTCTCAAAAAGCGTTCAAGTAAAAATTACAATATTTCTTTTGTGTAATGACACTACCAATGCGCAGACCGGAAAAGTTTTTGGGTAGACAATTCGAAAAAATAAGGGATCTGCAGGGGCCAACGTACAAAACAGCCCTTTAGTTGTAACTTTTTTACCTTTCATCCGATATTAAAAATCTTTTCAGTTTATTGTTTAAAATAAAGAGTTCTATCTTTTTGACTTCTTATAGGGGTTTGGAGGGCCCAAAGACCATCACTGGTTGAAATTTCAAAATGTTTTTTAGTAAGATTTATCTCGCTTTGATGTAAGAATGCAGAGCATAAGTACTATAGGCATACCAAGTTTTGTGTCCCAGGAATGAATACTTTCTTCAAAATGATTTTTTGAAAATATTCCTCTGGAAATTAGAAGTGTAGCTACCTGTAAAGTTCTGGAGTTATCTTTCTTTTCACATTGCACTACTCATAAGTTCCTATCTTAGCAACTGGAGATACCAAGGCGTTTAGAACACTTGGAAATAAATTAGAGAATAATTTATTTTGAACATTTAATTAAAAAGGGATAATGGGGCTGTCGAAAAGCCCTTACTTTTTGTTGAAGACAAAAAAAGTTCTAGTTAGGGCTTTTCGACTTCGGTCGAAAAGACCTATTGTTTTTGTTCTGTTTTATTATTATTATACTCGACAGTTTTTTGTCAGCGATTTTATGAAAACTAGAAGACACGATGACACAATTATGCATGGATCTTATAGCAACTATATCAATCTATGGAATGTAAGGTTTTGGATTTCCGGTTTCGGTACTTCCGGGAGTTACAAGGAGAATTAAAAAAACTATATTAAACAAAAATTTTTGTTAACTTTTTGAGTTAGAGCAATCAAATTTTAGAATTAGATGCATCGTAGCTAAATGTACAAATTTGTAAGCGTATACATTTTTCTATCTCTTACCGTTTTTGAGATATAAAGCCTTAAATTTTAGAAAAGGGGGGATGAAAACCAAAAAAAATTTAAATGACCATTAAAAGTTTATATAACGCCTGAATATTATTTAAATAGACGTAATCAACATATATTCCACGTTCCATTAAAAAATGTTGACTACTTCCGGTTTTATTGGTCGATGAAAATCGTCTATGGGAGTTTCAATGTTAAACAAAAATCACGCGTCATTCGTTTTCTCAAAAAGTTTCCAATTAAATATTACAATATTTTATCAGTATATTGACACAAACATTCCGCAGACCGGAAAAAGTTTTGGGTACACATTTTAAAAAAGTAAGGGGTCTACAGGGGCCAACGTGCAAAACAGCCCTTTTACTGTAACTTTTTATTTTTTCATCCGATTTTTAAAATTTTTTCGGCTTAGAGTTCAGAGTACAAAGTGCAATTAAAACAATATGGTCCGAGGGGCCACTTTTTGACTCCTTAAAGGGGTTTTGAAGGCCCAAAGATCACTTTTTTTGGAGGAATAATCTCGCTTTGCTCCAAGAATGTAAAACATAAATACTCTTGGCATACCAAGTTTTGCGTCCCAGGAATGAATACTTACTTTGAAATGATTTTTATAAAATATTCTTCTGAAAATAGAAGTATAGCTACTTATTAAATTCTGGAGTTATCTTTCTTTTCACACTGCAGTTCTCATAAACTCCTATCTTAGCAACTGGTTATACCGAGGCGTTTAGAAAATTTGGAAATAGATTAGAGATATTTTTTTGGACACTTTAATTAAAAAGGGGAAACTGGGGCTGTCGAAAAGCCCTTACTTTTTGTTGAAGACAAAAAAAGTTCTAGTTATTAGGGTCTTCCGTCTTCAGCGGAAGACCCTTCTATTATTCTATTGTTTCTTTTTCACTTTTCTTATTATTCTTTTTTTTTCTTACCGATTTTGTGCAGACGATTTCTCGGAGATGGCTGAGTCGATTTCGCTGAAATTTTCAATATTAACGTGTTTTTATATAAACCTGATACATTTTTTTTAATTTTTGAAAATACACTTCCGGTAAGAAGTTATCGTCCGTTTACGATTTTAAAAAGTCAATTTTGTCTGTCGAGTTTCTCAAAAACGAGTAAAGATAAAACGCTGACATTTTCAGAGATGATAGATCTACCGTTTTTCTGGTGCACCTCGGTCAAATGAATGTCCGCCGTCACTTCCGGTCGTCACCGGAAGGAAATTTCAAAAATTGAATTTTTCGACTTTTTTATTTTTAAATATTTTTTTTTTAAATTTTTACACCTTATAGTGACCCTTTTACTGATTAAGAATATGTAATTAGTTTTAAAATCGATCAAGGCATTCTCGAGAAATTAAGCGTCAAAGTTCTGAAGCGGAGTCCGAGTAGCTCAGTCGTTATAGTCGTGGACATGGCCCAGGCGACCCGGGTTCAAGCCTCGAGTGCCGCAAATTTTTTTTCTCTTTTTTTCGCTTAGATCTATGATTTTATCTTTGAATTGATAAGTTTAATCTTATCTATTCAAAAATTGGACGGAAGACCCACTCGTTGCTCGCAACGAGATCGAATCTAGTTATTATTATTTTTCTCGACAAATTTCTGTCAGCGATTTTTTGAAAACTGGAAGATATATTGATACAATTTTTCAACGGTCTTATAGCAAATTTTTCACTCTATAAAATGTAAGGTTTCAGATTTCCGGTTCCGGTACTTCTGGTTTTTACAAGGAAAATAGCAATAATTGATTGAAACTCAATATTTTGATTATTTTTCAATCTAGAACGTTCAAACTTTAGAATTACATTTATCATAATTAGTTGTACAAAATTGTAAGCGTAGGCAACTTTCTATATCTTACCGTTTTTGAGATATAAAGCCCTAAACTTCAAAAAAGGGGGGATGAAAAAACAAAAAAATTCAAATGACATTTAAAAGGTTAAATGACGCCTGAATATTATTAAGATGGAAGTTATTAACGTACATTCCGAGTTTTGTAAAAATATGTTGACTACTTCCGGTTTTATAGGTCGGTGAAAATCGTCTATGGGAGTTTCAATGTTAAACAAAAATCACGCGTCATTCGTTTTCTCCAAAAGTTTCCATCTAAATATTACAATATTTTATCTGTATATTAAGACACACACTCCGCAGACCGGAAGAAGTTTTGGGTACACAATTCTTAAAAATAAGGGGTCTACAGGGGCCATCGTGCAAAATAGCCTTTCAACTGTAACTTTTTTATTTTTCATCCGATTTAAAATCTTTTCGGCTTATAGTTAAGAGTAGAGAGTACAATTTAAAAAATATGGTCCGAGGGGCCACTTTTTGACTCCTTAAAGGGTTTTTGTAGGCCCAAAGATCACATCTTGTTTAAATTTCAAAGTTATTTTTTGGAAGAGTTATCTCGCTTTGCTCAAAGAATGTAGAGCATAAATACTCTTGGCATACCAAGTTTTGCGTCCCAGGAATGAATACTTACTTTGAAATGATTTTTTTGAAAATATTCTTCTGAAAATTAGAAGTGTAGCTACTTTTTAAATTCTGGAGTTATCTTTCTTTTCACACTGCAATACTCATAAACTCCTATCTAAGCAACTGGTTATACCGAGGCGTTTAGAAAATTTGGAAATAGATTAGAGATATATTTTTTTTCGACACTTTAAATTAAAAAGGGAAACTGGGGCTGTCGAAAAGCCCTTACTTTTTGTTGAAGACAAAAAAAGTTCTAGTTATTATTCTTTTTCTCGACAGAATTTCCGTCAGCGATTTTTTGAAAACGGAAAGGATTTATGAAATAACTATACAATAGTCTTATAGCATTTTTAAATGTCACCAGTATGTAAGGTTTTGGACTTCCGGTTCCGGTACTTCCGGTTCACACAAGCAAAATAGTAGATATTAAATAAATCAATATATTGTTTTTTTTTTTAAAAGAAATTCGTTGCAATTTTACAGTTAGATCAACCATGTCGAGTTGTTTAAAAAGTAAAGCGGCGGCGAGTTTCTATCTCTTATCAGTTTTGAGATTTTAGGCCTCAAACTTGAGAAAAGGGGGGATGAAAAAATATAAAACTCAGAAAAGCTTAGGAATGTTCTAAGACGGATATATATTGTTTAAATAGATGTAATTAAGATATATTCCAAGTTTCATTGAATAGTATTGAGTACTTCCGGTTTTATGAGCCGATGAAAATTGTCTATGGGAGTTTCTATGTTAAATTGAATTCACGCATGTCACGTTTTCTCAAACAGTTTTCAAGCAAATATTTTTATATTTTGTATTTGCAATAAGGGGCCTTATGTGCAGACCGGAAAAGGTCCTGGAAAAACAATTCTAAAAAATAAGGGATCTAAAGGGGTCAATATTAAAATCGGTCCTTTTGCTGTAACTTTTTCATTGTTTATCCGATTTTCAAAATCGTTTCGGTTTATAGTTCAAAATAAAGAGTACAATATAAAAAATATGGTCCGAGGGGGCACTCTTTGACTCCTTATAGGGGTTTTAAGGGTCTGAATATGATAACTTTATCACAATTCAATTTCAAGAGTTATCTCGCTTTGCTCAATAAAACATTAGGATAGATATTGTGTTAATAGACGTAATTAAGATATATTCCAAGTTTCATTGAATAGTGTCGAGTACTTCCGGTTTTATGAGCCGATGAAAATTGTCTATGGGAGTTTCTATGTTAAATTGAATTCACGCATGTAACGTTTTCTCAAAGAGTTTTTAAGCAAATATTTTTATATTATGTACTTGTAATAAGGGACTAAATGCGCAGACCGGAAAAGGTTTTAGGAAAAAAATTCTGAAAATTGAGGGACCTGAAGGGGTCAGTATTAAAAACAGCCCTTTAGCTATAACTTTTTTCTTACTCATCCAATTTTCAAACTCTTTTCAGTTATTAGTTCAGAATAAAGAGAACATTTCACAAATTAGGTCCAAAGGGCCACTTTTTGACTCCTTATGGGGGTTTTAAGGGCCTGAAAATGATAACTTTATCACATTCTTAAAAATTAAAATTCAAGAGTTGCCTCGCTTTGCTCAATGAATGAATAGCATTAGAGCTTTAGGCATACCAAAACACTTGAATCTTAAATGAGTACTTTTTTATATATGAATTTTAAGAGCTTTTTTTCAAGAAATAAACGATGAAGTTGGATAAAAAATTCTGCAGTTGTCTTTCTTTTGGCATTTAATTTTTTAAATGTTAACGTGTGGGTATATGCTCATGATATTTTTTTAATTCTTAAAATACAGATTTTGAGAGAAAATATAATAAATCTAAATAAGGGGTTTTAAGGGCTGTCGAAAAGCCATTCCTTTTTGTTGGAGACAAAAATAGGTCTAGTTTATTATTCTTATTCTCGACAAAGTTTCGTCAGCGATTTTTTGGAAACGGAAAGACATATTGAAACAACAATACAATAGACTTATAGCACTTTCATATGACACGCGTAGGTAAGGTTTTGGATTTCCGGTTCCGGCACTTCCGGTTTTGACAAGGAAAATACTAAAAATTCAATGAAGCACAATATCTTTATTTTTTTTTTAGTTAAAGCATTCAAGTTTAAGAATTAGATGCATCTTGTCTTTATGTACAAAATCATAAGCGTAGGCATTTCTCTATCTCTTACCGTTTTTGAGATATTAAGACTCAAACTTGAGATAAGGGGGGTTGAAAAGAAAAAAAAATTCAAAAAACTTTAGGAGTTTTATAAGACGCCTAGACATTGTTTAGATAGAAGTATTCAAGATATATTCCAAGTTTTAATGAAATATATTGAGTACTTCCGGTTTTATGAGCCAATGAAAAATTGTCTATGGGAGTTTCAATGTTAAACTAAAATCACGCGTCGTTCGATTTCTCAAAAAGTTTACAAGTTAACATTACAATATTTTACATATATATTGATACACACAATGCGCAGGCCGGAAAAGATTTTGGGTAGACAATTCGAGAAAATAAGGGGTTTGCAGGGGCCAACGTACAAAACAGCCCTTTAGCTGTAACTTTTTTCGTTTTCTTTCCATTTTAAAAATCTTTTCAGTTTATTGTTAAGAATACAGAGTACAATCTTTAAAATTGGTCCAAGGGGGCACTTTTTGACTCCTTATAGGGATTTGGAAGGCTCAAAGATCATCATTTCTTTAAATTTCAAATTTTTTTCAGTTAGAGTTATCTCGCTTTGCTGTAGGAATGCAGAGCATAAATACTATAGGCATACCAAGTTTTGTGTCCGAGGAAGGAATACTTACTTCAATATGATTTTTTGAAAATATTCCTCTGGAAATTAGAAATGTAGCTACCTGTAAAGTTCTGGAGTTATCTTTCTTTTGACATTGCACTACTCCTAAGTTCCTATCTAAGCAACTGGGTATACCAAGGCATTTAGAACACTTGGAAATAAATAAGAGAATAAATTAGAGATTTTTTTGAACATTTAATTAAAAAGGGATAATGGGGCTGTCGAAAAGCCCTTACTTTTTGTAAGTTCTAGTTATTATTATTATTCTCGACAAAGTTTCGTCAGCGATTTTTTGGAAACGGAAAGACATATTGAAACAACAATACAATAGACATATAGCATTTTCATTTGACACGCGTAGGTAAGGTTTTGGATTTCCGGTTCCGGCACTTCTGGTTTTGACAAGGAAAATACTAAAAATTCAATGAAGCACAATATCTTTATTATTTTTTGAGTTAGAGCATCCAAATTTAAGAATTAGATGCATCTTGTATTTATGTACAAAATCATAAGCGTAGCCATTTCTCTATCTCTTACCGTTTTTAAGATAATAGGGCTTAAACTTGATATAAGGGGGGATGAAAAAGAAATAAAAATTCAAAAACCTTAGGAATTTTATAAGACGCCCAGACATTGTTCAGATAGAAGTATTCAAGATATATTCCAAGTTTCAATTAAATATATTGAGTACTTCCGGTTTTATGAGCCTAAGAAAAATTGTCTATGGGAGTTTCAATGTTGAACTAAAATCACGCGTCGTTCGTTTTCTCAAAAAGTTTACAAATTAACATTACAATATTTCAGATGTATAATAATACACACAATGCGCAGACGGGAAAAGTTTTTGGGTAGACAAATCGAAAAAATAAGGGATCTGCAGGGGCTAACGTACAAAAGAGCCCTTTAGCTGTTATTTTTTTTTTTCTTCTGATTTTTAAAATCTTTTCAGTTTGTTGTTTAGAATAAAGAGTCCAATCTTAAATTTATGGTCCGAGGGGCCACTTTTTGACTCCTTATCGGGGTTTGGAAGGCCCAAAGATCATCACTTGTTGAAATTTCACTTTTTTTTTAGTAAGAGTTATCTCGCTTTGCTGTAAAAATTTAGAGCATAAATACTATAGGCATACCAAGTTTTGTGTTCGAGGAAGGAATATTTACTTCAATATGATTTTTTGAAAATATTCCTCAAGAAATTAGAAATGTAGCTGCCTGTAAAGTTCTGGAGTTATCTTTCTTTTCACATTGCTCTACTAATAAATTCCTATCTAAGCAACTGGGGATACCAAGGCGTTTAGAACACTTGGAAATAAATAAGAGGATATTTTTTTTTTAACATTTAATTAAAAAGGGATAATGGGGCTGTCAAAAAGCCCTCACTTTTTGTTGAAGACAAAAAAAGTTATAGTTAGGGCTTTTCGACTTTCGGTCGAAAAGACCTATTGTTTTTGTTCTGTTTTATTAGGGCTTTTCGACTTTCGGTCGAAAAGACCTATTGTTATTCTGTTTTATTATTATTATTATTATTATTAGGGCTTTTCGACTTTCGGTCGAAAAGACCTATTGTTTTTGTTCTGTTTTATTATTATTTTTACTTATTCTCGACAAACTTTCGTCAGCGATTTTTTGAAAACGGAAAGACATATTGAATTATTGATGAAATAGTCTTAGAGCATTTGTTAATGACACGCGTATGTCTTGTTTTGGACTTCTGGTTTCGGTACTTCCGGTTTACACAAGCAAAATACTAGAAATTAAAAGAATCGATATATTGTTTTTATTTTTTGAAGAGGTTCGTTTAAATTTTAGAATTAGATTCATCTTATCCAGATGTACAAAAAGTTTAGTGTCGGCGAGTTTCTATCTCATACAAGTTTTGAGATTTTAGGCCTCAACCTTGAGAAAAGGGGGGATGAAAAAACAAAAAAACTCAGAAAAGCTTTTTAATGTTATAAAACGCAACGATATTGTTAAGATATACGTAATAAAGATATATTCCAAGTTTCAATGAAAAGTATTGAGTACTTCCGGTTTTATGAGCCGATGAAAATCGTCTATGGGAGTTTCTATGTTAAATTAAATTCACGCGTGTAACGTTTTCTCAAAATGTTTTCAAGCAAATATATTTATATTTTGTATTTGCAATCAGGGACCTAGTGCGCAGACAGGAAAAGGTCTTGGGGAAAAAAAATCAGAAAAATAAGGGATCTGTAGGGGTCAGTATTAAATACAGCCCTTTAGCTGTAACTTTTTTATTATTCATCCGATTTTCACAATATTTTCGGTTTAAAATTTAGAATAAAGAGTACAATTTAAAAAATATGGTCCGAGGGGCCACTTTTTGACTCCTTATATAGGTTTTAAGGGTCTGAAAATGATATCTTTATCACAATTCAAAAAAATTAAATTTCAAGACTTATCTCGCTTTGCTCAATAAATGATTAGGATAGATATTGTTTAGATAGACGTAATTAAGAAATATTTAAAGTTTCATTGAATAGTATCGAGTACTTCCGGTTTTATGAGCCGATGAAAATTGTCTATGGGAGTTTCTATGTTAAATTGAATTCATGCATGTAACGTTTTCTCAAACAGTTATCAAGCAATTATTTTTTTATTTTGTATTTGTAATGAGGGACTAAATGCGCAGACCGGAAAAGGTCTTAGGAAAAAAATTACAAAAAATAAGGGACATGAAGGGGTCAGTATTAAAAACAGCCCTTTAGCTATAACTTTTTTATTACTCATCCGATTTTCAAACTCTTTTCGATTATAAGTTTAGAATAAAGAGTACAATTTAAAAAGTATGGTCCAAAGGGCCACTTTTTGACTCCTTATAGGGGTTTTAAGGGCCTGAAAATGATAACTTTATCACATTTAAAAAAAATAAAAATTCAAGATTATCTCGCTTTGCTCAATGAATGATTAGCATTAGAGCGTTTGACATACCAAAACTCTTGAATCTAAAATTAATACTTTCTTAAATATGAAGTTTTATAACTTTTATTTCAAGAAACAAACGATATAGTTGGATAAAAAATTCTGCAGTTGTCTTTCTTTGAGCATTTAATTTCTTAAATGTTAACGTGTGGGTATATGCTCATGATATTTTTCTAAATTTTAATATACAGATTTTGAGAGAAAATATAATAAATTTAAATAAGGGGTTTTAAGGGCTGTCGAAGAGCCCATCCTTTTTGTTGGAGACAAAAACAGGTCTAGTTATTATTATTATTATTATTATTAGGGCTTTTCGACTTTCGGTCGAAAAGACCTATTGTTATTCTGATGTTTTATTATTAGGGCTTTTCGACTTTCGGTCGAAAAGACCTATTGTTATTCTGATGTTTTATTAGGGCTTTTCGACTTTCGGTCGAAAAGACCTATTGTTATTCTTCTGTTTTATTATTATTTTTTATTTCTCGACAAACTTTCGTCAGCGATTTTTTAAAAACGGAAAGAAATATTGAAACAATTATGGCATGGACTAATAGCATTTCTAAATGGCACGCGTATGTCCCTTTTTGGACTTCCGGTTCCGGTACTTCCGGTTTACACAAGCAAAATAGAAAAAATAAAAAGAATCAATATATTGTTTTCATTTCTTGAGGAATTTCGTTGTAATTTTAGAGTTAGATTAACCTTGTTGAGTTGTTTAAAAAGTTTAGTGAAAGCGAGTTTCTATCTCTTATCAGTTTTGAGATTTTAGGCCTCAAACTTGAGAAAAGGGGGGATGACAAAACAAAAAATTCAGAAAAAGCTTAGGAATGCTACAAAACGGATAGATATTGTTTAAATAGACGTAATTTAGATACATTTTAAGTTTCATTGAATAGTATTGAGTACTTCCGGTTTTATGAGCCGATGAAAATTGTCTATGGGAGTTTCTATGTTAAATTGAATTCACGCGTGTAACGTTTTCTCAAACAGTTATCAAGCAAATATTTTTGTATTTGATATTTGCAATAAGGGACCTAATGCGCAGACCGGAAAAGGTCCTGAAAAAGAACTTTTGAAAAATAAGGGATCAGTAGGGGTCAGTATCAAAAACAGCTCTTTAGCTGTATCTTTTTTATTATTTATTCAATTTTCAAAATCTTTTCGGTTAACAGTTCAGAATCAAGAGTACAATTTAAAAATTATGGTCCGAGGGGCCACTTTTTGACTCCCTATAGGGGTTTGAAGGGCCTAAAGATCACAACTTTTTTAAATTTCAAAATTATTTTTTGGAAGAGTTATCTCGCTTTTTTCTAAGAATATAGAGCACAAATACTCTTAGAATACCAAGTTTTGCGTCCAAGGACTGAATAGTTACTTTGAAATGATTTTTTTGAAAATATTCTTCTGGAAATTTGATGTGTAGCTACTTGTTAAGTTCTGGAGTTATCTTTCTTTTCACACTGCACTACCCATGAATTCCTATCTACGCAACTGGTTATACCAAGGTGTTCAGAAAATATGGAAATAGATCAGACAAAATTTTTTAAACATTTAAAAAAAAAAAGGAAACTAGGGCTGTCGAAAAGCCCTTACTTTTTGTTGAAGACAAAAAAAGTTCTAGTTAGGGCTTTTCGACTTTCGGTCGAAAAGACCTATTGTTATTCTGATGTTTTATTAGGGCTTTTCGACTTTCGGTCGAAAAGACCTATTGTTATTCTTCTGTTTTTTATTAGGGCTTTTCGACTTTCGGTCGAAAAGACCTATTGTTTTTGTCTTTTTTTATTATTATTATTATTATTATTTTTCTCGACAGATTTCTGTCAGCGATTTTTTAAAAACTGGAAGATATATTGATACAGTTTTGGTGCGGTCTTACAGCAAATCTACCAATCTATGGAATGTAAGGTTTTTAACTTCCGGTTCCGGTACTTCCGGTTTTTACAAGGAAAAATGTAAAAATTGATTAAAACGCAATACTTTGTTTAGTTTTTATATTAGAATGTTCAACTTTTAGAATAAGATGCATCTTGTCTTTCTGTACAAAATTGACAGTGTAGACAACTTTCTATATCTTACCGTTTTTGAGATATAAAGTCCTAAACTTTAGAAAAGGGGGGATGAGAAAGCAAAAAAATTTAAATGAGCTTTAAAAAATTATTTAACGCCAAAATATTTTTAACATAGATGTAATTAAGATATATTCTAAGTTTCATTAAAATATATTGACTCCTTCCGGTTTTATAGGTCAATGAAAATTGCCTACGGGAGTTTCAATGTTAAACAAAAATCACGCGTGGTTCGTTTTCTC
Source organism: Magallana gigas (assembly GCF_902806645.1). Lineage (NCBI taxonomy): Eukaryota > Metazoa > Mollusca > Bivalvia > Ostreida > Ostreidae > Magallana > Magallana gigas. Next base: position 52,623,088 of record NC_047562.1, on the reverse strand, counting down.
AAAAGGTTTTCAAGTAATTGTTACAATATTTCATCTTTATAATGACACACACAATCTGCAGACCTGAAAAAGTTTTGGGTAGACAACTCAAAAAAATTAGGGATCTGCAGGGGCCAACGTGCAAAACAGCCTTTTAGCTGTAACTTTTTTACCTTTCATCCGATTTTAATTTTTTTTTCAGTTTATTGTTAAGAATACAGAGTACAATTTTAGAATTATGGTCCGAGGGGCCACTTTTTGAGTCCTTATAGGGGTTTGAAGGACCTAAAGATCAGAACTTGTTCAGATTTCAAATTTTTTTTTAGAAAGAGTTGTCTCGCTTTGTTGTAAGAATAAGGAGCATGACTACTGTAGGCATACCAAATTTGGTGTCCGGGGAATGAATACTTACTTCAATATGATTTTTTGAAAATATTTTTTCTGGAAATTAGAAATATAGCTACCTGTAAAGTTCTGGAGTTATCTTTCTTTTCACATTGCACTACTCATAAGTTGCTATCTAAGCAACTTGGGATACCAAGGCGTTTAGAACACTTGGAAATAAACTAGAGAATATTTGTTTAAACATTTTATTAAAAGGGGATAATGGGGCTGTCGAAAAGCCCTTACTTTTTGTTGAAGACAAAAAAAAGTTCTAGTTTTATTATTATTTTTCTCGACAGATTTCTGTCAGCGATTTTTTGAAAACTGGAAGGAATATTGATACAAGTATACATTGGTGTTACAGTAAATGTATCAGTCTATGAAATGTCCTATTTTGAGTTTCCGGTTCCGGTACTGCCGGTTTTTACAAGGAAAATTGCAAAAATTGTTTGAAACTCAATTTTTTGTTTATTTTTTATTGTAGAGCATTCAAATTTTAGAATTACCTTTATCATAAATAGTTGTTCCAAATTGTAAGCGTAGACAACTTTCTATCTCTTACTGTTTTTGAGATATTAAGTCCTAAACTTTAGAAAAGGGGGGATGAAAAAACAAAAAAATTCAAATGACCTTTGAATAATTATTTGACGCCTGAATATTATTAGGATAGAAGTAATTAAGGTATATTTAAAGTTTCATTGAATAGTATTGAGTACTTCCGGTTTTATAAGCCGATGAAAATTGTCAACGGGAGTTTCTATGTTAAATTGAATTCACGCGTGTAACGTTTTCTCAAACAGTTATCAAGCAAATATTTTTATATTTGATATTTGCAATAAGGGACCTAATGCGCAGACCGGAAAAGGTCCTGGAAAAGAACTTTTGAAAAATGAGGGATCCGTAGGGGTCAGTATTAAAAACAGCCCTTTAGCTGTATCTTTTTTATAATTCATTCAATTTTCAAAATCTTTTCGATTAATAGTTCAGAATAAAGAGTACAATTTAAAAAATATGGTCCGAGGGGCCACTTTCTGACTCCTTATAGGGGTTTGAAGGGCCTAAAGATCACAAATTGTTTAAATTTCAAAATTTTTTTTTGGAAGAGTTATCTCGCTTTGCTCTAAGAATGTAGAGCACAAATACTCTTAGCATACCAAGTTTTGCGTCCAAGGAATAAATACTTACTTTGAAATGATTTTTTGAAAATATTCTTCTGAAAATTACAGGTGTAGCTACTTGTAAAATTCTGGAGTTATCTTTCTTTTCACACTGCAGTACTCATAAATTCCTATTTAAACAACTGGTTATACCGAGGCGTTTAGAAAATTTGGAAATAGATTAAAGATATTTTTTTTTGAAAACTTTAAATAAAAAAGGGAAACTGGGGCTGTCGAAAAGCCCTTACTTTTTGTTGAAGACAAAAAAAGTTCTAGTTATTCTTATTCTCGACAAAGTTTCGTCAGCGATTTTTTGAAAACGGAAAGAAATATTTAAACAATTATTCAATAGTCTTATAGCAATTGTTGATGACACGCGTATGTAAGGTTTTGGACTTCCGGTTCTGACACTTCCGGTTTTGACAAGGAAAATACTAAGAATTTATTGAAACGTAATATCTTTATTATTTTTTAAGTTAGAGCATTCAAATTTAAGAATTAGATGCATCTTGTCCAGTTGTACAAAATCGTAAGCGTAGTCATTCCTCTATCTCTTACCAGTTTTGAGATATTAAGGCTCAAACTTGAGAAAAGGAGGGATGAAAAAGAAAAAAAATTCAAAAAACCATATAAATTTTATAAGACGCCTAAACATTGCTCAGATAGCACTATGTAACATATATTTCAAGTTTGAATAAAACATATTGAGTACTTCCGGTTTTATGAGCCTATGAAAAAATGTCTATGGGAGTTTCAATGTTAAACTAAAATCACGCGTGATTCGTTTTCTCAAAAAGTGTGTAAGTAAAAATTACAATATTTCTTTTGTGTAATGGCACTACCAATGCGCAGATCGGAAAAGTTTTTGGGTAGACAATTCGAAAAAATAAGGGATCTGCAGGGGCCAACGTGCAAAACAGCCCTTTAGCTGTAACTTTTTTACCTTTCATCCGATAATAAAACTCTTTTCAGTTTATTGTTTAAAATAAAGAGTTCTATCTTAAAATTATGGTCCGAGGGGCCACTTTTGGACTCCTTATAGGGGTTTGGAGGGCCCAAAGACCATCACTTGTTGAAATTTCAAAATGTTTTTTAGTAAGAGTTATCTCGCTTTGATGTAAGAATGTAGAGCATAAGTACTATAGGCATACCAAGTTGTGTGTCCCAGGAATGAATACTTTCTTCAAAATGATTTTTTGAAAATATTCCTCTGGAAATTAGAAGTGTAGCTATCTGTAAAGTTCTGGAGTTATCTTTCTTTTCACATTGCAGTACTCATAAGTTCCTATCTAAGCAACTGGAGATACCAAGGCGTTTACAACACTTGGAAATAAAATAGAGAATAAAATTTTTTTGAACATTTAATTAAAAAGGGATAATGGGGCTGTCGAAAAGCCCTTACTTTTTGTTGAAGACAAAAAAAGTTCTAGTTATTATTAGGGCTTTTCGACTTTCGGTCGAAAAGACCTATTGTTATTCTGATGTTTTATTATTATTATTATTATTATTATTATTATTCTTTTTCTCGACAGAATTTCCGTCAGCGATTTTTTGAAAACGGAAAAGATTTCAGAAATAACTATACAATAGTCTTATAGCATTTGTTAATGTCACCAGTATGTAAGGTTTTGGACTTCCGGTTCCGGTACTTCCGGTTCACACAAGCAAAATAGTAGAAATTAAATAAATCAATATATTGTTTTTATTTTTAAAGGAAATTCGTTGTAATTTTAGAGTTAGATCAACCATGTCGAGTTGTATAAAAAGTAAACCGGCGGCGAGTTTCTATCTCTTATCAGTTTTGAGATTTTAGGCCTCAAACTTGAGAAAAGGGGGGATGAAAAAATAAAAAATTCAGAAAAGCTTAGGAATGTTCTAAGACGGATAGATATTGTTCAAACAGATGTAATTGAGATATATTCCAAGTTTCATTGAATAGTATTGAGTACTTCCGGTTTTATGAGCCGATGAAAATTGTCTATGGGAGTTTCTATGTTAAACTAAATTCACGCATGTAACGTTTTCTCAAACAGTTTTCAAGCAAATTTTTTTATATTTTGTATTTGCAATACGGGACCTAATGCGCAGACCGGAAAAGGTCCTGGGAAAACAATTCTAAAAAATAAGGGATATAAAGTGGTCATTATTAAAATCAGTCCTTTTGCTGTAACTTTTTCATTGTTTATTCGATTTTCAAAATCTTTTCGGTTTATAGTTCAGAATAAAGAGTACAATTTAAAAAATATGGTCCGAGGGGGCACTTTTTGACTCCTTATAGGGGTTTTAAGGGTCTGAAACTGATAACTTTATCACAATCCAATTTCAAGAGTTATCTCGCTTTGCTCAATAAATGATTAGGATGGATATTGTTTAAATAGATGTAATTAAGATATATTCAAAGTTTCATTGAACAGCATTAAGTACTTCCGGTTTTATGAGCCGATGAAAATTGTCTATGGGAGTTTCTATGTTAAATTGAATTCACGCATGTAACGTTTTCTCAAACAGTTTTCAAGCAACTATTTTTATATTTTGTATTTGCAATAAGGGACCTAATGCGCAGACCGGAAAAGGTCCTGGGAAATTTTTTTTAAAAAATAAGGGATCTGAAGGGGTCAATATTAAAAACGGTCCTTTAGCTGTAACTTTTTTATTGTTTATCGGATTTTCAAAATCTTTTCGGTTTATAGTTCAGAATAAAGAGTACAATTTAAAAAATATGGTCCAAGGGGCACTTTTTGACTCCTTATAAGGGTTTTAAGGGCCTCAAAATGATAACTTTATCACATTTCAAAAAAATTAAATTTCAAGAGTTATCTCGCTTTGCTCAATGAATGATTAGCATTAGAGCTATTGGCCTACCAAAAGTCTTGAATCATAGTTGAGTTCTTTCTTACATATGAATTTTTAGAACTTTTATTTCAGGAAACAAACGATATAGCTGGATAAAAAATTCTGAAGTTGTCTTTCTTTGGGCATTTGATTTCTTAAATGTTAACGTGTGGGTATATGCTGATGATATTTTCCTAATTTTTAATATACAGATTCTGCGAAAAATTATGAGAAATTTAAATAAGGGTTTTTAAGGGCTGTCGAAAAGCCCTTCCTTTTTGTTGGAGACAAAAATAGGTCTAGTTATTATTATTCTTTTTCTCGACAGATTTTCCGTCAACGATTTTTTGAGAATGGAAAGGATTTCAGAAATAATTATGCAATAGTCTTATAGCATTTTTAAATGTCACCAGTATGTAAGGTTTTGGATTTCCGGTTCCGGTACTTCCGGTTTACACAAGCAAAATAGTAGAAATTAAATGAATCAATATATTGTTTTTATTTTTAAAAGAAATTCGTTGTAATTTTAGAGTTAGATCAACCATGTCGAGTTGTTTAAAAAGTAAACCGGCGGCAAGTTTCTATCTCTTATCAGTTTTGAGATTTTAGGCCTCAAACTTGAGAAAAGGGGGGATGAAAAAATAAAAAACTCAGAAAAGCTCAAGAATGTTCTAGGACGGATAAATATTGTTTATATAGATGTAATTAAGATATATTCCAAGTTTCATTGAAAAGTATTGAGTACTTCCGGTTTTATGAGCCGATGAAAAATGTCTATGGGAGTTTCTATGTTAAATTAAATTCACGCATGTAACGTGTTCTCAAACAGTTTTCAAGCAAATATTTTTATATTTTGTATTTGCAATAAGGGACCTAATGCGCAGACCGGAAAAGGTCTTGGGAAAAAAATTCCGAAAAATAAAGGATCTGAAGGGGTCAGTATTAAAAACAGCTCTTTAGCTGTAACTTTTTTATTGTTTATCCGATTTTCAAAATCTTTTCGGTTTATAGTTCAGAATAAAGAGTACAATTTAAAAAATATGGTCCGAGGGGGCACTTTTTGACTCCTTATAGGGGTTTTAAGGGTCTGAAAATGATAACTTTATCACAAATCAATTTCAAGAGTTGTCTCTCTTTGCTCAATAAATGATTAGGATAGATATTGTGTTAATAGACGTAATTAAGATATATTCCAAGTTTCGTTGAATAGTGTCGAGTACTTCCGGTTTTATGAGCCGATGAAAATTGTCTATGGGAGTTTCTATGTTAAATTGAATTCACGCATGTAACGTTTTCTCAAACAGTTTTTAAGCGAATATTTTTATATTTTGTACTTGTAATGAGGTACTAAATGCGCAGACCTGAAAAGGTCTGAGGAAAAAAAATCCGAAAAATAAGGGACCTGAAGGGGTCAGTATTAAAAACAGCCCTTTAGCTATAACTTTTTAATTACTCATCCAATTTTCAAACTCTTTTTAGATATTAGTTTAGAATAAAGAGTACAATTTAAAAATTATGGTCCAAAGGGCCACTTTTTGACTCCCTTTAGGGGTTTTAAGGGCCTGAAAATGATAACTTTATCACATTTTAAAAAAAATTAAAATTCAAGAGTTATCTCGCGTTGCTCTATGAATGATTAGCATTAGAGCTTTTGGCATACCAAAACTCTTGAATCTTAAATGAGTACTTTCTTATATATGAATTTTTAGAACTTTTATTTCAGGTAACAAACGATATAGCTGGATAAAAAATTCTGAAGTTGTCTTTCTTTGGGCATTGAATTTCTTAAATGTTAACGTGTGGGTCTATGCTCATGATACTTTCCTAATTTTTAATATACAGATTCTTAGAGAAAATACGATAAATTTAAATAAGGGGTTTTAAGGGCTGTCGAAAAGCCCTTCCTTTTTGTTGGAGACAAAAATAGGTCTAGTTATTATTCTTTTTCTCGACAGATTTTCCGTCGGCGATTTTTTGAAAACGGAAAGGATTTCAGAAATAACAATACAATAGTCTTATAGCATTTTTAAATGTCACCAGTATGTAAGGTTTTGGAACTCCGGTTCCGGTACTTCCGGTTTACACAAGCAAAATAGTAGAAATTAAATGAATCAATATATTGTTTTTATTTTTAACGGAAATTCGTTGTAATTTTACAGTTAGATCAACCATGTCGAGTTGTTTAAAAAGTAAAGCGGCGGCATGTTTCTATCTCTTATCAGTTTTGAGATTTTAGGCCTCAAACTTGAGAAAAGGGGGGATGAAAAAATAAAAAACTCAGAAAAGCTTAGAAATGTTCTAAGACGGATATATATTGTTTAAATAGATGTAATTAAGATATATTTCAAGTTTCATTGAAATGTATTGAGTACTTCCGGTTTTATGAGCCGATGAAAATTGTCTATGGGAGTTTCTATGTTAAATTGAATTCACGCATGTAACGTTTTCTCAAACAGTTTTCAAGCAAATATTTTTATATTTTGTATTTGCAATTAGGAACCTAATGCGCAGACCTGAAAAGGTCTTGGGAAAAAAATACCGAAAAATAAGGGAGCTCAAGGGGTCAATATTAAAAACGGATCTTTAGCTGTAACTTTTGTATTGTTTATCCGATTTTCAAAATCTTTTCGGTTTATAGTTCAGAATAAAGAGTACAATTTAAAAAATATGGTCCGAGGGGGCACTTTTTGACTCCTTATAAGGGTTTAAAGGGTCTGAAACTGATAACTTTATCAGAATTCAATTTCAAGAGTTATCTCGCTTTGCTCAATAAATGATTAGGATAGATATTGTTTAAATAGACGTAATGAAGATATATTCAAAGTTTCATTGGATGGTATAGAGTACTTCCGGTTTTATGAGCCGATGAAAATTGTCTATGGGAGTTTCTATGTTAAATTGAATTCACGCATGTAACGTTTTCTCGAACAGTTTTTAAGCCAAAATTTTTATATTTTGTACTTGTAATGAGGGACGTAATGCGCAGACTGGAAAAGGTCTGAGGAAAAAAATTCCGAAAAATAAGGGACCTGAAGGGGTCAATATTAAAAACAGCCCTTTAGCTATAACTTTTTTATTATTCACCCAATTTTCAAACTCTTTTCAGTTATTAGTTTAAAATAAGGAGATCAATTTAAAAATTATGGTCCAAAGGGCCAACTTTGACTCCTTATAGGGGTTTTAAGGGCCTGAAAATGATAACTTTATCACATTTAAAAAAAATTAAAATTCAAGAGTTATCTCGCTTTGCTCAATGAATGATTAGCATCAGAGCTTTTGGCATACCACAACTCTTGAATCTTAAATGCGTACTTTCTTATATAAGAATTGTTAGAACTTTTATTTCAGGAAACAAACGATATAGTTGGATAAAAAATTCTGAAGTTGTCTTTCTTTGGGCATTGAATTTCTTAAATGTTAACGTGTGGGTATAGGCTCATGATATTTTCCTCATTTTGAATATACAGATTCTGAGAGAAAATATGATAAATTTAAATAAGGGGTTTTAAGGGCTGTCGAAAAGCCCTTCCTTTTTGTTGGAGACAAAAATAGGTCTAGTTATTTTTTATTATTCTCGACAATGTTTCGTCAGCGATTTTTTGAAAACGGAAAGACATATTAAAACAGCAATGCAATACACTTATAGCAATTTTTAATAGCACGCGTATGTAAGGTTTTGGACTTCCGGTTCCGGCACTTCCGGTTTTGACAAGGAAAATACTAAAATTTCATTGAAGCACAATATCTTTATTGTTTTTATAGTTAGAGCATTCAAATTTTATAATTAGATGCATCTTGTCTTGATGTACAAAATCGTAAGCGTAGCCATTTCTCTATCTCTTACCGTTTTTGAGATATTAGGGCTCAAACTTTAGATAAGGGGGGATGAAAAAGAAAAAAAAAATCAAAAAACCTTAGAAATTTCATAAGACGCCTAGACATTGTTCAGACAGAAGTATTCAAGATATATTCCAAGTTTCAATAAAATATATTGAGTACTTCCGGTTTTATGAGCCTATGAAAAATTGTCTATGAAAGTTTCAATGTTAAACTAAAATCACGCGTCGTACGTTTTCTCAAAAAGTTTACAAGTTAACATTACAATATTTCAGATGTATAATAATACATACAATGCGCAGACCGGAATAGTTTTTGGGTAGACAATTCGAGAAAATTAGGGATATGCAGGGGCCATCGTAAAAAACAGCCCTTTAGCTGTAACTTTTTTAATTCTCTTTTGATTTTAAAAATCTGTTCAGTTTATTGTTCAGAATAAAGAGTACAATCTTAAAATTATGGTCCGAGGGGCCACTTTTTGACTACTTATAGGGGTTTGGAAGGCCCAAAAATCATTACTTGTTTAGATTTCAATTTTTTTTTCAGAAGAGTTATCTCGCTTTGCTATAAGAATGTAGAGCATAAATACTATAGGCATACCAAGTTTTGTGTCCGAGGAATGAAAACTTACTTCAGTATGATTTTTTGAAAATATTCCTCTGGAAATTAGAAGTGTAGCTACCTGTAAAGTTCTGGAGTTATCTTTCTTTTCACATTGCACTACCAAAAGTTCATATCTAAGCAACTGGGGATACCAAGGCGTTTAGAACACTTGGAAATAAATTAGAGAATAGTTTTTTTGAACATTTAATCAAAAAGGGATAATGGGGCTGTCGAAAAGCCCTTACTTTTTGTTGAAGACAAAAAATGTTCTAGTTAGGGCTTTTCGACTTTCGGTCGAAAAGACCTATTGTTTTTGTCTTTTTTTATTAAGGCTTTTCGACTTTCGGTCGAAAAGACCTATTGTTTTTGTCTTTTTTTATTATTATTATTAGGGCTTTTCGACTTTCGGTCGAAAAGACCTGTTGTTTTTGTCTTTTTTTATTATTATTATTTGCGACAGATTTCTGTCAGCGATTTCTTTAAAACTAAAAATTGTATTGATACAAATTTACATTGGTCTTACAGCAAATTTATCAGTCTATGAAATGTCCTATTTTGAGTTTCCGGTTCCGGTACTTCCGGTTTTTACAAGGAAAATTGCAAATATTGTTAAAAACTCAATTTTTTGTTTATTTTTTAATGTAGAGCAATCAAATTTTAGAATTATCTTTATCATAAATAACTGTACAAAATTGTAAGCGTAGGCAACTTTCTATCTCCTAACGTTTTTGAGATATTAAGTCCTAAACTTTAGAAAAGGGGGATGAAAAAACCAAAAAAATCAAATGACCTTTAAATAATTATTTGACGCCTGAATATTATTAGGATAGAAAAAATTAAGGTATATCCCAAGTTTCATTGAATAGTATTGAGTACTTCCGGTTTTATGAGCCGATGAAAATTGTCTATGGTAGTTTCTATGTTAAATTGAATTCACGCGTGTAACGTTTTCTCAAACAGTTATGAAGCAAATATTTTTGTATTTGATATTTGCAATAAGGGACCTAATGCGCAGACCGGGAAAGGTCCTGGAAAAGAACTTTTGAAAAATAAGGGATCTGTAGGGGTCAGTATTAAAAACAGCCCTTTAGATGTATCTTTTTTATTATTCATTCAATTTTCAAATTGTTTTCGATTAATAGTTTAAAATAAAGAGTACAATTTAAAATATATGGTCCAAGGGGCCACTTTCTGACTCCTTATAGGGGTTTGAAGGGCCTAAAGATCACAACTTGTTTAAATTTGAAAATTACTTTTTGGAAGAGTTATCTCGCTTTGCTCTAAGAATGTAGAGCACAAATACTCTAAACATACCAAGTTTTGCGTCCAAGGAAAATATACTTACTTTGAAATGATTTTTTGAAAATATTCTTCTGAAAATTACAGGTGTAGCTACTTGTTAAATTCTGGAGTTATCTTTCTTTTCCCACTGCAGTACTTATAAATTCCTATTTAAACAACTGGTTATACCGAGGCGTTTGGAAAATTTGGAACTAGATTAGAGATATTTTTTTTGAAAACTTTAAATAAAAAAGGGAAACTGGGGCTGTCGAAAAGCCCTTACTTTTTGTTGAAGACAAAAAAAGTTCTAGTTAGGGCTTTTCGACTTTCGGTCGAAAAGACCTATTGTTTTTGTTCTGTTTTATTAGGGCTTTTCGACTTTCGGTCGAAAAGACCTATTGTTATTCTGATGTTTTATTAGGGCTTTTCGACTTTCGGTCGAAAAGACCTATTGTTATTCTTCTGTTTCTTATTATTATTCTTATGCTCGACAGAATTTCCGTCAGCGATTTTTTGAAAACGCGAAATAATTTTGAAACAATTATACAATAGTCTTACAGCATCTCTCAGTCACACGCGTATGTAAGGTTTTGGACTTCCGGTTCCGGCACTTTCGGTTTTGACAAGGAAAATACTAAAAATTCATTGAACCACAATATCTTTATTATATTTATAGTTAGAGCATTAAAGTTTAAGAATTAGATGTATCTTGTCATGATGTACAAAATCATAAGCGTAGCCATTTCTCTATCTCTTACCGTTTTTCAGATATTAGGGCTCAAACTTGAGATAAGGGGGGATGAAACAGAATTTTTTTTTTAAAAACCTTAGGAATGTTATAAGATGCCGAGACATTGTTCAGATAGAAGTATTCAAGATATATACCAAGTTTGAATAAAATATATTGAGTACTTCCGGTTTTATGAGCCTATGAAAAATTGTCTATGGGAGTTTCAATGTTAAACTAAAATCACGCGTCGTTCGTTTTCTCAAAAAGTTTACAAGTTAACATTACAATATTTCAGATGTTGAATGCTACGCACAATGCGCAGACCGGAAAAGTTTTTGGGTACACAGATCAAAAAAATTAGGGATCTGCAAGGGCCAACGTACAAAACAGCCCTTTAGCTGTAACTTTTTTATTTCTCTTCCGATTTAAAAAATCTTTTCAGTTTATTGTTCAAAATGAAGAGTATAATCTTAAAATTATGATCCGAGGGGCCACTTTTTGAGTCCTTATAGGGGTTAGGAAGGCCCAAAGATCATCACTTGTTTAAATTTCAAAATGTTTTTTAGTAAGAGTTATCTCGCTTTGCTGTAAGAATGTAAAGAATAAATACTATAGGCATACCAAGTTTTGTGTCCGTGGAATGTATACTTCCTTCGATATGATTTTTTGAAAATATTCCTTTGGAAATTAGAAGTTTAGCTACCTGTAAAATTCTGGAGTTTTCTTTCTTTTCACATTGCTCTACTCGTAAGTTCCTATCTAAGCAACTGGGGATACCAAGGCGTTTAGAACTTTTGGAAATAAATTAAAGAATAATTTTTTTTGAAACTTTTAATTAAAAAAGGATAATGGGGCTGTCGAAAAGCCCTTACTTTTTGTTGAAGACAAAAAGAGTTCTAGTTATTATTATTCTTCTCGACAAAGTTTCGTCAGCGATTTTTTGAAAACGGAAAGACATATTAAAACAACCATGAAATAGACTTATAGCATTTTTAAATGACACGCGTATGTAAGGTTTTGGACTTCCGGTTCCGGCACTTCCGGTTTTGACAACGAAAATACTAAAAATTCATTGAAGCACAATATTTTTTTTTATTTTTTGAGTTAGAGCATTCAAATTTAAGAATTAGATCTATCTTATCTTGATGTACAAAATCATAAGCGTAGCCATTTCTCTATCTCTTACCGTTTTTGAGATATTAGGGCTCAAACTTGAGAAAAGGGGGGATGAAAAAGAATTTTTTTAAACAAACACCTAGATATTTTATAAGACGCCTGAATATTGTTCAGGTAGAACTATTTAACATATATTCCAAGTTTCAATAAAATATATTGAGTACCTCCGGTTTTATGAGCCTGTGAAAAATTGTCTATGGGAGTTTCAATGTTAAACTAAAATCACGCGTCGTTCGTTTTCTCAAAAAGTTTGCAAGCTAACATTTCAATATTTCAGATGTATGATGATACACACAATGCGCAGACCGGAAAAGTTTTTGGGTACACAATTCGAAAAAATTAGGGATCTGCAGGGGTCAAAGTACAAAACAGCCCTTTGGCTGTAACTTTTTTACTTCTCTTCTGATTTTAAAAATCTTTTCAGTTTATTGTTTAGAATAAAGAGCACAATCTTAAAATTATGGTCCGAGGGGCCACTTGTTGACTCCTTATAGGGGTTTGGAAGGCCCAAAGATCATCACTTGTTTAAATTTCAAACTTTTTCTAGTTAGAGTCATATCGCTTTGCTGTAAGAATGTAAAGCATTAATACTATAGGCATACAAAGTTTTGTGTCCGAGGAATGAATACTTACTTCAAAATGATTTTTTGAAAATATTCCTCTGGAAATTAGAAGTGTAGCTACCTGTAAAGTTCTGGAGTTATCTTTCTTTTCACATTGCACTACTCAAAAGTTCATATCTAAGCAACTGAGGATACCAAGGCGTTTAGAACACTTAGAAATAAATTTAAGAATTTTTTTTTTTTAACATTTAATTAAAAAAGGATAATGGGGCTGTTGAAAAGCCCTTACTTTTTGTTGAAGACAAAAAAAGTTCTAGTTATTTTTTATTATTCTCGACAAAGTTTCGTCAGCGATTTTTTGAAAACGGAAAAACATATTAAAACAACAATGCAATACTCTTATAGCAATTTAAAATGACACGCGTATGTAAGGTTTTGGACCTCCGGTTCCGGCACTTCCGGTTTTGACAAGGAAAATACTAAAATTTGATTGAAGCACAATATCTTTATTGTTTTTATAGTTAGAGCATTCAAATTTAAGAATTAGATGCATCTTGTCTTGATGTACAAAATCATAAGCGTAGCCATTTCTCTATCTCTTACTGTTTTTGAGATATTAGGGCTCAAACTTGAGATAAGGGGGGATGAAAAAGAAAAAAAATTCAAAAAACCTTAGAAATTTTATAAGATGCCTAGACATTGTTCAAATAGAAGTATTCAAGATACATTTCAAGTTTCAATAAAATATATTGAGTACTTCCGGTTTTATGAGCCTATGAAAAATTGTCTATGGGAGTTTCAATGTTAAACTAAAATCACGCGTCGTTCGTTTTCTCAAAAAGTTTACAAGTAAACATTACAATATTTCAGATGTATAATGGTACACACAATGCGCAGACCGGAAAAGTTTTTGGGTAGACAATTCGAGAAAATTAGGGATCTGCAGGGGCCAACGTTCAAAACAGCCCTTTAGCTGTAACTTTTTTATTTCTCTTTTGATTTTAAAAATCTTTTCAATTTATTGTTCAGAATAAAGAGTACAATCTTAAAATTATGGTCCGAGGGGCCACTTTTTGACTCCTTATAGGGGTTTGGAAGGCCCAAAGATCATTACTTGTTTAAATTTCAAAAATTTTTTAAAGAAGTTATCTCGCTTTGCTGTAAGAATGTAGAGCATAAATACTATAGGCATACCAAGTTTTGTGTCCGAGGAATGAATACTTACTTCAGTATGATTTTCTGAAAATATTTTTCTGGAAATTAGAAGTGTAGCTACCTGTAAAGTTCTGGAGTTATCTTTCTTTTCACATTGTACTACTCGTAAGTTCCTATCTAAGCAACTGGGGATACCAATGCGTTTAGAACACTTGGAAATAAATTAGAGAATAATTTTTTTAACATTTAATTAAAAAGGGATAATGGGGCTGTCGAAAAGCCCTTACTTTTTGTTGAAGACAAAAAAAGTTCTAGTTAGGGCTTTTCGACTTTCGGTCGAAAAGACCTATTGTTTTTGTCTTTTTTTATTATTATTAGGGCTTTTCGACTTTCGGTCGAAAAGACCTATTGTTTTTGTCTTTTTTTATTATTATTATTTTTCTCGACAGTTTTTTGTCAACGATTTCTATAAAACTGGAAGGTATAGAGATACAATTATGCAACGGTCTTACAGCAAATATATCAATCTATGGAAAGTAAGGTTTTGAGCTTCCGGCTCCGGTAATTCCGGTTTATATAAGGAAAATTGTAAAAATTGAACGAAACGCAATATTTTGTTTAGTTTTTGAATTAGAACGTTCAGCTTTTGGAATTAGATACATCTTATCTTGTTGTACAAAATTGTAAGCGTAGACAACTTTCTATATCTTACCGTTTTTGAGATATTACATCCTAAACTTTAGAAAAGGGGGGATGAAAAACAAAAAAATTCAAATGACCTTTAAAAAATTAAATTATACCTTACCATTGTTAAGATAGAAGGAATAAACGTACATTCCGAGTTTCATTGACATATATTGACTACTTCCGATTTTATAGGTCGATGAAAATCACCTATGGGATTTTCAATGTTAAACAAAATTCACGCGTCGTTCGTTTTCTCAAAAAGTTTTCAAGTTAACATTACAATATTTCAGATGTATAATGGTACACACAATGCGCAGACCGGAAAAGTTTTTGGGTAGACAATTTGAAAAAATTAGGGATCTGCAGGGGCCAACGTTCAAAACAGCACTTTAGCTGTAACTTTTTTTTTTTTCTTCCGATTTTAAAAATCTTTTTAGTTTATTGTTAGGAATAAAGAGAACAATCTTAAAATTATGGTCCAAGGGGCCACTTTTTGACTCCTTATAGGGGTTTGGAAGGCCCAAAGATCATCACTTGTTTTAATTTCAAAATGTTTTTTAGTAAGAGTTATCTCGCTTTGCTGTAAGAATGTAGAGCACAAATACTATAAGCATACTAAGTTTTTTGTCCGAGGAATGAATACTTACTTCAATATGATTTTTTGAAAATATTCCTCTGGAAATTAGATGTGTAGCTACCTGTAAAGTTCTGGAGTTATCTTTCTTTTCACATTGCACTAATCATAAGTTCCTATCTAAGCAACAGGGGATACCAAGGCGTTTAGAACACTTGGAAATAAATCAGATAATAATTTTTTTGGAACATTTAATTAAAAAGGGATAATGGGGCTGTCGAAAAGCCCTTACTTTTTGTTGAAGACAAAAAAAGTTCTAGTTATTATTATTATTATTTTTCTCGACAGATTTCTGTCAGCGATTTTTTGAAAACTGGAAGATATATTGATACAGTTTTGGGACGGTCTTACAGCAAATCTATCAATCTATGGAATGTTAGGTTTTTAACTTCCGGTTCTGGTACTTCCGGTATATACAAGGAAAAATGTAAAAAATTATTAAAACGCAATACTTTGTTTAGTCTTTATATTAGAATGTTCAAATTTTAGAATTAGATACATCTTGCCTTTCTGTTTAAAATTGTCAGCGTAGACATCTTTCTATATCTTACCGTTTTTGAGATATAAAGTCCTAAACTTTAGAAAAGGGGGGATGAGAAAGCTAAAAAATTTAAATGACCTTTAAAAAATTATTTAACGCCAATATATTATTAACATAGATGTAATTAACATATATTCTAGGTTTCATTAAAATATCTTGACTACTTCCGGTTTTATAGGTCAATGAAAATCGCCTATGGGAGTTTCAATGTTAAACAAAAATCACGCGTGGTTCGTTTTCTCAAAAGGTTTTCAAGTAATTGCTACAATATTTCATCTTTATGATGACACACACAATCCACAGACCTGAAAAAGTTTTGGGTAGACAACTCGAAAAAATTAGGGATCTGCAGGGACCAACGTGCAAAACAGCCTTTTAGCTGTAACTTTTTTACCTTTCATCCGATATTAAAAATCTTTTCAGTTTATTGTTTAAAATAAAGAGTACATTTTTAAAATTATGGTCCGAGGGGCCACTTTTTGAGTCCCTATAGGGGTTTGAAGGACCTAAAGATCAGAACTTGTTCAAATTTCAATTTTTTTTTTTAGAAAGAGTTGTCTCGCTTTGTTGTAAGAATTAGGAGCATTAGTACTGTAGACATACTAAATTTGGTGTCCAGGGAATGAATACTTACTTCAATATGATTTTTTGAAAATATTTTTCTTGAAATTTAAAGTGTAGCTACCTGTAAAGTTCTGGAGTTATCTTTCTTTTCACATTGCACTACTCATAAGTTGCTATCTAAGCAACTTGGGATACCAAGGCGTTTAGAACACTTGGAAATAAACTAGAGAATATTTTTTTAAAACATTTAATTAAAAAGGGATAATGGGGCTGTCGAAAAGCCCTTACTTTTTGTTGAAGACAAAAAAAAGTTCTAGTTATTATTATTTTTCTCGACAGATTTCTGTCAGCGAATTTTTGAAAACTGGAAGTTATATTGATACAGTTTTGAGACGGTCTTACTGCAAATCTATCAATCTATGGAATGTAAGGTTTTTAACTTCCGGTTCCGGTACTTCCGTTTTTAACAAGGAAAAATGTAAAAATTGCTTAAAACGCAATACTTTGTTTAGTTTTTATATTAAAATGTTCAACTTTTAAAATTAGATGCATCTTGTCTTTCTGTACAAAATTGTCAGCGTAGAAATCTTTCTATATCTTACCGTTTTTGAGATATAAAGTCCTAAACTTTAGAAAAGGGGGGATGAGAAAGCAAAAAAATTTTAATGAGGTTTAAAAAATTATTTAACGCCTAAATATTTTTAACATAGATGTAATTAACATATATTCTAAGTTTCAATAAAATATGTTGACTACTTCCGGTTTTATAGGTCAATGAAAATTGCCTATGGGAGTTTCAATGTTAAACAAAAATCACGCGTGGTTCGTTTTCTCAAAAGGTTTTCAAGTAATTGCTACAATATTTCATCTTTATAATAACACACACAATTCGCAGACCGGAAAAGTTTTGGGTAGACAACTCGAAAAAATAAAGGGATCTGCAGGGGCCAACGTGCAAAACAGCCTTTTATCTGTAACTTTTTTACCTTTCATCTGATTTTACATTTTTTTTTCAGTTTATTGTTTAGAATAAAGAGTTCAATTTAAAAATAATGACCCGAGGGGCACTTTTTGACTCCTTATAAGGGTTTAAAGGGTCTGAAACTGATAACTTTATCAGAATTCAATTTCAAGAGTTATCTCGCTTTGCTCAATAAATGATTAGGATAGATATTGATTAAATAGACGTAATTAAGATATATTCAAAGTTTCATTGGATGGTATAGAGTACTTCCGGTTTTATGAGCCGATGAAAATTGTCTATGGGAGTTTCTATGTTAAATTGAAATCACGCATGTAACGTTTTCTCGAACAGTTTTTAAGCAAAAATTTTTATATTTTGTACTTGTAATGAGGGACCTAATGCGCAGACTGGAAAAAGTCTGAGGAAAAAAATTCCGAAAAATAAGGGACCTGAAGGGGTCAATATTCAATACAGCCCTTTAGCTATACCTTTTTTATTATTCACCCAATTTTCAAACTCTTTTCAGTTATTAGTTTAAAATAAGGAGTTCAATTTAAAAATTATGGTCCAAAGGGCCAACTTTGACTCCTTATAGGGGTTTTAAGGGCCTGAAAATGATAACTTTATCACATTTTAAAAAAATTAAAATTCAAGAGTTATCTCGCTTTGCTCAATGAATGATTAGCATTAGAGCTTTTGGCATACCAAAACTCTTGAATCTTAAATGCGTACTTTCTTATATAAGAATTTTTAGAACTTTTATTTCAGGAAACAAACGATATAGTTGGATAAAAAATTCTGAAGTTGTCTTTCTTTGGGCATTTAATTTCTTAAATGTTAACGTGTGGGTATATACTCATGATATTTACCTCATTTTGAATATACAGATTCTGAGAGAAAATATGATAAATTTAAATAAGGGGTTTCAAGGGCTGTCGAAAAGCCCTTACTTTTTGTTGGAGACAAAAATAGGTCTAGTTATTAGGGCTTTTCGACTTTCGGTCGAAAAGACCTATTGTTTTTGTCTTTTTAGGGCTTTTCGACTTTCGGTCGAAAAGACCTATTGTTTTCGTCTTTTTTAGGGCTTTTCGACTTTCGGTCGAAAAGACCTATTGTTTTTGTCTTTTTTAGGGCTTTTCGACTTTCGGTCGAAAAGACCTATTGTTTTCGTCTTTTTAGGGCTTTTCGACTTTCGGTCGAAAAGACCTATTGTTTTTGTCTTTTTTTATTATTATTTTTCTCGACAGATTTCTGTCAGCGATTTTTTGAAAACTGGAAGGAATATTGATACTAGTATACATTGGTTTTACAGCAAATGTATCAGTCTATGAAATGTCCTATTTTGAGTTTCCGGTTCTGGTACTTCCGGTTTTTACAAGGAAAATTGCAAAAACTGTTTGAAACTCAATTTTTTGTTTATTTTTTAATGTAGAGCATTCAAATTTTAGAATTACCTTTATCATAAATAGTTGTTCCAAATTGTAAGCGTAAACAACTTTCTATCTCTTACTGTTTTTGAGATATCAAGTCCTAAACTTTAGAAAAGGGGGGATGAAGAAACAAAAAAATTCGAATGACCTTTAAAATTTTTTTTGACGCTTGCATATTATTGAGATAGATGTAATTAACATACATTCTAAGTTTCATTGCATAGTATTGAGTACTTCCGGTTTTATGAGTCGATGAAAATTGTCAACGGGAGTTTCTATGTTAAATTGAATTCACGCGTGTAACGTTTTCTCAAACAGTTATCAAGCAAATATTTTTATATTTGATATTTGCAATAAGGGACCTAATGCGCAGACCGGAAAAGATCTTGGAAAAGAACTTCTGAAAAATAAGGGATCTGTAGGGGTCAGTATTAAAAACAGCCCTTTAGCTGTATCTTTTTTACTATTCATCCGATTTTCAAAATCTTTTCAGTTAAGAGTTTAGATTAAAGAGTACAATTTAACAATTATGGTCCGAGGGGCCACTTTTTGACTCCTTATAGGGGTTTTAAAGACCTAAATATCAGAACTTTTTTAAGTTTCAAATTTTTTTTTTGAAAGAGTTATCTCGCTTTGCTGTATGAAAAAACAGCATTGATACTGTAGGCATATAAAATTTGATGTCCGGGGAATGAATACTTACTTCAATATGATTTTTTGAAAATATTCCTCTGGAAATTAGAAATATAGCCACCTGTAAAGTTCTGGAGTTATCTTTCTTTTCACATTGCACTACTCATAAGTTCCTATCTAAGCAACTGGGGATACCAAGGCGTTTAGAACACTTGGAAATAATTAAGAGAATAATTTTTTTGGACATTTAATTAAAAAGGGATAATGGGGCTGTCGAAAAGCCCTTACTTTTTGTTGAAGACAAAAAAAGTTCTAGTTTTATTATTATTATTTTTCTCGACAGATTTCTGTCAGCGATTTTTTGAAAACTGGAAGGATTACTAATAGAAGTATACATTGGTCTTAAAGCAAATATATCAATTCATGAAATGTAAGGTTTTCGATTTCCGGTTCCGGTACTTTCGGTTTTTACAAGAAAAATTGCAAAAATTGTTTGAAACTCAGTTCCTTGTTTATTTTTTTAATGTAGAGCATTCAAATTTTAGAATTACCTTTATCATAAATAGTTGTACAAAATTGTAAGCGTAGACAACTTTCTATCTCTTACCGTTTTTGAGATATTAAGTCCTAAACTTTAGAAAAGGGGGGATGAAAAAACAAAAAAATTCAAATGACCTTTCAAAATTTATTTGACGCCTGGATATTATTAAGATAAAAGTAATTAAGATATATTCAAAGTTTCATTGAATAGTATTGAGTACTTCCGGTTTTATGAGCCGATGAAAATTGTCTATGGGAGTTTCTATGTTAAATTGAATTCACGCGTGTAACGTTCTCTCAAACAGTTTTCAAGCAAATATTTTCATATTTATTATTTAAAATAAGGGACCTAATGCGCAGACCGGAAAAGGTCCTGGAAAAGAACTTTTGAAAAATAAGGGATCTGTAGGGGTCAGTATTGAAAACAGTCCTTTAGCTGTATCTTTTTTATTATTCATCCGATTTTCAAACTCTTTTAGGTTAATAGTTAGGAATAAAGAGTACAATTTAAAAATTATGGTCCGAGGGGCCACTTTTTGACTCCTTATGGGGGTTTGAAGGGCCTAAAGATCAGAACTTGTTTAAATTTCAAAATTATTTCTTGGAAGAGTTATCTCGCTTTGCTCTAAAAATGAAAAGCACAAATACTCTTAGCATACCAAGTTTTGCGTCCAAGGAATGAATTCTTACTTTGGAATGATTTTTTGAAAATATTCTTCTGAAAATTACAGGTGTAGCTACTTGTTAAATTCTGGAGTTATCTTTCTTTTCACACTGCAGTACTCATAAATTCCCATTTAAGCAACTGGTTATACCGAGGCGTTTAGAAAATTTGGAAAAAGACTAGAGATATTTTTTTTTGGACACTTTAAATAAAAACGGAAAACTGGGGCTGTCGAAAAGCCCTTACTTTTTGTTGAAGACAAAAAAAGTTCTAGTTTATTATTATTATTTGCGACAGATTTCTGTCAGCGATTTCTTTAAAACTAAAAATTGTATTGATACAAATTTACATTGGCCTTACAGCAAATGTATCAGTCTATGAAATGTCCTATTTTGAGTTTCCGGTTCCGGTACTTCCGGTTTTCACAAGGAAAATTGCAAATATTGTTTAAAACTCAATTTTTTGTTCATTTTTTAATGTACAGCAATCAAATTTTAGAATTATCTTTATCATAAATAACTGTACAAAATTGTAAGCGTAGGCAACTTTCTATCTCTTACCGTTTTTGAGATATTAAGTCCTAAACTTTAGAATAGGGGGGATGAAAAAACAAAAAAACTTCAAATGACCTTTAAATAATTATTTGACGCCTGAATATCATTTGGATAGAGTTAATTAAGGTATATTTAAAGTTTCATTGAAAAGTATTGAGTACTTCCGGTTTTGTGAGCCGATGAATATTGTCTATGGTAGTTTCTATGTTAAATTGAATTCACGCGTGTAACGTTTTCTCAAACAATTTTCAAGCAAATATTTTTATATTTGATATTTGCAATAAGGGACCTAATGCGCAGACCGGAAAAGGTCCTGGAAAAGAACTTTTGAAAAATGAGGGATCTGTAGGGATCAGTATTAAAAAGAGCCCTTTAGCTGTATCTTTTTTATTATTCATTCAATTTTCAAAATCTTTTCGATTAATAGTTCAGAATAAAGAGTACAATTTAAAAAATATGGTCCGAGGGGCAACTTTTTGACTCCTTATAGGGGTTTGAAGGGCCTAAAGATCACAACTTGTTTAAATTTCAAAATTATTTTTTTGGAAAAGTTATCTCGCTTTGCTCTAAGAATGTAGAGCACAAATACTCTTAGCATACCAAGTTTTGCGTCCAAGGAATAAATACTTACTTTGAAATGATTTTTTGAAAATATTCTTCTGAAAATTACAGGTGTAGCTACTTGTTAAATTCTGGAGTTATCTTTCTTTTCATACTGCAGTACTCATAGTTCCTATCTAAGCAACTGGTAATACTGAGGCGTTTAGAAAATTTGGAAATAGATAAAAGATATTTTTTTTGAAAACTTTACATAAAAAAAGGAAACTGGGGCTGTCGAAAAGCCCTTACTTTTTGTTGAAGACAAAAAAAGTTCTAGTTTATTAGGGCTTTTCGACTTTCGGTCGAAAAGACCTATTGTTATTCTGATGTTTTATTATTATTAGGGCTTTTCGACTTTCGGTCGAAAAGACCTATTGTTTTTGTCTTTTTTTATTATTATTATTTGCGACAGATTTCTGTCAGCGATTTCTTTAAAACTAAAAATTGTATTGATACAAATTTACATTGGCCTTACAGCAAATGTATCAGTCTATGAAATGTCCTATTTTGAGTTTCCGGTTCCGGTACTTCCGGTTTTCACAAGGAAAATTGCAAATATTGTTTAAAACTCAATTTTTTGTTCATTTTTTAATGTACAGCAATCAAATTTTAGAATTATCTTTATCATAAATAACTGTACAAAATTGTAAGCGTAGGCAACTTTCTATCTCACTACTGAATTCAAAATCCACTGATATTCCCAAAAATTGACTGACATTGTCTGACATCCACTGTACATTGACTGTACCTCACTGTACATTTCACTGACTTCCACTGTACCCCACTGTACCCCACTGTACATTTCTACTGAACAGCACTGTATCCCACTGTACACCACTGTACAGTCCTACTGACTTCCACTGTACCCCACTGTACGCCACTGTACAGGGCACCGACCAGCACTGTACCCCACTGTACGCCACTGTACCGGGCACTGACCATCACTGTACCCCACTGTACGGCACTGTACTATTAATATGAGAAAAAATCAGATTTTTAAATCTTCAGTACATTTTTTTTCTTCGATATTTATTTTTATTATACTGTATATAGCATTATCTTTATGTATACAGATAACTTGACAGAAGAATGCAACAGGTCGTTAAATTTATTTATTACGTTTTCTTTATTAATAAATGTCTATTGTTATTGAATGTTACGATCATAAAATTATGATAATTTCCCTAGCTATAAGGTTAAAGTATTGAATTGTACATTTTGAATCTGATTATTAAAAAAGTGCATGTCATTATGTTCATTCTGCCAGTCATTCGAAAATACCCCCCCCCCCCCACCACCACCAGCAAGGTTACATAATCATTTCTTATTGATGATATATGACAAGCCCTCGTTTAAATGATCGGGTTGTTAATTCTCTGTGTCTCATAAGCTGTGTTTTAGCCACTAAAAACAGTCAATTAAACACAGAATCCACAAAATATATCCATGCTTGTTTTTTTTTGTACACATGTCCAAATATCATGACTGCCCGTTTGACTACACATGTACATTTTGAAGATAGCGGGCGAGTTTCTAGCTCATTTGTGAATTGATTTCTTTTGATTAAAATATTTAAATATACATTGCAAATGTCGGGTTTTAATTTTACAAAATAACACCTACTGCAGAATACATTATAAATGTTAAACATAATCAGTGACATATTAAGCGGTAATTAACTGTATCATTAATTTCAGCAAGAAATAAAAGGAAGGATTTAAATCAAGGAAGGTTGTAACATGTTGCAATATGCGTAGCTGAGTGTACAGTTTTCGTAATATATGATTTACTTTTAAATGTTTAAGAAATAAGATATATAAAATGCCCTACGCTACACACTTTTTTGTATAATGAGAGAGAGAGAGAGAGAGAGAGAGAGAGAGAGAGAGAGAGAGAGAGAGAGAGAGAGAGAGAGAGAGATTACAGGTATAAAACTTTCTGACAATATTGTATTGGTGTCATTTGCAAGCGTAGAAAAGTTCACAATAAAATCTATGTTGGAAGTGGCGGTTGTGAGGCCGTAAGGGGATTTTAACGTGCTTATACCTTTCTGGCTCGGGGCCTCAAGTTTTAGCACTAGAAAATTCATGAGAGAGAGAGAGAGAGAGAGAGAGAGAGAGAGAGAGAGAGAGAGAGAGAGAGAGATTAATTAGAAATCGATTAGAATAATAAGAAATTGATTGTCTATTAATCTGCTTCTTTTACATATCGATTATTTTTCTTTATGTCTTACGTTTATTTTTGCCAACCAACTCCGTGGTTTTAGAAAAATATCTGCAAACTTTAAGTCGAAAAATGAAATGTAATTATATGGATAATATCACCCCCCCCCCCTTTTTTTCTTCCCGAATCCACTTGATACCCCTTGCAGTACTGTGTTATGTCGAAACGATTCATGTTAAGCAATCGGTTATAAAAATTAATGCATTTTTTTTCAATTTTGACCTCGATGTGTAATCAATATTAAATAGATATTATAATAAATCCCACTTTTGTGCAAACATTGCATGAAACTAGTCCTACATGTAAGTAAATTATAATAATCTTTTAAGACAGATTTTAAATGATGATGATCCCAATGCACCCGGCAACCATAATGATTTTTTTAAATCAAAAGTGAACATTCAGATTTTTTGTTTTAACAGTGTATTTCCCCGACGTCTCCATCTATTTATTCCTAGGCCCCAACACATATACACAGGTGGTCAGTTTTCACACCTTGACACAGTCACCCGGCTGTGTGTATAGTCTGAGCCTTTCTGTTAGTTCCGGGTTTTGTTGTTCCCAGACAGACAAAAGATTTTTTTTCTGTAGACATACACAAAGAAGGAGACATTACACTGTCGATATAAAATATTACTTTTTAGCGTTGACTTTCAATCATTAAGAATTTTCAAGACAATCATTGAATAACGAACTTCAAATCATTTGAATCCATGGACATTATCCCGAAACTAAAGATAAATACATACTTTAACTTTTTTTAATGCCAATATTTAGATTTAGCCGCTGATTTTGATTTAGCCACTGTCAACATTACTACATGTTACCGGTAGTAATTTTTTTAAATACTAAAATATTCGTACGTTAGCATGGATAGAGAGAGAGAGAGAGAGAGAGAGAGAGAGAGAGAGAGAGAGAGAGAGATTTTTTAAGAAGATTTGAAATGTTTGCTATGATACAATATACTGGTTTCAGTAAATGAAGAAAAAAAAACAGAAGAAAAAACGAAAGATCGTTTTAAAGGCCGAACTTTTTTACTGGGTGGTAAATATTAGGTGAGGGCGGGGCTTAATATCTAGAGGTGTGAAAGCCTCCGGGGCTGGAAGTCTACCTGCGATCGTGGACGCTGCTAATCACTATACACAGGAAGCAAATATTACACAAGATATAAATAATTAGTCAGAATTCGTCATAGTTTGAATATCTTTTTGTTTTAATGACTATACGAAGTGATTTTATACGGAAATGTCGTCCGAGCACGTGTGTAAAGCACAATAAAAAAAAAAATCAGTAAACTAATTCTGCTTTAAAGATTTAACTCAGTTCATTGTGTTTAGCACCTGACATTGTTTAAGACGTTAATTTTAATAAATATAATTGTATAGGAAAACCATACGATAAGTAAAAATATTCACTTGAATGTAAAGGCAGCCATTATACGATGACAACTAATGGAGGAGTTCGTTTTCCATGGAGTGACGTTTTCGTGCAACAAGTTCCAATTGAGTGTATAATCAGTAAATACAGCTTTAATAGCTCATAAGTTTGTTTTAAAAAAGGAAATTTTGTATGCATGTTTCGGGCTGCATGCTCATTCATCGTCGTGAAATTTATTAGGTCATATACATTCAACATGATTCAAAAATAAATTGCGTATTTTCAATTACTGAATAATAAAACTATTTTTTGTTTGCCTATTAATTAAGGTGTCGCTTATAATTGAAGAGATGTTAAAATGTTAAATTGTGATGCAGCAAAAATATTGCAGGGGGGGGGGGGGGGCTTATGTATGCCTTCCTGACTTTGGAGGAGAATAGTTACAACATGAGAGAGAGGAGGGAGGGAGGGAAGGAGGGGGTATATTTTTCTTATTAAAACTGTTACTACATGTATATCATGGCAACATTCTTAGCTGTGCAAGAGAAGATACATGTAGATGTATTACATGTGTTGATAATGAACAGTGTTCAAATTCAAAAGTATATAATTAAAAGTACCGTAATAGGGTGAAATATTATTTGAACACTGTTCGTTATCAACATATTTCATTTTTAATTTAACACAATACTTATTTTGATATCAGCGACTGGTGGGGGGGGGGGGGGGTGGTGAGGATTTATAAATGTTTAACATGTTTAATATCCGACTTGATTTAAATAATAAAAAAACCGCATCTAAAATGATTAATATAAAGAGTATTTCGTTTATTCATACATGTTATGTTTTTAAAAAAATATATTTCAAATGGATTTAATAATCTAAAGACCACAAATACCCTTATAAGGGAATTGCATAATATCTTGAACAAGGTGTCAGACTGACAATTTACAAGGTTGAATATTGGGACATTCACACCTTTTGATCTACTGAAAGTATGTATACTATACACAGATACTGACTCGCTGATCTTCCTGTGAAGTAAAACTTCAAAGACATTTTAAAGTCCAGACCAGTTATCTTCTCTCTTTTGAAAAAAAAGTCAGTATGTTGAGCAATATGGTGGAATTTTTTTTATCGTTAAAAAAGTTGTCCCTCCTCCACATATATGCTACAGTAAAGTTTTAGAATTCAGATAATTTAAAACTATCTATAAATTGTAATTCATAGTTTTAAATTCTCTCAATTTTAAAACTTTAATGTAACATATATACTAATATTTATTTGACAATATTGATTAAATGAAATTCATTGTAAAAAAAAAAATCAACTTGATATTTAGTTACTAAAACTTTGATTTTGAAATATATAAAAATATGTTCCCCTTTTTATTGACAAAGTTGCTATATTTTGTATGATAATTGGATTCCGAGTTTTTAGATAAATACATGCGTGGATCGGAGGATGGGGGAGGGGGTCAGAGGATAGTTTAATTTTTTTTAAACTTACATAGTACAACTATCCAACATATGTCTAAGCTCCCCCAGAAAACAAGTATCCCTGCGCTTTCCCTGGAAAGAATTCTGACCGCGCATGTAATTATATATGACCTTAAAGAAATAGAAGCCCGTTTTCTCTCTTGTAAGCAATAGGAAAGAATAAAAAAAATCCAGATTTTGGTCTCAAATAAAGTAAATATTCAATTCATTGTTTAAACATAATAACTTATAAAAACATACTAGGTACAGTGGGTTACAGTGGTGTACAGTATTTATCAGTACCCTGTACAGTGGTGTACAGTGGGGTACAGTGCTGGTCAGTGCCCCGTACAGTGGTGTACAGTGAGGTACAGTGCTGGTCAGTGGGTAGGTACTGTGCTGTCCAGTGGAGTACAGTGGAGTACAGTGGCTCTGTACAGTGGGGTACAGTGGGATACAGTGTGGTACAGTAGCTCTGTACAGTGGGTGTACAGTGGATTTACAGTAGGGTACAGTGGTTATACAGTAGATGTCAGACAATGTCAGTCAATTTTTGGGAATATCAGTGGATTTTGAATTCAGTAGTGTCTCTTACCGTTTTTGAGATATTAAGTCCTAAACTTTAGAATAGGGGGGATGAAAAAACAAAAAAACTTCAAATGACCTTTAAATAATTATTTGACGCCTGAATATCATTTGGATAGAGTTAATTAAGGTATATTTAAAGTTTCATTGAAAAGTATTGAGTACTTCCGGTTTTATGAGCCGATGAATATTGTCTATGGTAGTTTCTATGTTAAATTGAATTCACGCGTGTAACGTTTTCTCAAACAATTTTCAAGCAAATATTTTTATATTTGATATTTGCAATAAGGGACCTAATGCGCAGACCGGAAAAGGTCCTGGAAAAGAACTTTTGAAAAATGAGGGATCTGTAGGGATCAGTATTAAAAAGAGCCCTTTAGCTGTATCTTTTTTATTATTCATTCAATTTTCAAAATCTTTTCGATTAATAGTTCAGAATAAAGAGTACAATTTAAAAAATATGGTCCGAGGGGCAACTTTTTGACTCCTTATAGGGGTTTGAAGGGCCTAAAGATCACAACTTGTTTAAATTTCAAAATTATTTTTTTGGAAGAGTTATCTCGCTTTGCTCTAAGAATGTAGAGCACAAATACTCTTAGCATACCAAGTTTTGCGTCCAAGGAATAAATACTTACTTTGAAATGATTTTTTGAAAATATTCTTCTGAAAATTACAGGTGTAGCTACTTGTTAAATTCTGGAGTTATCTTTCTTTTCATACTGCAGTACTCATAGTTCCTATCTAAGCAACTGGTAATACTGAGGCGTTTAGAAAATTTGGAAATAGATAAGAGATATTTTTTTGGAAAACTTTACATAAAAAAAGGAAACTGGGGCTGTCGAAAAGCCCTTACTTTTTGTTGAAGACAAAAAAAGTTCTAGTTTATTAGGGCTTTTCGACTTTCGGTCGAAAAGACCTATTGTTATTCTGATGTTTTATTATTATTAGGGCTTTTCGACTTTCGGTCGAAAAGACCTATTGTTATTCTTCTGTTTATTAGGGCTTTTCGACTTTCGGTCGAAAAGACCTATTGTTATTCTGATGTTTTATTATTATTATTAGGGCTTTTCGACTTTCGGTCGAAAAGACCTATTGTTATTCTGATGTTTTATTAGGGCTTTTCGACTTTCGGTCGAAAAGACCTATTGTTTTTGTTCTGTTTTATTATTAGGGCTTTTCGACTTTCGGTCGAAAAGACCTATTGTTTTCGTCTTTTTTTATTATTATTATTTTTCTCGACAGATTTCTGTCAGCGATTTTTTGAAAACTGGAAGGATTACTAATAGAAGTATACATTGGTCTTAAAGCAAATATATCAATTCATGAAATGTAAGGTTTTCGATTTCCAGTTTCGGTACTTCCGGTTTTTACAAGGAAAATTGCAAAAATTGTTTGAAACTCAGTTCCTTGTTTATTTTTTAATGTAGAGCATTCAAATTTTTGAATTACCTTTATCATAAATAGTTATACAAAATTGTAAGCGTAGACAACTTTCTATATCTTACCTTTTTTGAGATATTAAGTCCTAAACTTTAGAAAAGGGGGGATGAAAAAACAAAAAAATTCAAATGACCTTTCAAAATTTATTTGACGCCTGGATATTATTAAGATAAAAGTAATTAAGATATATTCAAAGTTTCATTGAATAGTATTGAGTACTTCCGGTTTTATGAGCCGATGAAAATTGTCTATGGGAGTTTCTATGTTAAATTGAATTCACGCGTGTAACGTTTTCTCAAACAGTTTTCAAGCAAATATTTTCATATTTAGTATTTAAAATAAGGGACCTAATGCGCAGACTGGAAAAGGTCCTGGAAAAGAACTTTTGAAAAATGAGGGATCTGTAGGGGTCAGTATTAAAAACAGCCCTTTAGCTGTATTTTTTTTATTATTCATCCGATTTTCAAACTCCTTTAGGTTAATAGTTCAGAATAAAGAGTACAATTTAAAAATTATGGTCCGAGGGGCCACTTTTTGACTCCTTATGGGGGTTTGAAGGGCCTAAAGATCAGAACTTGTTTAAATTTCAAAATTATTTCTTGGAAGAGTTATCTCGCTTTGCTCTAAGAATGAAGAGCACAAATACTCTTAGCATACCAAGTTTTGCGTCTAAGGAATGAATACTTACTTTGGAATGATTTTTTGAAAATATTCTTCTGAAAATTACAGGTGTAGCTACTTGTTAAATTCTGGAGTTATCTTTCTTTTCACACTGCAGTACTCATAAATTCCTATCTTAGCAACTGGTTATACCGAGGCGTTTAGAAAATTTGGAAATAGAATAGAGATATTTTTTTGACACTTTAAAAAAAAAGGGAAACTGGGGCTGTCGAAAAGCCCTTACTTTTTGTTGAAGACAAAAAAAGTTCTAGTTATTATTTTTCTTTTTCTCGACAGATTTTCCGTCAGCGATTTCTTGAAAACGGAAAGAATTTCAGAAATAACTATGCAACAGTCTTATAGCATTTTTAAATGTCACAAGTATGTAAGGTTTTGGACTTCCGGTTCCGGTACTTCCGGTTTACACAAGCAAAATAGTAGAAATTAAATTAATCAATATATTGTTTTTATTTTTAAAGGAAATTCGTTGTAATTTTAGAGTTAGATCAACCATGTCAAGTTGTTTAAAAAGTAAAGCGGCGGCAAGTTTCTATCTCTTATCAGTTTTGAGATTTTAGGCCTCAAACTTGAGAAAAGGGGGGATGAAAAAATAAAAAACCCAGAAAAGCTTAGGAATGTTCTAAGACGGATAGATATTGTTTAAATAGATGTAATTAAGATATATTCCAAGTTTCATTGAATAGTATTGAGTACTTCCGGTTTTATGAGCCGATGAAAATTGTCTATGGGAGTTTCTATGTTAAATTGAATTCACGCATGTAACGTTTTCTCAAACAGTTTTCAAGCAAATATTTTTATTTTTTGTATTTGCAATTAGGGACCTAATGCGCAGACCGGAAAAGGTCTTGGGAAAAAAGTTCTAAACGATAAGGGATCTAAAGGGGTCAATATCAAAAACGGCCCTTTAGCTGTAACTTTTTTATTGTTTATCCGATTTTCAAAATCTTTTCGGTTTATAGTTTGGAATAAAGAGTACAATTTAAAAAATATGGTCCGAGGGGGCACTTTTTTCCTCAGACCTTTTCCAGTCTGCGCATGATATTTTGCTAATTTTTAATATACAGATTCTGAGAGAAAATATGATAAATTTTATTATGGGGTTTTAAGGGCTGTCGAAAAGCCCTTCCTTTTTGTTGGAGACAAAAATAGGTCTAGTTATTATTATTATTATTCTTTTTCTCGACAGATTTTCCGTCAGCGATTTTTTTAAAACGAAAAGGATTTATGAAATAACAATACAATAGTATTATAGCATTTTTAAATGTCACCAGTATGTAAGGTTTTGGACTTCCGGTTCCGGTACTTCCGGTTTACACAAGCAAAAAAGTAGAAATTAAATGAATCAATATATTGTTTTTATTTTTAAAGGAAATTCGTTGTAATTTTAGAGTTAGATCAACCATGTCGAGTTGTTTAAAAAGTAAAGCGGCGGCAAGTTTCTATCTCTTATCAGTTTTGAGATTTTAGGCCTCAAACTTGAGAAAAGGAGGGATGAAAAAATAAAAAACTCAGAAAAACTCAAGAATGTTCTTAGACGGATATATATTGTTCATATAGATGTAATTAAGATATATTCCAAGTTTCATTGAATAGTATTGAGTACTTCCGGTTTTATGAGCCGATGAAAATTGTCTATGGGAGTTTCTATGTTAAAATGAATTCACGCATGTAACGATTTCTCAAACAGTTTTCAAGCAAATATTTTTATATTTTGTATTTGCAATAAGGGACCTTATGCGCAGACCGGAAAAGGTCCTGGGAAAAAAGTTCTAAACGATAAGGGATCTAAAGGGGTCAATATCAAAAACGGCCCTTTAGCTGTAACTTTTTTATTGTTTATCCGATTTTCAAAATCTTTTCGGTTTATAGTTTGGAATAAAGAGTACAATTTAAAAAACATGGTCCGAGGGGGCACTTTTTGACTCCTTATAGGGGTTTTAAGGGTCTGAAAATGATAACTTTATCACATTCCAAAAAATTAAAATTCAAGAGTTATCTCGCTTTGCTCAATGAATAATTAGCATTAGAGCTTTTGGCATACCAAAACTCTTGAATCTTAAATGAGTACTTTCTTATATATGAATTTTTAGAACTTTTATTTCAGGAAACAAACGATATAGTTGGATAAAAAATTCTGAAGTTGTCTTTCTTTGGGCATTTAATTTCTGAAATGTTAACGTGTGGGTATATGCTCATGATATTTTGCTAATTTTTAATATACAGATTCTGAGAGAAAATATGATAAATTTAATTATGGGGTTTTAAGGGCTGTCGAAAAGCCCTTCCTTTTTGTTGGAGACAAAAATAGGTCTAGTTATTATTATTCTTTTTCTCGACAGATTTTCCGTCAGCGATTTTTTGAAAACGGAAAGGATTTCAGAAATAAATATACAATAGTCTTATAGCATTTTTAAATGTCACCAGTATGTAAGGTTTTAGATTTCCGGTTCCGGTACTTCCGGTTTACACAAGCAAAATAGTAGAAATTAAATGAATCAATATATTGTTTTTATTTTTAAAGGAAATTCGTTGTAATTTTACAGTTAGATCAACCATGTCGAGTTGTTTAAAAAGTAAACCGGCGGCGAGTTTCTATCTCTTATCAGTTTTGAGATTTTAGGCCTCAAACTTGAGAAAAGGGGGGATGAAAAAATAAAAAACTCAGTAAAGCTTAGGAATGTTCTAAGACGGATATATATTGTTTAAATAGATGTAATTAAGATATATTTCAAATTTCATTGAAAAGTATTGAGAACTTCCGGTTTTATGAGCCGATGAAAATTGTCTATGAGAGTTTCTATGTTAAATTGAATTCACGCATGTAACGTTTTCTCAAACAGTTTTCAAGCAAATATTTTTATATTTTGTATTTACAATGAAGGTCCTAATGCGCAGACCGGAAAAGGTCCTGGGAAAAAAATTCTAAAAAATAAGGGAGCTCAAGGGGTCAGTATTAAAAACGGACATTTAGCTGTAACTTTTTTATTTTTTATCCGATTTTCAAAATCTTTTCGGTTTATAGTTCACAATAAAGAGAACAATTTAAAAAATATGGTCCGAGGGGGCACTTTTTGACTCCTTATAGGGGTTTTAAGGGTCTGAAAATGATAACTTTATCACAATTCAATTTCAAGAGTTATCTCGCTTTGCTCAATAAATGATTAGGATAGATATTGTGTTAATAGACGTAATTAAGATATATTCCAAGTTTCATTGAATAGTGTCGAGTACTTCCGGTTTTATGAGCCGATGAAAATTGTCTATGGGAGTTTCTATGTTAAATTGAATTCACGCATGTAACGTTTTCTCAAACAGTTTTTAGGCAAATAATTTTATATTTTGTTCTTGTAATGAGGGACTAAATGCGCAGACCGGAAAAGGTTTTAGGAAAAAAATTCCGAAAATTGAGGAACCTGAATGGGTCAGTATTAAAAACAGCCCTTTTGCTATAACTTTTTTATAATCATCCAATTTTCAAACTCTTTTCAGTTATTAGTTTAGAATAAAGAGTACAATTTAAAAATCATGGTCCAAAGGGCCACTTTTTGTCTCCTGTTAGGGGTTTTAAGGGCCTGAAAATGATAACTTTATCACATTTTTAAAAATTAAAATTCAAGAGTTATCTCGCTTTGGTCAATGAATGATTAGCATTAGAGCTTTAGGCATACCAAAACACTTGAATCTTAAATGAGTACTTTCTTATATATGAATTTTAAGAACTTTTTTTTCAAGAAATAAACGATGTAGTTGGATAAAAAATTCTGCAGTTGTCTTTCTTTGGGCATTTAATTTTTGAAATGTTAACGTGTGGGTACATGCTCATGATATTTTTTTAATTTTTAAAATACAGATTTTGAGAGAAAATATAATAAATTTAAATAAGGGGTATTAAGGGCTGTCGAAAAGCCCTTCCTTTTTGTTGGAGACAAAAATAGGTCTAGTTATTATTCTTTTTCTCGACAGAATTTACGTCATCGATTTTTTTAAAACGGAAAGGATTTCAGAAATAACTATACAATAGTCTTATAGCATTTTTAAATGTCACCAGTATGTAAGGTTTTGTACTTCCGGTTCCGGTACTTCCGGTTTACACAAGCAAAATAGTAGAAATTAAATGAATCAATATATTGTTTTTATTTTTAAAGGAAATTCGTTGTAATTTTAGAGTTAGATCAACCATGTCGAGTTGTTTAAAAAGTAAAGCGGCGGCGAGGGTCTATCTCTTATCAGTTTTTAGATTTTAGGCCTCAAACTTGAGAAAAGGGGGGATGAAAAAATAAAAAACTCAGAAAAGCTTAGAAATGTTCTAAGACGGATAGATATTGTTCAAATAGATGTAATTAAGGTATATTCCAAGTTTCATTGAATAGTATTGAGTACTTCCGGTTTTATGAGCCGATGAAAATTGTCTATGGGAGTTTCTATGTTAAATTGAATTCACGCATGTAACGTTTTCTCAAACAGTTTTCAAGCAAATATTTTGATATTTTGTATTTGCAATAAGGGACCTAATGCGCAGACCGGAAAAGGTCCTGGGAAAAAAGTTCTAAAAGATAAGGGATCTAAAGGGGTCAATATCAAAAACGGCCCTTTAGCTGTAACTTTTTTATTGTTTATCCGATTTTCAAAATCTTTTCGGTTTATAGTTTGGAATAAAGAGTACAATTTAAAAAATATGGTCCGAGGGGGCACTTTTTGACTCCTTATAGGGGTTTTAAGGGTCTGAAAATGATAACTTTATCACATTCAAAAAAATTAAAATTCAAGAGTTATCTCGCTTTGCTCAATGAATGATTAGCATTAGAGCTTTTGGCATACCAAAACTCTCGAATCTTAAATGAGTCCTTTGTTATATATGAATCTTTAGAACTTTTATTTCAGGAAACAAACGATATAGTTGGATAAAAAATTCTGAAGTTGTCTTTCTTTGGGCATTTAATTTCTGAAATGCTAACGTGTGGGTTTATGTTCATGATATTTTCCTAATTTTTAATATACAGATTCTGAGAGAAAATATGATAAATTTAATTAAAGGGTTTTAAGGGCTGTCGAAAAGCCCTTCCTTTTTGTTGGAGACAAAAATAGGTCTAGTTATTATTCTTATTCTCGACAAAGTTTCGTCAGCGATTTTTTGAAAACGGAAAAACATATTAAAACAAGAATGCTATAATCTTATAGCACCTTTATATGACACGCGTATGTAAGGTTTTGGACTTCCAGTTCCGGCTCTTCCGGTTTTGACGAGGGAAATACTAAAAATTCATTGAAACATAATATCTTTATTATTTTTTGAGTTAGAGCATTCAAATTTAGGAATTAGATGCATCTTGTCCAGTTGTACAAAATCGTAAGCGTAGGCATTCCTCTATCTTTTACCATTTTTGAGATATTAAGGCTCAAACTTGAGAAAAGGGGGGATGTAAAACCAAAAAAAATTCAAAAAACCTTCAAATTTTTATAAGATGCCAAAACATTGTTCAGATAGAACTATTTAACATATATTCCAAGTTTGAATAAAAAATATTGAGTACTTCCGGTTTTATGAGCCTATGAAAAATTGTCTATGGGAGTTTCAATGTTAAACTAAAATCACGCGTGTCACGTTTTCTCAAAATGTTTTTGAGTAATTATTACAACATTTTTTTTTTATTAATGACACAACCAATGCGCAGACCGGAAAAGTTTTTGGGTAGACAATTCGAAAGAATAAGGGATCTGCAGGGGCCAACGTTCAAAACAGCCCTTTAGCTGTGACGTTTTTACCTTTCATCTAATTTCCAAAACCTTTTCAGTTTATTGTTGAGAATAAAGAGTGCAATCTTAAAATTATGGTCCGAGGGGCCACTTTTTGACTCCTTATAGGGGTTTGGAAAGCCCAAAGATCATCACTTGTTTAAATTTCAAAATTTTTTTTAATAAGAGTTCCCTCGCTTTGTTGTAAGAATGTAGAGCATAAATACTAAAGGCATACCAAGTTTTGTGTCCAAAGAATGTATACTTACTTCAAAATGATTTTTTGAAAATATTCCTCTGGAAATTAGAAGTGTAACTACCTGTAAAATTCTGGAGTTATCTTTCTTTTCACATTGCACTACTCATAAGATCATATCCAAGCAACTGGGGATACCAAGGCGTTTAGAACACTTGGAAAAAACTTAGAGAATAATTTTTTTTAGAACATTTAATTAAAAAGGGATAAAGGGGCTGTCGAAAAGCCCTTACTTTTTGTTGAAGACAAAAAAAGTTCTAGTTAGGGCTTTTCGACTTTCGGTCGAAAAGACCTATTGTTTTTGTCTTTTTTTATTATTATTAGGGTCTTCCGTCTTCAGCGGAAGACCCTTCTATTATTCTTCGGTTTCTTTTTCACTTTTCTTATTATTATTATTATTATTATTATTATTCTTTTTTTGTCTTACAAATTTTGTGCAGGCGATTTCTCAGAGATGGCACGATCGATTTCTCTCAAATTTTCAGGACTAAAGCCTTGTTATCTGAAATTTATACCGCTGAAACAGATTTTGAAAATTCACTTCCGGTCGGAAGTTATCGTCCGTTTACGATTTTGAAAAGTCAATTTTGTCTCTCAGGTTTTTCAAAAACGAGCAAAGATAGAGAGCTGAGAATTTCAGAGATGATAGATCTATCGATTTCCTGGTGCACCTCGGTATAGAGAATGTCCGCCGTCACTTCCGGTCGTCACCAGAAGAAATTTTAAAAAATTGAATTTTTCGACTTTTTTATTTTTCAATATTTTTCTTTGAAATTTCTACACCTCATAGTGACCCTTTCACTGATTCAGAATATGTATTTTGCTTTAAAATCGATTGAGGCATTCTCGAGAAATTAAGCGTCAAAGTCCTGAAGCGAGAGTCCGAGTAGCTCAGTCGATATAGTCGTGGACATGGCCCATGCGACCCGGGTTCAAGCCTGGAGTGCCGCAAATTTTTTTTCCCTATTTTTCGCTTAGATCAACGATTTTATCTTTGAATTGATAAGATTAATCTTATCTATTCAAAAATCGGACGGAAGACCCACTCGTTGCTCGCAACGAGATCGAATCTAGTTATTAGGGCTTTTCGACTTTCGGTCGAAAAGACCTATTGTTTTTGTCTTTTTTTATTATTATTATTATTATTATTTTTCTCGACAGATTTCTGTCAGCGATTTTTTAAAAACTGGAAGATATATTGATACAGTTTTGGTGCGGTCTTACAGCAAATCTACCAATCTATGGAATGTAAGGTTTTTAACTTCCGGTTCCGGTACTTCCGGTTTTTACAAGGAAAAATGTAAAAATTGATTAAAACGCAATACTTTGTTTAGTTTTTATATTAGAATGTTCAACTTTTAGAATAAGATGCATCTTGTCTTTCTGTACAAAATTGACAGTGTAGACAACTTTCTATATCTTACCGTTTTTGAGATATAAAGTCCTAAACTTTAGAAAAGGGGGGATGAGAAAGCAAAAAAATTTAAATGAGCTTTAAAAAATTATTTAACGCCAAAATATTTTTAACATAGATGTAATTAAGATATATTCTAAGTTTCATTAAAATATATTGACTCCTTCCGGTTTTATAGGTCAATGAAAATTGCCTACGGGAGTTTCAATGTTAAACAAAAATCACGCGTGGTTCGTTTTCTCAAAAGGTTTTCAAGTAATTGTTACAATATTTCATCTTTATAATGACACACACAATCTGCAGACCTGAAAAAGTTTTGGGTAGACAACTCAAAAAAATTAGGGATCTGCAGGGGCCAACGTGCAAAACAGCCTTTTAGCTGTAACTTTTTTACCTTTCATCCGATTTTAATTTTTTTTTCAGTTTATTGTTAAGAATACAGAGTACAATTTTAGAATTATGGTCCGAGGGGCCACTTTTTGAGTCCTTATAGGGGTTTGAAGGACCTAAAGATCAGAACTTGTTCAGATTTCAAATTTTTTTTTAGAAAGAGTTGTCTCGCTTTGTTGTAAGAATAAGGAGCATGACTACTGTAGGCATACCAAATTTGGTGTCCGGGGAATGAATACTTACTTCAATATGATTTTTTGAAAATATTTTTTCTGGAAATTAGAAATATAGCTACCTGTAAAGTTCTGGAGTTATCTTTCTTTTCACATTGCACTACTCATAAGTTGCTATCTAAGCAACTTGGGATACCAAGGCGTTTAGAACACTTGGAAATAAACTAGAGAATATTTGTTTAAACATTTTATTAAAAGGGGATAATGGGGCTGTCGAAAAGCCCTTACTTTTTGTTGAAGACAAAAAAAAGTTCTAGTTATTATTATTATTTTTCTCGACAGATTTCTGTCAGCGATTTTTTAAAAACTGGGAGATATATTGATACAGTTTTGAAACGGTCTTACAGCAAATATATCAATCTATGGAATGTAAGATTTTTAACTTCCGGTTCCGGTACTTCCGGTTTTTACAAGGAAAAATGTAAAAATTAATTAAAACGCAATACTTAGTTTAATTTTTATATTAGAATGTTGAACTTTTAGAATTAGATGCATCTTGTCTTTCTGTACAAAATTGTCAGCGTAGACATCTTTCTATATCTTACCGTTTTTGAGATATAAAGTCCTAAACTTTAGAAAAGGGGGGATGTGAAAGCAAAAAAATTTAAATGAGCTTTAAAAAATTATTTAACGCCTAAATATTTTTAACATAGATGTAATTAAGATATATTCTAAGTTTCATTAAAATATATTGACTACTTCCGGTTTTATAGGTCAATGAAAATCGCCTACGGGAGTTTCAATGTTAAACAAAAATCACGCGTGGTTCGTTTTCTCAAAAGGTTTTCAAGTAATTGCTACAATATTTCATCTTTATAATGACACACACAATCCGCAGACCTGAAAAAGTTTTGGGTAGAAAACTCGAAAAAATTAGGGATCTGCAGGGGCCAACGTGCAAAACAGCCTTTTAGCTGTAACTTTTTTACCTTTCATCTGATTTTAAAAATCTTTTCAGTTTATTGTTTAGAATAAAGAGTCCAATTTTAAAATTATGGTCCGAGGGGCCTTTTTTTGAGTCCTTATAGGGGTTTGAAGGACCTAAAGATCATCACTTGTTCAAAGTTCAAAAAAAAAATTAGAAAGAGTTGTCTCGCTTTGTTGTAAGAATAAGGAACATTAATACTGTAGGCATACTAAATTTGGTGTCCAGGGAATGAATATTTACTTTAATATGATTTTTTGAAAATATTTTTCTGGAAATTAGAAATATAGCTACCTGTAAAGTTCTGGAGTTATCTTTCTTTTCACATTGCACTACTCATAAGTTGCTATTTAAGCAACTTGGGATACCAAGGCGTTTAGAACACTTGGAAATAAACTAGAGAATATTTTTTTTAAACATTTAATTAAAAGGGGATAATGGGGCTGTCGAAAAGCCCTTACTTTTTGTTGAAGACAAAAAAAAGTTCTAGTTATTATTATTCTTTTTCTCGACAGAATTTCCGTCAGCGATTTTTTGAAAACGGAAAGGATTTATGAAATAACTATACAATAGTCTTATATCATTTTTAAATGTCACCAGTATGTAAGGTTTTGGACTTCCGGTTCCGGTACTTCCGGTTCACACAAGCAAAATAGTAGATATTAAATAAATCAATATATTGTTTTTATTTTTAAAGGAAATTCGTTGTAATTTTACAGTTAGATCAACCATGTCGAGTTGTTTAAAAAGTAAAGCGGCGGCGAGTTTCTATCTCTTATCAGTTTTGAGATTTTAGGCCTCAAACTTGAGAAAAGGGGGGATGAAAAAATAAAAAATTCAGAAAAGCTTAGGAATGTTCTAAGACGGATATATATTGTTTCAATAGATGTAATTAAGATATATTCCAAGTTTCATTGAATAGTATTGAGTACTTCCGGTTTTATGAGCCGATGAAAATTGTCTATGGGAGTTTCTATGTTAAATTAAATTCACGCATGTCACGTTTTCTCAAACAGTTTTCAAGCAAATATTTTTTATATTTTGTATTTGCAATAAGGGACCTTATGCGCAGACCGGAAAAGGTCCTGGAAAAACAATTCTAAAAAATAAGGGATCTAAAGGGGTCAATATTAAAATCGGTCCTTTTGCTGTAACTTTTTCATTGTTTATCCGATTTTCAAAATCTTTTCGGTTTATAGTTCAGATTAAAGAGTACAATTTAAAACATATGGTCCGAGGGGGCACTTTTTGACTCCTTATAAGGGTTTAAAGGGTCTGAAACTGATAACTTTATCAGAATTCAATTTCAAGAGTTATCTCGCTTTGCTCAATAAATGATTAGGATAGATATTGTTTAAATAGACGTAATTAAGATATATTCAAAGTTTCATTGGATGGTATAGAGTACTTCCGGTTTTATGAGCCGATGAAAATTGTCTATGGGAGTTTCTATGTTAAATTGAATTCACGCATGTAACGTTTTCTCGAACAGTTTTTAAGCAAAATTTTTTATATTTTGTACTTGTAATGAGGGACATAATGCGCAGACTGGAAAAGGTCTGAGGAAAAAAAATTCCGAAAAATAAGGGACCTGAAGGGGTCAATGTTAAAAACAGCCCTTTAGCTATAACTTTTTTATTATTCACCCAATTTTCAAATTCTTTTCAGTTATTAGTTTAAAATAAGGAGTTCAATTTAAAAATTATGGTCCAAAGGGCCAATTTTGACTCCTTATAGGGGTTTTAAGGGCCTGAAAATGATAACTTTATCACATTTTAAAAAAATTAAAATTCAAGAGTTATCTCGCTTTGCTCAATGAATGATTAGCATTAGAGCTTTTGGCATACCAAAACTCTTGAATCTTAAATGCGTACTTTCTTATATAAGAATTTTTAGAACTTTTATTTCAGGAAACAAACGATATAGTTGGATAAAAAATTCTGAAGTTGTCTTTCTTTGGGCATTTAATTTCTTAAATGTTAACGTGTGGGTATATGCTCATGATATTTTCCTCATTTTGAATATACAGATTCTGAGAGAAAATGTGATAAATTTAAATAAGGGGTTTTAAGGGCTGTCGAAAAGCCCTTCCTTTTTGTTGGAGACAAAAATAGGTCTAGTTATTATTATTTTTCTCGACAGATATCTGTCAGCGATTTTTTGAAAACTGGAAGGATTACTAATAGAAGTATACATTGGTCTTAAAGCAAATACATAAATTCATGAAATGTAAGGTTTTCGATTTCCGGTTCCGGTACTTCCGGTTTTTACACGGAAAATTGCAAAAATTGTTTGAAACTCAGTTCCTTGTTTATTTTTTAATGTAGAGCATTCGAATTTTAGAATTACCTTTATCATAAATAGTTGTACAAAATTGTAAGCGTAGACAACTTTCTATCTTTTACAGTTTTTGAGATATTAAGTCCTAAACTTTAGAAAAGGGGGGATGAAAAAACAAAAAAAATTCAACTGACCTTTCAAAATTTATTAGACGCCTGGATAATTTTATGATGGAAGTAATTAAGATATATTCAAAGTTTCATTGAATAGTATTGAGTACTTCCGGTTTTATGAGCCGATGAAAATTGTCTATGGGAGTTT
Source organism: Magallana gigas (assembly GCF_902806645.1). Classification (NCBI taxonomy): domain Eukaryota; kingdom Metazoa; phylum Mollusca; class Bivalvia; order Ostreida; family Ostreidae; genus Magallana; species Magallana gigas. The sequence continues at coordinate 52,582,244 of NC_047562.1, read as the reverse complement.
CTATGTTAAATTGAATTCACGCGTGTAACGTTTTCTCAAACAGTTATCAAGCAAATATTTTTATATTTAGTATTTAAAATAAGGGACCTAATGCGCAGACCGGAAAAGGTCCTGGAAAAGAACTTTTGAAAAATAAGGGATCTGTAGGGGTCAGTATTAAAAACAGCCCTTTAGCTGTATCTTTTTTATTATTCATCCGATTTTCAAACTCCTTTAGGTTAATAATTCAGAATAAAGAGTACAATTTAAAAATTATGGTCCGAGGGGCCACTTTTTGACTCCTTATGGGGGTTTGAAGGGCCTAAAGATCAGAACTTGTTTAAATTTCAAAATTATTTCTTGGAAGAGTTATATCGCTTTGCTCTAAGAATGAAGAGCACAAATACTCTTAGCATACCAAGTTTTGCGTCCAAGGAATGAATACTTACTTTGGAATGATTTTTTGAAAATATTCTTCTGAAAATTACAGGTGTAGCTACTTGTTAAATTCTGGAGTTATCTTTCTTTTCACACTGCAGTACTCATAAATTCCCATTTAAGCAACTGGTTATACCGAGGCGTTTAGAAAATTTGGAAATAGACTGGAGATATTTTTTTTTTTGACAATTAAAATAAAAACGGGAAACTGGGGCTGTCGAAAAGCCCTTACTTTTTGTTGAAGACAAAAAAAGTTCTAGTTAGGGCTTTTCGACTTTCGGTCGAAAAGACCTATTGTTTTTGTCTTTTTTTATTATTATTATTATTATTATTTTTCTCGACAGATTTCTGTCAGCGATTTTTTGAAAACTGGAAGATATATTGATACAGTTTTGGAACGGTCTTACAGCAAATCTATCAATCTATGGAATGTAAGGTTTTTAACTTCCGGTTCTGGTACTTCCGGTATATACAAGGAAAAATGTAAAAATTGATTAAAATGCAATACTTTGTTTAGTCTTTATATTAGAATGTTCAAATTTTAGAAATAGATACATCTTGTCTTTCTGTTTAAAATTGTCAGCGTGGACATCTTTCTATATCTTACCGTTTTTGAGATATAAAGTCCTAAACTTTAGAAAAGGGGGGATGAGAAAGCAAAAAAATTTAAATGACCTTTAAAAAATTATTTAACGCCAATATATTATTTACATAGATGTAATTAACATATATTCTAAGTTTCATTAAAATATATTGACTACTTCCGGTTTTATAGGTCAATGAAAATCGCCTATGGGAGTTTCAATGTTAAACAAAAATCACGCGTGGTTCGTTTTCTCAAAAGGTTTTTAAGTAATTGCTACAATATTTCATCTGTATAATGACACACACAATCCACAGACCTGAAAAAGTTTTGGGTAGACAACTCGAAAAAATTAGGGATCTGCAGGGGCCAACGTGCAAAACAGCCTTTTAGCTGTAACTTTTTTACCTTTCATCCGATATTAAAAATCTTTTCAGTTTATTGTTTAGAATAAAGAGTACAATTTTAAAATTATGGTCCGAGGGGCCACTTTTTGAGTCCTTATAGGGGTTTGAAGGACCTAAAGATCAGAACTTGTTCAAATTTCAATTTTTTTTTAGAAAGAGTTGTCTCGCTTTGTTGTAAGAATAAGGAGCATTAATACTGTAGGCATACTAAATTTGGTGTCCAGGGAATGAATACTTACTTCAATATGATTTTTTGAAAATATGTTTCTGGAAATTTAAAGTGTAGCTACCTGTAAGGTTCTGGAGTTATCTTTCTTTTCACATTGCACTACTCATAAGTTGCTATCTAAGCAACTTGGGATACCAAGGCGTTTAGAACACTTGGAAATAAACTAGAGAATATTTTTTTAAAACATTTAATTAAAAGGGGATAATGGGGCTGTCGAAAAGACCTTACTTTTTGTTGAAGACAAAAAAAAGTTCTAGTTATTATTATTATTTTTCTCGACAGATTTTTGTCAACGATTTTCTGAAAACTGGAAGAAATATTGATACAATTTTGGAACGGTCTTACAGCAAATCTATCAATCTATGGAATGTAATGTTTTTAACTTCCGGTTCCGATACTTCCGGTTTTTACAAGAAAAAATGTAAAAATTGATTAAAACGCGATGCTTTGTTTAGTGTTTATATTAGAATGTTCAACTTTTAGAATTAGATGCATCTTGTCTTGCTGTACAAAATTGTAAGCGTACACAAATTTCTATATCTTACCGGTTTTGAGATATAGAGTCCTAAACTTTGAAAAAGGGGGGATGAGAAAACAAAAAAATTCAAATGACCTCTAAAAAATTATTTAAGGCCTAAATATTACTAACATAGATGTTATAAACATATATTCTAAGTTTCATTAAAATATTATGACTACTTCCGGTTTTATAGGTCAATGAAATCGCCTATGGGAGTTGCAATGTTAAACAAAAATCACGCGTGGTTCGTTTTCTCAAAAGGTTTTCAAGTAATTGCTACAATATTTCATCTTTATAATGACACACACAATCCGCAAACCTGAAAAAGTTTTGGGTAGACAACTCGAAAAAATTAGGGATCTGCAAGGGCCAACGTGCAAAACAGCCTTTTAGCTGTAACTTTTTTACCTTTCATCCGATTTTAATTTTTTTTTCAGTTTATTGTTTAAAATAAAGAGTACAATTTTAAAATTATGGTCCGAGGGGCCACTTTTTGAGTCCTTATAGGGGTTTGAAGGACCTAAAGATCAGAACTTGTTCAAATTTCAAATTTTTTTTTAGAAAGAGTTGTCTCGCTTTGTTGTAAGAATAAGGAGCATGAATACTGTAGGCATACCAAATTTGGTGTCCGGGGAATGAATACTTACTTCAATATGATTTTTTGAAAATATTTTTCTGGAAATTAGAAATAAAGCTACCTGTAAAGTTCTGGAGTTATCTTTCTTTTCACATTGCACTACTCATAAGTTGCTATCTAAGCAACTTGGGATACCAAGGCGTTTGAACACTTGGAAATAAACTAGAGAATATTTTTTTTAAACATTTAATAAAGAGGGGATAATGGGGCTGTCGAAAAGCCCTTACTTTTTGTTGAAGACAAAAAAAAGTTCTAGTTATAATTATTTTTCTCGACAGATTTCTGTCAGCGATTTATTGAAAACTGGACGATATATTGATACAGTTTTGGGACGGTCTTACAGCAAATCTATCAATCTATGGAATGTAAGGTTTTTAACTTCCGGTTCCGGTACTTCCGGTATATACAAGGAAAAATGTAAAAAATTATTAAAACGCAATACTTTGTTTAGTCTCTATATTAGAATGTTCAAATTTTAGAATTATATGCATCTTGTCTTTCTGTTTAAAATTGTCAGCGTGGACATCTATCTATATCTTACCGTTTTTGAGATATAAAGTCCTAAACTTTAGAAAAGGGGGGATGAGAAAGCAAAAAAATTTAAATGACCTTTAAAAAATTATTTAACGCCAGTATATTTTTAACATAGATGTAATTAACATATATTCTAAGTTTCATTAAAATATATTGACTACTTCCGGTTTTATAGGTCAATGAAAATCGCCTATGGGAGTTTCAATGTTAAACAAAAATCACGCGTGGTTGGTTTTCTCAAAAGGTTTTCAAGTAATTGCTACAATATTTCATCTGTATAATGACACACACAATCCGCAGACCTGAAAAAGTTTTGGGTAGACAACTCGAAAAAATTAGGGATCTGCAGGGGCCAACGTGCAAAACAGCATTTTAGCTGTAACTTTTTTACCTTTCATCCGATTATAAAAATCTTTTCAGTTTATTGTTTAGAATAAAGAGTACAATTTTAGAATTATGGTCTAAGGGGCCACTTTTTGAGTCCTTATAGGGGTTTGAAGGACCTAAAGATCAGAACTTGTTCAAATTTCAAATTTTGTTTTAGAAAGAGTTGTCTCGCTTTGTTGTAAGAATAAGGAGCATGAATACTGTAGGCATACCAAATTTGGTGTCCGGGAAATGAATACTTACTTCAATATCGTTTTTTGAAAATATTTTTCTGGAAATTAGAAATATAGCTACCTGTAAAGTTCTGGAGTTATCTTTCTTTTCACATTGCACTACTCATAAGTTGCTATCTAAGCAACTTGGGATACCAAGGCGTTTAGAACACTTGGAAATAAACTAGAAAATATTTTTTTTAAACATTTTATTAAAAGGGGATAATGGGGCTGTCGAAAAGCCCTTACTTTTTGTTGAAGACAAAAAAAAGTTCTAGTTATTAGGGCTTTTCGACTTTCGGTCGAAAAGACCTATTGTTTTTGTCTTTTTTTATTATTATTTTCCTCGACAGATTTCTGTCAGCGATTTTTTGAAAACTGGAAGGAATATTGATACTAGTATACATTGATCTTACAGCAAATGTATCAGTCTATGAAATGTCCTATATTGAGTTTCCGGTTCCGGTACTTCCGGTTTTTAAAAGGAAAATTGCAAAAATTGTTTGAAACTCAATTCTTTGTTTATTTTTTAATGTAGAGCATTCAAATTTTAGAATTACTTTTATCATAAATAGTTGTTCCGAATTGTAAGCGTAGACAACTTTCTATCTCTTACTGTTTTTGAGATATTAAGTCCTAAACTTTAGAATAGGGGGGATGAAAAAACAAAAAAATTCAAATGACCTTTAAAAAATTATTTGACGTCTGCATATTATTAAGATAGATGTAATTAACATACATTCAAAGTTTCATTGAATAGTATTGAGTACTTCCGGTTTTATGAGTCGATGAAAACGGGAGTTTCTATGTTAAATTGAATCACGCGTGTAACGTTTTCTCAAACAGTTATCAAGCAAATATTTTTATATTTAATATTTGCAATAAGGGACCTAATGCGCAGACCGGAAAAGATCTTGGAAAAGAACTTCTGAAAAATAAGGGATCAGTAGGGGTCAGTATTAAAAACAGCTCTTTAGCTGTATCTGTTTTACTATTCATCCGATTTTCAAAATCTTTTCAGTTAATAGTTTAGAATAAAGAGTGCAATTTAAAAATTATGGTCCGAGGGGCCACTTTTTGACTCCTTATAGGGGTTTGAAAGACCTAAAGATCAGAACTTTTTTAAGTTTCAAATTTTTTTTTAGAAAGAGTTATCTCGCTTTGCTGTATGAAAAAACAGCATTGATACTGTAGGCATATAAAATTTGGTGTCCGGGGAATGAATACTTACTTCAATATGATTTTTTGAAAATATTTTTCTGGAAATTAGAAATATAGCCACCTGTAAAGTTCTGGAGTTATCTTTCTTTTCACATTGCACTACTCATAAGTTCCTATCTAAGCAACTGGGGATACCAAGGCGTTTAGAACACTTGGAAATAATTAAGAGAATAATTTTTTGAACATTTAATTAAAAAGTGATAATGGGGCTGTCGAAAAGCCCTTACTTTTTGTTGAAGACAAAAAAAGTTCTTTTCGGTCGAAAAGACCTATTGTTTTTGTCTTTTTTAGGGCTTTTCGACTTTCGGTCGAAAAGACCTATTGTTTTTGTTCTGTTTTATTATTATTTTTACTTATTCTCGACAAACTTTCGTCAGCGATTTTTTGAAAACAGAAAGACATATTGAAAAAATGATGAAATAGTCTAAGAGCATTTGATTATGACACGCGTATGTCTTGTTTTGGACTTCCGGTTTGGGTACTTCCGGTTTACACAAGCAAAATACTAGATATTAAAAGAATCAATATATTGTTTTTATTTTTTAAGGAAATTCGTTGTAATTTTAGAATTAGATTCATCATATCCAGATGTACAAAAAGTTTAGTGGCGGCGAGTTTCTATCATTTACCAGTTTTGAGATTTTAGGCCTCAAACTTGAGAAAAGGGGGGATGAAAAAAAAAAAACTCAAAAAAGCTTAAGAATGTTCTAAGACGATAGATATTGTTCAAATAGATGTAATTAAGATATATTCCAAGTTTCATTGAATAGTATTGAGTACTTCCGGTTTTATGAGCCGATGAAAATTGTCTATGGGAGTTTCTATGTTAAATTGAATTCACGCATGTAACGTTTTCTCAAACAGTTTTCAAGCAAATATTTTTATATTTTGTATTTGCAATTAGGGACCTAATGCGCAGACTGGAAAAGGTCTTGGGAAAAAAAATCCGAAAAATAAGGAAGCTCAAGGGGTCAATATTAAAAACGGCTCTTCAGCTGTAACTTTTTTATTGTTTATCCGATTTTCAAAATCTTTTCGGTTTATAGTTTATTATAAAGAGTACAATTCAAAAAATATGGTCCGAGGGGGCACTTTTTGACTCCTTATAGGGGTTTTAAGGGTCTGAAACTGATAACTTTATCACAATTCAATTTCAAGAGTTATCTCGCTTTGCTCAATAAATGATTAGGATAGATATTGTTTAAATAGACGTAATTAAGATATATTCAAAGTTTCATTGGATGGTATCGAGTACTTCCGGTTTTATGGGCCGATAAAAATTGTCTATGGGAGTTTCTATGTTAAATTGAATTCATGCATGTAACGTTTTCTCAAACAGTTTTTAAGCAAATATTTTTATATTTTGTACTTGTAATGAGGGACTAAATGCGCAGACTGGAAAAGGTCTGAGGAAAAAAATTCCGAAAAATAAGGGACCTGAAGGGGTCAGTATTAAAAACAGCCCTTTAGCTATAACTTTTTTATTACTTATCCAATTTTCAAACTCTTTTCAGTTATTAGTTTAGAATAAAGAGTACAATTTAAAAATCATGGTCCAAAGGGCCACTTTTTGACTCCTTATAGGGGTTTTAAGGGCCTGAAAATGACAACTTTATCACATTTTAAAAAAATTAAAATTCAAGAGTTATCTCGCTTTGCTCAATGAATGATTAGCATTAGAGCTTTTGGCATACCAAATTTCTTGAATATTAAATTAGTACTTTCTTATATATGAATTTTTAGAACTTTTAATTCAGGAAACAAACGATATAGTTGGATAAAAAATTCTGAAGTTGTCTTTCTTTGGGCGTTTAATTTCTTAAATGTTAACGTGTGGGTATATGCTCATGATATCTTCCTAATTTTTTATATACAGATTCAATGAGAGAAAATACGATAAATTTAATTAAGGGGTTTTAAGGGCTGTCGAAAAGCCCTTCCTTTTTGTTGGAGACAAAAATAGGTCTAGTTTATTATTATTATTTGCGACAGATTTCTGTCAGCGATTTCTTTAAAACTAAAAATTGTATTGATACATGTTTACATTAGTCTTACAGCAAATGTATCAGTCTATGAAATGTTCTATTTTGAGTTTCCGGTTCCGGTTCTTCCGGTTTTTACAAGGAAAATTGCAAATATTGTTTAAAACTCAATTTTTTGTTAATTTTTTAATGTAGAGCAATCAAATTTTAGAATTATCTTTATCATAAATAGTTGTACAAAATTCTAAGCGTAGGCAACTTTCTATCTCTTACCGTTTTTGAGATATTAAGTCCTAAACTTGAGAAAAGGGGGGATGAAAAAACAAAAAACTTCAAATGACCTTTAAATAATTATTTGACGCCTGAATATTATTAGGATAGAAGTAATTAAGGTATATTTAAAGTTTCATTGAAAAGTATTGAGTACTTCCGGTTTTATGAGCCGATGAAAATTGTCTATGGTAGTTTCTATGTTAATTTGAATTCACGCGTGTAACGTTTTCTCAAACAGTTATGAAGCAAATATTTTTATATTTGATATTTGCAATAAGGGACCTAATGCGCAGACCGGAAAAGGTCCCGGAAAAGAACTTTTGCAAAATAAGGAATCTGTAGGGGTCAGTATTAAAAACGGTCCTTTAACTGTATCTTTTTTATTATTCATTCAATGTTCAAAATCTTTTCGGTTAATAGTTCAAAATAAAGAGTACAATTTAAAAAATATGGTCCGAGGGGCCACTTTCTGACTCCTTATAGGGGTTTGAAGGGCCTAAAGATCACAACTTGTTTAAATTTCAAAATTATTTTTTTGGAAGAGTTATCTCGCTTTGCTCTAAGAATGTAGAGCACAAATACTCTTAGCATACCAAGTTTTGCGTCCAAGGAATAAATACTTACTTTGAAATGATTTTTTGAAAATATTCTTCTGAAAATTACAGTAGTAGCTACTTGTTAAATTCTGGAGTTATCTTTCTTTTCACACTGCAGTACTCATAAATTCCTATTTAAACAACTGGTTATACCGAGGCGTTTAGAAAATTTGGAAATAGATTAGAGATATTTTTTTTGAAAACTTTAAATAAAAAAGGGAAACTGGGGCTTTCGAAAAGCCTTTACTTTTTGTTGAAGACAAAAAAAGTTCTAGTTAGGGCTTTTCGACTTTCGGTCGAAAAGACCTATTGTTTTTGTCTTTTTTTATTATTATTTTTCTCGACAGATTTCTGTCAGCGATTTTTTGAAAACTGGAAGGAATATTGATACAAGTATACATTGGTCTTACAGCAAATGTATCAGTGTATAAAATGTCCTATTTTGAGTTTCCGGTTCCGGTACTTCCGGTTTTTACAAGGAAAATTGCAAAAATTGTTTGAAACTCAATTCTTTGTTCATTTTTTAATGTAGAGCATTCAAATTTTAGAATTACCTTTATCATAAAATATTGGTTCCAAATTGTAAGCGTAGACAACTTTCTATCTCTTACTGTTTTTGAGATATTAAGTCCTAAACTTTAGAAAAGGGGGGATGAAAAAACAAAAAAATTCAAATGACCTTTAAAAAATTATTTGACGCCTGCATATTATTAAGATAGATGTAATTAACATACATTGAAAGTTTCGTTGAATAGTATTGAGTACTTCCGGTTTTATGAGTCGATGAAAATTGTCAACGGGAGTTTCTATGTTAAATTGAATTCACGCGTGTAACGTTTTCTCAAACAGTTATCAAGCAAATATTTTTATATTCAATATTTGCAATAAGGGACCTAATGCGCAGACCGGAAAAGATCTTGGAAAAGAACTTCTGAAAAATAAGGGATCTGTAGGGGTCAGTATTAAAAACAGCCCTTTAGCTGTATCTTTTTTATTATTCATCCGATTTTCAAAATCTTTTCAGTTAATAGTTCAGATTAAAAAGTACAATTTAACAATTATGGTCCGAGGGGCCACTTTTTGACTCCTTATAGGGGTTTGAAAGACCTAAAGTTCAGAACTTTTTTAAGTTTCAAAATTTTTTTTGGAAAGAGTTATCTCGCTTTGCTGTATGAAAAAACAGCATTGATACTGTAGGCATATAAAATTTGGTGTCCGGGGAATGAATACTTACTTCAATATGATTTTTTGAAAATATTGTTCTGGAAATTAGAAATATAGCCACCTGTAAAGTTCTGGAGTTATCTTTCTTTTCACATTGCACTACTCATAACTTCCTATCTAAGCAACTGGGGATACCAAGGCGTTTAGAACACTTGGAAATAATTAAGAGAATAATTTTTTTGAACATTTAATTAAAAAGGGATAATGGGGCTGTCGAAAAGCCCTTACTTTTTGTTGAAGACAAAAAAAGTTCTAGTTATTATTATTTTTCTCGACAGATTTCTGTCAGCGATTTTTTAAAAACTTGAAGATATATTGATACAGTTTTAGGACGGTCTTAATTCAAATCTATCAATCTATGGAATGTAAGGTTTTAAACTTCCGGTTCCGGTACTTCCGGTTTTTACAAGGAAAAATGTAAAAATTGATTAAAACGCAATACTTTGTTTAGTTTTTATATAAGAATGTTCAACTTTTAGAATAAGATGCATCTTGTCTTTTTTCACAAAAATGTCACTGTAGACAACTTTCTATATCTTACCGTTTTTGAGATATAAAGTCCTAAACTTTAGAAAAGGGGGGATGAGAAAGCAAAAAAATTTAAATGAGCTTTAAAAAATTATTTAACACCTAAATATTTTTAACATAGTTGTAATTAAGATATATTCTAAGTTTCATTAAAAGATATTGACTACTTCCGGTTTTATAGGTCAATGAAAATCGCCTACGGGAGTTTCAATGTTAAACAAAAATCACGCGTGGTTCGTTTTCTCAAAAGGTTTTCAAGTAATTGCTACAATATTTCATCTGTATAATGGCACACACAATCCGCATACCTGAATAAGTTTTGGGTAGACAACTCGAAAAAATTAGGGATCTGCAGGGGCCAACGTGCAAAACAGCATTTCAGCTGTAACTTTTTTATCTTTCATCCGATTTTAATTTTTTTTTCAGTTTATTGTTTAGAATAAAGAGCACAATCTTAAGATTATGCTCCGAGGGGCCACTTTTTGACTCCTTATAGGGGTTTTGAAAGCCCAAAGATCATCACTTGTTGAAATTTCAATTTTTTTTTTAGAAAGAGTTATCTCGCTTTGTTGTAAGAATGTATAGCATACATACTACAGGCAAATCAAGTTTTGTGTCCGAGGAATGAATACTTACTTCAAAATGATTTTTTGAAAATATTCCTCTGGAAATTAGAAGTGTAGCTACCTGTAAAATTCTGGAGTTATCTTTCTTTTCACATTGCACTACTCATAAGATCATATCCAAGCAACTGGGGATACCAAGGCGTTTAGAACACTTGGAAAAAACTTAGAGAATAATTTTTTTTGAACATTTAATTAAAAGGGGATAATGGGGCTGTCGAAAAGCCCTTACTTTTTGTTGAAGACAAAAAAAGTTCTAGTTATTATTATTCTTCTCGACAAAGTTTCGTCATGGATTTTTTGAAAAAGGAATAGAAAAATCAAAATTTAATGTTAGCTTCTTTAAGCAATTGTTTAGTTCTCCCGTATGTCCTTTTTTGGACCTCTGGTCTGTATACTTCCGGTTTACACATGCAAAAAACAAAATATTAAAAGGGCCTTTGTATCTATTTCATTTTTTGATTATTAACTAAGAAATTTTGGATTTAGATACTTCATAGTATGATATAGAAAATCGTAAGCGACAACTTTTTTGTATCTCTTGCTATTTTTGAGATATTAGACTTCAAACTATGAAAAAGGGGGGATGAAAAAACTGAAAATTGAAATAACCCACACATTTTTAAAAAAGAGGAATGGAAAATGTTAAAACTGTCATAATAATCATATATTTAAAGTTTCGTTTGAAACCATTGAGAACTTCCGGTTTTATAAGTTGATAAAAAATCGTGTATGGGCGTTTTAATGTTTAACTGAATTCATGCGTGCCACTTTTTCTCAAACAGTTTTCAAGTAAATATTTCCATATTTAATATTTATATTGAGGGACCTAATTTGCAGACTTGAAGTATTTTGAGATAAAAATTTTGAAAGATAAGGGATCTAGAGGGGTCAAAGCTAAAAACAACCCTTTAGCTGTATCTTTTTTATTTTTCATCCGATTTTTAAAATCAATTAGGTTTTAAGTTATGAGTAAAGAGTACAATTTAAAAATTATGGTCCGTATGGCCATTTTTTGACTTCTTATAGAAGTATTAAGGGTGTGAATATTGCAACTTTTTAAAAGTTGAAAAAGTGATTTAGAAAGAGTTATCTCGCTTTGCTCAATGAACGTAGAGCATTATAACTCTAGGCATACCACGTTTCTATTTGAGAAAGGAATGCTTACTTTTTTATGATTTTTTGGAAATATTCTTTTAGAAATTAAAAGTATATTTACTTTTAAAGTGCTGAAGTTATCTTTTTTTGACATTGCATTATTTATAAGGTTATATTTCTAATAGGCAACTGATTATACCAAGGCAGTTAAGAATTTTTAAATAAAAAATAGATACGATTTTACCCGACATTTACAATCAAAAAAGGGAAAGGGGATGTCGAAAAGCCCTTACTTTTTGTTGAAGACAAAACAGTTCTAGTTTAAATCTGAAATAGTCTAAAACAGAAGCAATAATACCTTTATGGCTTTCCCTAAATCTTCCTATTTATTTGTATTTTTAACCTCAAATTTAGAACTGTAGGAATTCAGTTTCAAAACTTTTCAAAAGCTTTGAAAACCATACCAATTAGAAATTATTTAGATTCAAATGTAAAAAATTATTAAAACGCAATACTTTGTTTAGTCTTTATATTAGAATGTTCAAATTTTAGAATTATATGCATCTTGTCTTTCTGTTTAAAATTGTCAGCGTGGACATCTATCTATATCTTACCGTTTTTGAGATATAAAGTCCTAAACTTTAGAAAAGGGGGGATGAGAAAGCAAAAAAATTTAAATGACCTTTAAAAAATTATTTAACGCCAGTATATTTTTAACATAGATGTAATTAACATATATTCTAAGTTTCATTAAAATATATTGACTACTTCCGGTTTTATAGGTCAATGAAAATCGCCTATGGGAGTTTCAATGTTAAACAAAAATCACGCGTGGTTGGTTTTCTCAAAAGGTTTTCAAGTAATTGCTACAATATTTCATCTGTATAATGACACACACAATCCGCAGACCTGAAAAAGTTTTGGGTAGACAACTCGAAAAAATTAGGGATCTGCAGGGGCCAACGTGCAAAACAGCATTTTAGCTGTAACTTTTTTACCTTTCATCCGATTATAAAAATCTTTTCAGTTTATTGTTTAGAATAAAGAGTACAATTTTAGAATTATGGTCTAAGGGGCCACTTTTTGAGTCCTTATAGGGGTTTGAAGGACCTAAAGATCAGAACTTGTTCAAATTTCAAATTTTGTTTTAGAAAGAGTTGTCTCGCTTTGTTGTAAGAATAAGGAGCATGAATACTGTAGGCATACCAAATTTGGTGTCCGGGAAATGAATACTTACTTCAATATCGTTTTTTGAAAATATTTTTCTGGAAATTAGAAATATAGCTACCTGTAAAGTTCTGGAGTTATCTTTCTTTTCACATTGCACTACTCATAAGTTGCTATCTAAGCAACTTGGGATACCAAGGCGTTTAGAACACTTGGAAATAAACTAGAAAATATTTTTTTTAAACATTTTATTAAAAGGGGATAATGGGGCTGTCGAAAAGCCCTTACTTTTTGTTGAAGACAAAAAAAAGTTCTAGTTATTAGGGCTTTTCGACTTTCGGTCGAAAAGACCTATTGTTTTTGTCTTTTTTTATTATTATTTTCCTCGACAGATTTCTGTCAGCGATTTTTTGAAAACTGGAAGGAATATTGATACTAGTATACATTGATCTTACAGCAAATGTATCAGTCTATGAAATGTCCTATATTGAGTTTCCGGTTCCGGTACTTCCGGTTTTTAAAAGGAAAATTGCAAAAATTGTTTGAAACTCAATTCTTTGTTTATTTTTTAATGTAGAGCATTCAAATTTTAGAATTACTTTTATCATAAATAGTTGTTCCGAATTGTAAGCGTAGACAACTTTCTATCTCTTACTGTTTTTGAGATATTAAGTCCTAAACTTTAGAATAGGGGGGATGAAAAAACAAAAAAATTCAAATGACCTTTAAAAAATTATTTGACGTCTGCATATTATTAAGATAGATGTAATTAACATACATTCAAAGTTTCATTGAATAGTATTGAGTACTTCCGGTTTTATGAGTCGATGAAAACGGGAGTTTCTATGTTAAATTGAATCACGCGTGTAACGTTTTCTCAAACAGTTATCAAGCAAATATTTTTATATTTAATATTTGCAATAAGGGACCTAATGCGCAGACCGGAAAAGATCTTGGAAAAGAACTTCTGAAAAATAAGGGATCAGTAGGGGTCAGTATTAAAAACAGCTCTTTAGCTGTATCTGTTTTACTATTCATCCGATTTTCAAAATCTTTTCAGTTAATAGTTTAGAATAAAGAGTGCAATTTAAAAATTATGGTCCGAGGGGCCACTTTTTGACTCCTTATAGGGGTTTGAAAGACCTAAAGATCAGAACTTTTTTAAGTTTCAAATTTTTTTTTAGAAAGAGTTATCTCGCTTTGCTGTATGAAAAAACAGCATTGATACTGTAGGCATATAAAATTTGGTGTCCGGGGAATGAATACTTACTTCAATATGATTTTTTGAAAATATTTTTCTGGAAATTAGAAATATAGCCACCTGTAAAGTTCTGGAGTTATCTTTCTTTTCACATTGCACTACTCATAAGTTCCTATCTAAGCAACTGGGGATACCAAGGCGTTTAGAACACTTGGAAATAATTAAGAGAATAATTTTTTGAACATTTAATTAAAAAGTGATAATGGGGCTGTCGAAAAGCCCTTACTTTTTGTTGAAGACAAAAAAAGTTCTTTTCGGTCGAAAAGACCTATTGTTTTTGTCTTTTTTAGGGCTTTTCGACTTTCGGTCGAAAAGACCTATTGTTTTTGTTCTGTTTTATTATTATTTTTACTTATTCTCGACAAACTTTCGTCAGCGATTTTTTGAAAACAGAAAGACATATTGAAAAAATGATGAAATAGTCTAAGAGCATTTGATTATGACACGCGTATGTCTTGTTTTGGACTTCCGGTTTGGGTACTTCCGGTTTACACAAGCAAAATACTAGATATTAAAAGAATCAATATATTGTTTTTATTTTTTAAGGAAATTCGTTGTAATTTTACAGTTAGATCAACCATGTCGAGTTGTTTAAAAAGTAAAGCGGCGGCATGTTTCTATCTCTTATCAGTTTTGAGATTTTAGGCCTCAAACTTGAGAAAAGGGGGGATGAAAAAATAAAAAACTCAGAAAAGCTTAGAAATGTTCTAAGACGGATAGATATTGTTCAAATAGATGTAATTAAGGTATATTCCAAGTTTCATTGAATAGTATTGAGTACTTCCGGTTTTATGAGCCGATGAAAATTGTCTATGGGAGTTTCTATGTTAAATTGAATTCACGCATGTAACGTTTTCTCAAACAGTTTTCAAGCAAATATTTTGATATTTTGTATTTGCAATAAGGGACCTAATGCGCAGACCGGAAAAGGTCCTGGGAAAAAAGTTCTAAAAGATAAGGGATCTAAAGGGGTCAATATCAAAAACGGCCCTTTAGCTGTAACTTTTTTATTGTTTATCCGATTTTCAAAATCTTTTCGGTTTATAGTTTGGAATAAAGAGTACAATTTAAAAAATATGGTCCGAGGGGGCACTTTTTGACTCCTTATAGGGGTTTTAAGGGTCTGAAAATGATAACTTTATCACATTCAAAAAAATTAAAATTCAAGAGTTATCTCGCTTTGCTCAATGAATGATTAGCATTAGAGCTTTTGGCATACCAAAACTCTCGAATCTTAAATGAGTCCTTTGTTATATATGAATCTTTAGAACTTTTATTTCAGGAAACAAACGATATAGTTGGATAAAAAATTCTGAAGTTGTCTTTCTTTGGGCATTTAATTTCTGAAATGCTAACGTGTGGGTTTATGTTCATGATATTTTCCTAATTTTTAATATACAGATTCTGAGAGAAAATATGATAAATTTAATTAAAGGGTTTTAAGGGCTGTCGAAAAGCCCTTCCTTTTTGTTGGAGACAAAAATAGGTCTAGTTATTATTCTTATTCTCGACAAAGTTTCGTCAGCGATTTTTTGAAAACGGAAAAACATATTAAAACAAGAATGCTATAATCTTATAGCACCTTTATATGACACGCGTATGTAAGGTTTTGGACTTCCAGTTCCGGCTCTTCCGGTTTTGACGAGGGAAATACTAAAAATTCATTGAAACATAATATCTTTATTATTTTTTGAGTTAGAGCATTCAAATTTAGGAATTAGATGCATCTTGTCCAGTTGTACAAAATCGTAAGCGTAGGCATTCCTCTATCTTTTACCATTTTTGAGATATTAAGGCTCAAACTTGAGAAAAGGGGGGATGTAAAACCAAAAAAAATTCAAAAAACCTTCAAATTTTTATAAGATGCCAAAACATTGTTCAGATAGAACTATTTAACATATATTCCAAGTTTGAATAAAAAATATTGAGTACTTCCGGTTTTATGAGCCTATGAAAAATTGTCTATGAGAGTTTCAATGTTAAACTAAAATCACGCGTGTCACGTTTTCTCAAAATGTTTTTGAGTAATTATTACAACATTTTTTTTTTATTAATGACACAACCAATGCGCAGACCGGAAAAGTTTTTGGGTAGACAATTCGAAAGAATAAGGGATCTGCAGGGGCCAACGTTCAAAACAGCCCTTTAGCTGTGACGTTTTTACCTTTCATCTAATTTCCAAAACCTTTTCAGTTTATTGTTGAGAATAAAGAGTGCAATCTTAAAATTATGGTCCGAGGGGCCACTTTTTGACTCCTTATAGGGGTTTGGAAAGCCCAAAGATCATCACTTGTTTAAATTTCAAAATTTTTTTTAATAAGAGTTCCCTCGCTTTGTTGTAAGAATGTAGAGCATAAATACTAAAGGCATACCAAGTTTTGTGTCCAAAGAATGTATACTTACTTCAAAATGATTTTTTGAAAATATTCCTCTGGAAATTAGAAGTGTAACTACCTGTAAAATTCTGGAGTTATCTTTCTTTTCACATTGCACTACTCATAAGATCATATCCAAGCAACTGGGGATACCAAGGCGTTTAGAACACTTGGAAAAAACTTAGAGAATAATTTTTTTTAGAACATTTAATTAAAAAGGGATAAAGGGGCTGTCGAAAAGCCCTTACTTTTTGTTGAAGACAAAAAAAGTTCTAGTTAGGGCTTTTCGACTTTCGGTCGAAAAGACCTATTGTTTTTGTCTTTTTTTATTATTATTAGGGTCTTCCGTCTTCAGCGGAAGACCCTTCTATTATTCTTCGGTTTCTTTTTCACTTTTCTTATTATTATTATTATTATTATTATTATTCTTTTTTTGTCTTACAAATTTTGTGCAGGCGATTTCTCAGAGATGGCACGATCGATTTCTCTCAAATTTTCAGGACTAAAGCCTTGTTATCTGAAATTTATACCGCTGAAACAGATTTTGAAAATTCACTTCCGGTCGGAAGTTATCGTCCGTTTACGATTTTGAAAAGTCAATTTTGTCTCTCAGGTTTTTCAAAAACGAGCAAAGATAGAGAGCTGAGAATTTCAGAGATGATAGATCTATCGATTTCCTGGTGCACCTCGGTATAGAGAATGTCCGCCGTCACTTCCGGTCGTCACCAGAAGAAATTTTAAAAAATTGAATTTTTCGACTTTTTTATTTTTCAATATTTTTCTTTGAAATTTCTACACCTCATAGTGACCCTTTCACTGATTCAGAATATGTATTTTGCTTTAAAATCGATTGAGGCATTCTCGAGAAATTAAGCGTCAAAGTCCTGAAGCGAGAGTCCGAGTAGCTCAGTCGATATAGTCGTGGACATGGCCCATGCGACCCGGGTTCAAGCCTGGAGTGCCGCAAATTTTTTTTCCCTATTTTTCGCTTAGATCAACGATTTTATCTTTGAATTGATAAGATTAATCTTATCTATTCAAAAATCGGACGGAAGACCCACTCGTTGCTCGCAACGAGATCGAATCTAGTTATTAGGGCTTTTCGACTTTCGGTCGAAAAGACCTATTGTTTTCGTCTTTTTTTATTATTATTATTTTTCTCGACAGATTTCTGTCAGCGATTTTTTGAAAACTGGAAGGAATACTTATACAAGTTTACATTGGTCTTAAAGCAAATATATCAATTTATGAAATGTAAGGTTTTCGATTTCCGGTTCTAGGACTTCCGGTTTCTACAAGGAAAATTGCTAAAATTGTTTGAAACTCAATTCCTTGTTTAATTTTTAATGTAGAACATTCAAATTTTAGAATTATCTTTATAATAAATAGTTGTACAAAATTGTAAGCGTAGACAACTTCCTATCTCTTACCGTTTTTGAGATATTAAGTCCTAAACTTTAAAAAAGGGGGGATGAAAAAACAAAAAAATTCAAATGACCGTTAAAAAATTATTTGACGCCTGAATAATAATAGGATAGAAGTAATTAATATATAGTCCAAGTTTCATTGAAAAGTATTGAGTACTTCCGGTTTTATGAGCCGATGAAAATTGTCTATGGGAGTTTCTATGTTAAATTGAATTCACGCGTGTAACGTTTTCTCAAACAGTTATCAAGCAAATATTTTTATATTTGGTATTTCAAATAAGGAACCTAATGCGCAGACCGGAAAAGGTCCTGGAAAAGAACTTCTGAAAAATAAGGGATCTGTAGGGATCAGTATTAAAAACAGCTCTTTAGCTGTATCTTTTTTATTATTCATCCGATTTTCAAAATCATTTCGGTTAATAGTTCAGAATAAAGAGTACAATTTAAAAATTATGGTCCGAGGGGCCACTTTTTGACTCCTTATAGGGGTTTGAAGGGCATAAAAATCACAACTTGTTTAAATTTCAAAATTATTTCTTGGAAGAGTTATCTCACTTTGCTCTGAGAATGTAGAGCACAAATACTCTTAGCATACCAAGTTTTTCGTGCAATGAATGAATACTTACTTTGGAATGAATTTTTGAAAATATTCTTCTGAAAATTACAGGTGTAGCTACTTGTTAAATTCTAGAGTTATCTTTCTTTTCACACTGCAGTACTCATAAATTCCTATCTTAGCAACTAGTTATACCGAGGCGTTTAGACAATTTGGAAATAGAATAGAGATATTTTTTTTTTTTGACACTTTTAATAAAAAAGGGAAACTGGGGCTGTCGAAAAGCCCTTACTTTTTGTTGAAGACAAAAAAAGTTCTAGTTATTAGGGCTTTTCGACTTTCGGTCGAAAAGACCTATTGTTTTCGTCTTTTTTTATTATTATTATTTTTCTCGACAGATTTCTGTCAGCGATTTTTTGAAAACTGGAAGGAATACTTATACAAGTTTACATTGGTCTTAAAGCAAATATATCAATTTATGAAATGTAAGGTTTTCGATTTCCGGTTCTAGGACTTCCGGTTTCTACAAGGAAAATTGCTAAAATTGTTTGAAACTCAATTCCTTGTTTAATTTTTAATGTAGAACATTCAAATTTTAGAATTATCTTTATAATAAATAGTTGTACAAAATTGTAAGCGTAGACAACTTCCTATCTCTTACCGTTTTTGAGATATTAAGTCCTAAACTTTAAAAAAGGGGGGATGAAAAAACAAAAAAATTCAAATGACCGTTAAAAAATTATTTGACGCCTGAATAATAATAGGATAGAAGTAATTAATATATAGTCCAAGTTTCATTGAAAAGTATTGAGTACTTCCGGTTTTATGAGCCGATGAAAATTGTCTATGGGAGTTTCTATGTTAAATTGAATTCACGCGTGTAACGTTTTCTCAAACAGTTATCAAGCAAATATTTTTATATTTGGTATTTCAAATAAGGAACCTAATGCGCAGACCGGAAAAGGTCCTGGAAAAGAACTTCTGAAAAATAAGGGATCTGTAGGGATCAGTATTAAAAACAGCTCTTTAGCTGTATCTTTTTTATTATTCATCCGATTTTCAAAATCATTTCGGTTAATAGTTCAGAATAAAGAGTACAATTTAAAAATTATGGTCCGAGGGGCCACTTTTTGACTCCTTATAGGGGTTTGAAGGGCATAAAAATCACAACTTGTTTAAATTTCAAAATTATTTCTTGGAAGAGTTATCTCACTTTGCTCTGAGAATGTAGAGCACAAATACTCTTAGCATACCAAGTTTTTCGTGCAATGAATGAATACTTACTTTGGAATGAATTTTTGAAAATATTCTTCTGAAAATTACAGGTGTAGCTACTTGTTAAATTCTAGAGTTATCTTTCTTTTCACACTGCAGTACTCATAAATTCCTATCTTAGCAACTAGTTATACCGAGGCGTTTAGACAATTTGGAAATAGAATAGAGATATTTTTTTTTTTTGACACTTTTAATAAAAAAGGGAAACTGGGGCTGTCGAAAAGCCCTTACTTTTTGTTGAAGACAAAAAAAGTTCTAGTTATTATTATTTTTCTCGACAGATTTCTGTCAGCGATTTTTTAAAAACTGGGAGATATATTGATACAGTTTTGAAACGGTCTTACAGCAAATATATCAATCTATGGAATGTAAGATTTTTAACTTCCGGTTCCGGTACTTCCGGTTTTTACAAGGAAAAATGTAAAAATTAATTAAAACGCAATACTTAGTTTAATTTTTATATTAGAATGTTGAACTTTTAGAATTAGATGCATCTTGTCTTTCTGTACAAAATTGTCAGCGTAGACATCTTTCTATATCTTACCGTTTTTGAGATATAAAGTCCTAAACTTTAGAAAAGGGGGGATGTGAAAGCAAAAAAATTTAAATGAGCTTTAAAAAATTATTTAACGCCTAAATATTTTTAACATAGATGTAATTAAGATATATTCTAAGTTTCATTAAAATATATTGACTACTTCCGGTTTTATAGGTCAATGAAAATCGCCTACGGGAGTTTCAATGTTAAACAAAAATCACGCGTGGTTCGTTTTCTCAAAAGGTTTTCAAGTAATTGCTACAATATTTCATCTTTATAATGACACACACAATCCGCAGACCTGAAAAAGTTTTGGGTAGAAAACTCGAAAAAATTAGGGATCTGCAGGGGCCAACGTGCAAAACAGCCTTTTAGCTGTAACTTTTTTACCTTTCATCTGATTTTAAAAATCTTTTCAGTTTATTGTTTAGAATAAAGAGTCCAATTTTAAAATTATGGTCCGAGGGGCCTTTTTTTGAGTCCTTATAGGGGTTTGAAGGACCTAAAGATCATCACTTGTTCAAAGTTCAAAAAAAAAATTAGAAAGAGTTGTCTCGCTTTGTTGTAAGAATAAGGAACATTAATACTGTAGGCATACTAAATTTGGTGTCCAGGGAATGAATATTTACTTTAATATGATTTTTTGAAAATATTTTTCTGGAAATTAGAAATATAGCTACCTGTAAAGTTCTGGAGTTATCTTTCTTTTCACATTGCACTACTCATAAGTTGCTATTTAAGCAACTTGGGATACCAAGGCGTTTAGAACACTTGGAAATAAACTAGAGAATATTTTTTTTAAACATTTAATTAAAAGGGGATAATGGGGCTGTCGAAAAGCCCTTACTTTTTGTTGAAGACAAAAAAAAGTTCTAGTTATTATTATTCTTTTTCTCGACAGAATTTCCGTCAGCGATTTTTTGAAAACGGAAAGGATTTATGAAATAACTATACAATAGTCTTATATCATTTTTAAATGTCACCAGTATGTGGGTCATTCTCAAAAAAGGTGGATTTTTTCAAGTACCACTTGTTTAAAAACAAAGTACTTACAACCAGATTGAATTTATCATAGTTTGTATTGGGCATATCATGATGTTTGTTTGCTAAAATATGCCAACAGTACATCAAATGAAAATCTATAAAAATATGATATTTACAACCACATGAAAAGAAAACAGTCTTTGGTGTAACGCATAAGAAATATTCATAAATTTCATTAAATCTTATTGTTCATGCATTTGGTTTTGTGTTAAAGTTAAATTTTTTGAAGTTTTTCTTGAACTTAATCATAAAACAAGAATTTGATAATGTATTTTCCTTAATTTTTCATATTTGGTTTGTGAATGAGAAATATGCATCTATCTCATGACATTGTATGGCACACTGAAAACTTCTTCTCCATTTAATGTCTGATTTTTTTTTGGGAGACACTTGTAAGTGACATGAAAAATAATCTTAAGTGAAAAAACCTCAATATTTCTTGAAAAATCTTTGAAAATAAAAACAAAATAAGGGATGTTACACTAAGGACAATTATTGTTAGTCCAAATGTTATACCAAGGACAACCTTTATTTAAACACAAAAATATCAGATTTCAAAATAGAGACAGCTGAATGTTTTCATAGCTATAACTTATGAATGCATATATTTAACAGTAATCATTATCAATGTGCATAATAGTGCCCCTAAAGTCAAATTATTTACACAATTTAGTTCCAGTATGTTTCACCAAGGACACTTATGCTACACCATGGACATTGTCTGTTATAAGAATCAAAGTTTTAATATTTCAATTTGTTTTGAAAGCTTGAATGTATTTTAAATGAATTCAAAATTACCAAATGCACTTTTCAGCGGATATATTATACATGTTACTGTTATTCTCTACAAGTTCAGGCGTAAAATTTAAGTTTGTTATACAAAAGACACAACATGTTACACCATGGACACCATTTTATCTAGTTGATGAATAATTTTAGTATTTTATTATACTACATTGCATAATCTGTCATAAAATGTATTTATACAATACTTGTTTTATTAATTTTTCTATCAGAAATACATGCATGGGAATTGAAATACTCTTTTGTGTAACATTAAAAGTCCTTGGTAACACATTTTGTTTAAAGTCAAATAATAGTTTTTAGGGAAAATTTGGCTTAAGCTGTAAGTCCAATATCAAATTCAATATTAATTATACTTGAATTGATAAATTTGATTTGATTTGACAATGCTGAATTTTTTTTAAATGAATATTTTAGGTCTTATGTCCTTGGTGTTAATTGTATGTGTCTTTGGAGTAACAAAATATTGCATGATTGAGAAATAATCTAGATCTACAGCAAACAGATGCTTCAACATTATATATAAGCATAAACTAACAAATGTGATACATTGTGATATATTTATTGAATAATTTCATCATATCTTTCCCAAAAAAATAAAGTATGTAAGTTATAGTCTCTGGGATAACAGTGATAGTCTATGGTGTAACTTTTTGTTCTTGTTACACCAAGGACTGTTACACAAAGGACATATTTGTGAATTAACTTGTCTCTGCTAAATAATTACTGCTCCCTCAGAGTAAAAGAGCATATTATCTGCTACAACAACACATAGCAATAGTTTGTCTGTTTTCCAGAGTGTCTTAATATTTCTTTTTCCTAAGTATTTCCTGTTAGCCCAAAGACAATATAAAAAGTTACACATTTATTTCTACTTACTTATCATTAAAAAAATTGAGTAAATTTCATCTTCAGCTATTTTGTCTTCTATCATTGTTTATAGCTATACGATGGGAATAAGGAGGCATCAATTATCTTTCAAATTACTAAGAATAGCAACTCTTACACACCAATATTTTGTTTCGTTACACCATGGACATAAAAACATGTACAGACAAACTTGATCTCGCTGAAAATTATTGTTCATATATTTTCTTCGTCTTTTTGTTTGAGAGAGGTATTTTACTTACCTTTTATCTCTTGACCCTATTATTTTAATAAAAAATGGTCTTACTACCTTACAAAACCTATTTAAAGTCGCAAACTCTGAGTGGGAACAGTCAAATAATGTGAAAAAATCAACTTATAAACTTTCTAAATTTTTAAGATTTTGTTAGAATTAACTGTTTATGTGCCAATATGTATGCTAATATATATCCAAAGGTAGCACAAAAGTGAAACTTGGCAAAAATCAAGGATTATACTTTCTAGTGCCCTTGAACAACCCAATACCACCTTTTTTGAGAATGACCCATGTAAGGTTTTGGACTTCCGGTTCCGGTACTTCCGGTTCACACAAGCAAAATAGTAGATATTAAATAAATCAATATATTGTTTTTATTTTTAAAGGAAATTCGTTGTAATTTTACAGTTAGATCAACCATGTCGAGTTGTTTAAAAAGTAAAGCGGCGGCGAGTTTCTATCTCTTATCAGTTTTGAGATTTTAGGCCTCAAACTTGAGAAAAGGGGGGATGAAAAAATAAAAAATTCAGAAAAGCTTAGGAATGTTCTAAGACGGATATATATTGTTTCAATAGATGTAATTAAGATATATTCCAAGTTTCATTGAATAGTATTGAGTACTTCCGGTTTTATGAGCCGATGAAAATTGTCTATGGGAGTTTCTATGTTAAATTAAATTCACGCATGTCACGTTTTCTCAAACAGTTTTCAAGCAAATATTTTTTATATTTTGTATTTGCAATAAGGGACCTTATGCGCAGACCGGAAAAGGTCCTGGAAAAACAATTCTAAAAAATAAGGGATCTAAAGGGGTCAATATTAAAATCGGTCCTTTTGCTGTAACTTTTTCATTGTTTATCCGATTTTCAAAATCTTTTCGGTTTATAGTTCAGATTAAAGAGTACAATTTAAAACATATGGTCCGAGGGGGCACTTTTTGACTCCTTATAAGGGTTTAAAGGGTCTGAAACTGATAACTTTATCAGAATTCAATTTCAAGAGTTATCTCGCTTTGCTCAATAAATGATTAGGATAGATATTGTTTAAATAGACGTAATTAAGATATATTCAAAGTTTCATTGGATGGTATAGAGTACTTCCGGTTTCATGAGCCGATGAAAATTGTCTATGGGAGTTTCTATGTTAAATTGAATTCACGCATGTAACGTTTTCTCGAACAGTTTTTAAGCAAAATTTTTTATATT
This sequence comes from Magallana gigas, assembly GCF_902806645.1. Lineage (NCBI taxonomy): Eukaryota > Metazoa > Mollusca > Bivalvia > Ostreida > Ostreidae > Magallana > Magallana gigas. The sequence continues at coordinate 52,557,998 of NC_047562.1, read as the reverse complement.
TTGTACTTGTAATGAGGGACATAATGCGCAGACTGGAAAAGGTCTGAGGAAAAAAAATTCCGAAAAATAAGGGACCTGAAGGGGTCAATGTTAAAAACAGCCCTTTAGCTATAACTTTTTTATTATTCACCCAATTTTCAAATTCTTTTCAGTTATTAGTTTAAAATAAGGAGTTCAATTTAAAAATTATGGTCCAAAGGGCCAATTTTGACTCCTTATAGGGGTTTTAAGGGCCTGAAAATGATAACTTTATCACATTTTAAAAAAATTAAAATTCAAGAGTTATCTCGCTTTGCTCAATGAATGATTAGCATTAGAGCTTTTGGCATACCAAAACTCTTGAATCTTAAATGCGTACTTTCTTATATAAGAATTTTTAGAACTTTTATTTCAGGAAACAAACGATATAGTTGGATAAAAAATTCTGAAGTTGTCTTTCTTTGGGCATTTAATTTCTTAAATGTTAACGTGTGGGTATATGCTCATGATATTTTCCTCATTTTGAATATACAGATTCTGAGAGAAAATGTGATAAATTTAAATAAGGGGTTTTAAGGGCTGTCGAAAAGCCCTTCCTTTTTGTTGGAGACAAAAATAGGTCTAGTTATTATTATTTTTCTCGACAGATATCTGTCAGCGATTTTTTGAAAACTGGAAGGATTACTAATAGAAGTATACATTGGTCTTAAAGCAAATACATAAATTCATGAAATGTAAGGTTTTCGATTTCCGGTTCCGGTACTTCCGGTTTTTACACGGAAAATTGCAAAAATTGTTTGAAACTCAGTTCCTTGTTTATTTTTTAATGTAGAGCATTCGAATTTTAGAATTACCTTTATCATAAATAGTTGTACAAAATTGTAAGCGTAGACAACTTTCTATCTTTTACAGTTTTTGAGATATTAAGTCCTAAACTTTAGAAAAGGGGGGATGAAAAAACAAAAAAAATTCAACTGACCTTTCAAAATTTATTAGACGCCTGGATAATTTTATGATGGAAGTAATTAAGATATATTCAAAGTTTCATTGAATAGTATTGAGTACTTCCGGTTTTATGAGCCGATGAAAATTGTCTATGGGAGTTTCTATGTTAAATTGAATTCACGCGTGTAACGTTTTCTCAAACAGTTATCAAGCAAATATTTTTATATTTAGTATTTAAAATAAGGGACCTAATGCGCAGACCGGAAAAGGTCCTGGAAAAGAACTTTTGAAAAATAAGGGATCTGTAGGGGTCAGTATTAAAAACAGCCCTTTAGCTGTATCTTTTTTATTATTCATCCGATTTTCAAACTCCTTTAGGTTAATAATTCAGAATAAAGAGTACAATTTAAAAATTATGGTCCGAGGGGCCACTTTTTGACTCCTTATGGGGGTTTGAAGGGCCTAAAGATCAGAACTTGTTTAAATTTCAAAATTATTTCTTGGAAGAGTTATATCGCTTTGCTCTAAGAATGAAGAGCACAAATACTCTTAGCATACCAAGTTTTGCGTCCAAGGAATGAATACTTACTTTGGAATGATTTTTTGAAAATATTCTTCTGAAAATTACAGGTGTAGCTACTTGTTAAATTCTGGAGTTATCTTTCTTTTCACACTGCAGTACTCATAAATTCCCATTTAAGCAACTGGTTATACCGAGGCGTTTAGAAAATTTGGAAATAGACTGGAGATATTTTTTTTTTTGACAATTAAAATAAAAACGGGAAACTGGGGCTGTCGAAAAGCCCTTACTTTTTGTTGAAGACAAAAAAAGTTCTAGTTATAATTATTTTTCTCGACAGATTTCTGTCAGCGATTTATTGAAAACTGGACGATATATTGATACAGTTTTGGGACGGTCTTACAGCAAATCTATCAATCTATGGAATGTAAGGTTTTTAACTTCCGGTTCCGGTACTTCCGGTATATACAAGGAAAAATGTAAAAAATTATTAAAACGCAATACTTTGTTTAGTCTTTATATTAGAATGTTCAAATTTTAGAATTATATGCATCTTGTCTTTCTGTTTAAAATTGTCAGCGTGGACATCTATCTATATCTTACCGTTTTTGAGATATAAAGTCCTAAACTTTAGAAAAGGGGGGATGAGAAAGCAAAAAAATTTAAATGACCTTTAAAAAATTATTTAACGCCAGTATATTTTTAACATAGATGTAATTAACATATATTCTAAGTTTCATTAAAATATATTGACTACTTCCGGTTTTATAGGTCAATGAAAATCGCCTATGGGAGTTTCAATGTTAAACAAAAATCACGCGTGGTTGGTTTTCTCAAAAGGTTTTCAAGTAATTGCTACAATATTTCATCTGTATAATGACACACACAATCCGCAGACCTGAAAAAGTTTTGGGTAGACAACTCGAAAAAATTAGGGATCTGCAGGGGCCAACGTGCAAAACAGCATTTTAGCTGTAACTTTTTTACCTTTCATCCGATTATAAAAATCTTTTCAGTTTATTGTTTAGAATAAAGAGTACAATTTTAGAATTATGGTCTAAGGGGCCACTTTTTGAGTCCTTATAGGGGTTTGAAGGACCTAAAGATCAGAACTTGTTCAAATTTCAAATTTTGTTTTAGAAAGAGTTGTCTCGCTTTGTTGTAAGAATAAGGAGCATGAATACTGTAGGCATACCAAATTTGGTGTCCGGGAAATGAATACTTACTTCAATATCGTTTTTTGAAAATATTTTTCTGGAAATTAGAAATATAGCTACCTGTAAAGTTCTGGAGTTATCTTTCTTTTCACATTGCACTACTCATAAGTTGCTATCTAAGCAACTTGGGATACCAAGGCGTTTAGAACACTTGGAAATAAACTAGAAAATATTTTTTTTAAACATTTTATTAAAAGGGGATAATGGGGCTGTCGAAAAGCCCTTACTTTTTGTTGAAGACAAAAAAAAGTTCTAGTTATTAGGGCTTTTCGACTTTCGGTCGAAAAGACCTATTGTTTTTGTCTTTTTTTATTATTATTTTCCTCGACAGATTTCTGTCAGCGATTTTTTGAAAACTGGAAGGAATATTGATACTAGTATACATTGATCTTACAGCAAATGTATCAGTCTATGAAATGTCCTATATTGAGTTTCCGGTTCCGGTACTTCCGGTTTTTAAAAGGAAAATTGCAAAAATTGTTTGAAACTCAATTCTTTGTTTATTTTTTAATGTAGAGCATTCAAATTTTAGAATTACTTTTATCATAAATAGTTGTTCCGAATTGTAAGCGTAGACAACTTTCTATCTCTTACTGTTTTTGAGATATTAAGTCCTAAACTTTAGAATAGGGGGGATGAAAAAACAAAAAAATTCAAATGACCTTTAAAAAATTATTTGACGTCTGCATATTATTAAGATAGATGTAATTAACATACATTCAAAGTTTCATTGAATAGTATTGAGTACTTCCGGTTTTATGAGTCGATGAAAACGGGAGTTTCTATGTTAAATTGAATCACGCGTGTAACGTTTTCTCAAACAGTTATCAAGCAAATATTTTTATATTTAATATTTGCAATAAGGGACCTAATGCGCAGACCGGAAAAGATCTTGGAAAAGAACTTCTGAAAAATAAGGGATCAGTAGGGGTCAGTATTAAAAACAGCTCTTTAGCTGTATCTGTTTTACTATTCATCCGATTTTCAAAATCTTTTCAGTTAATAGTTTAGAATAAAGAGTGCAATTTAAAAATTATGGTCCGAGGGGCCACTTTTTGACTCCTTATAGGGGTTTGAAAGACCTAAAGATCAGAACTTTTTTAAGTTTCAAATTTTTTTTTAGAAAGAGTTATCTCGCTTTGCTGTATGAAAAAACAGCATTGATACTGTAGGCATATAAAATTTGGTGTCCGGGGAATGAATACTTACTTCAATATGATTTTTTGAAAATATTTTTCTGGAAATTAGAAATATAGCCACCTGTAAAGTTCTGGAGTTATCTTTCTTTTCACATTGCACTACTCATAAGTTCCTATCTAAGCAACTGGGGATACCAAGGCGTTTAGAACACTTGGAAATAATTAAGAGAATAATTTTTTGAACATTTAATTAAAAAGTGATAATGGGGCTGTCGAAAAGCCCTTACTTTTTGTTGAAGACAAAAAAAGTTCTTTTCGGTCGAAAAGACCTATTGTTTTTGTCTTTTTTAGGGCTTTTCGACTTTCGGTCGAAAAGACCTATTGTTTTTGTTCTGTTTTATTATTATTTTTACTTATTCTCGACAAACTTTCGTCAGCGATTTTTTGAAAACAGAAAGACATATTGAAAAAATGATGAAATAGTCTAAGAGCATTTGATTATGACACGCGTATGTCTTGTTTTGGACTTCCGGTTTGGGTACTTCCGGTTTACACAAGCAAAATACTAGATATTAAAAGAATCAATATATTGTTTTTATTTTTTAAGGAAATTCGTTGTAATTTTAGAATTAGATTCATCATATCCAGATGTACAAAAAGTTTAGTGGCGGCGAGTTTCTATCATTTACCAGTTTTGAGATTTTAGGCCTCAAACTTGAGAAAAGGGGGGATGAAAAAAAAAAAACTCAAAAAAGCTTAAGAATGTTCTAAGACGATAGATATTGTTCAAATAGATGTAATTAAGATATATTCCAAGTTTCATTGAATAGTATTGAGTACTTCCGGTTTTATGAGCCGATGAAAATTGTCTATGGGAGTTTCTATGTTAAATTGAATTCACGCATGTAACGTTTTCTCAAACAGTTTTCAAGCAAATATTTTTATATTTTGTATTTGCAATTAGGGACCTAATGCGCAGACTGGAAAAGGTCTTGGGAAAAAAAATCCGAAAAATAAGGAAGCTCAAGGGGTCAATATTAAAAACGGCTCTTCAGCTGTAACTTTTTTATTGTTTATCCGATTTTCAAAATCTTTTCGGTTTATAGTTTATTATAAAGAGTACAATTCAAAAAATATGGTCCGAGGGGGCACTTTTTGACTCCTTATAGGGGTTTTAAGGGTCTGAAACTGATAACTTTATCACAATTCAATTTCAAGAGTTATCTCGCTTTGCTCAATAAATGATTAGGATAGATATTGTTTAAATAGACGTAATTAAGATATATTCAAAGTTTCATTGGATGGTATCGAGTACTTCCGGTTTTATGGGCCGATAAAAATTGTCTATGGGAGTTTCTATGTTAAATTGAATTCATGCATGTAACGTTTTCTCAAACAGTTTTTAAGCAAATATTTTTATATTTTGTACTTGTAATGAGGGACTAAATGCGCAGACTGGAAAAGGTCTGAGGAAAAAAATTCCGAAAAATAAGGGACCTGAAGGGGTCAGTATTAAAAACAGCCCTTTAGCTATAACTTTTTTATTACTTATCCAATTTTCAAACTCTTTTCAGTTATTAGTTTAGAATAAAGAGTACAATTTAAAAATCATGGTCCAAAGGGCCACTTTTTGACTCCTTATAGGGGTTTTAAGGGCCTGAAAATGACAACTTTATCACATTTTAAAAAAATTAAAATTCAAGAGTTATCTCGCTTTGCTCAATGAATGATTAGCATTAGAGCTTTTGGCATACCAAATTTCTTGAATATTAAATTAGTACTTTCTTATATATGAATTTTTAGAACTTTTAATTCAGGAAACAAACGATATAGTTGGATAAAAAATTCTGAAGTTGTCTTTCTTTGGGCGTTTAATTTCTTAAATGTTAACGTGTGGGTATATGCTCATGATATCTTCCTAATTTTTTATATACAGATTCAATGAGAGAAAATACGATAAATTTAATTAAGGGGTTTTAAGGGCTGTCGAAAAGCCCTTCCTTTTTGTTGGAGACAAAAATAGGTCTAGTTTATTATTATTATTTGCGACAGATTTCTGTCAGCGATTTCTTTAAAACTAAAAATTGTATTGATACATGTTTACATTAGTCTTACAGCAAATGTATCAGTCTATGAAATGTTCTATTTTGAGTTTCCGGTTCCGGTTCTTCCGGTTTTTACAAGGAAAATTGCAAATATTGTTTAAAACTCAATTTTTTGTTAATTTTTTAATGTAGAGCAATCAAATTTTAGAATTATCTTTATCATAAATAGTTGTACAAAATTCTAAGCGTAGGCAACTTTCTATCTCTTACCGTTTTTGAGATATTAAGTCCTAAACTTGAGAAAAGGGGGGATGAAAAAACAAAAAACTTCAAATGACCTTTAAATAATTATTTGACGCCTGAATATTATTAGGATAGAAGTAATTAAGGTATATTTAAAGTTTCATTGAAAAGTATTGAGTACTTCCGGTTTTATGAGCCGATGAAAATTGTCTATGGTAGTTTCTATGTTAATTTGAATTCACGCGTGTAACGTTTTCTCAAACAGTTATGAAGCAAATATTTTTATATTTGATATTTGCAATAAGGGACCTAATGCGCAGACCGGAAAAGGTCCCGGAAAAGAACTTTTGCAAAATAAGGAATCTGTAGGGGTCAGTATTAAAAACGGTCCTTTAACTGTATCTTTTTTATTATTCATTCAATGTTCAAAATCTTTTCGGTTAATAGTTCAAAATAAAGAGTACAATTTAAAAAATATGGTCCGAGGGGCCACTTTCTGACTCCTTATAGGGGTTTGAAGGGCCTAAAGATCACAACTTGTTTAAATTTCAAAATTATTTTTTTGGAAGAGTTATCTCGCTTTGCTCTAAGAATGTAGAGCACAAATACTCTTAGCATACCAAGTTTTGCGTCCAAGGAATAAATACTTACTTTGAAATGATTTTTTGAAAATATTCTTCTGAAAATTACAGTAGTAGCTACTTGTTAAATTCTGGAGTTATCTTTCTTTTCACACTGCAGTACTCATAAATTCCTATTTAAACAACTGGTTATACCGAGGCGTTTAGAAAATTTGGAAATAGATTAGAGATATTTTTTTTGAAAACTTTAAATAAAAAAGGGAAACTGGGGCTTTCGAAAAGCCTTTACTTTTTGTTGAAGACAAAAAAAGTTCTAGTTATTATTATTTTTCTCGACAGATTTCTGTCAGCGATTTTTTAAAAACTTGAAGATATATTGATACAGTTTTAGGACGGTCTTAATTCAAATCTATCAATCTATGGAATGTAAGGTTTTAAACTTCCGGTTCCGGTACTTCCGGTTTTTACAAGGAAAAATGTAAAAATTGATTAAAACGCAATACTTTGTTTAGTTTTGATATAAGAATGTTCAACTTTTAGAATAAGATGCATCTTGTCTTTTTTCACAAAAATGTCACTGTAGACAACTTTCTATATCTTACCGTTTTTGAGATATAAAGTCCTAAACTTTAGAAAAGGGGGGATGAGAAAGCAAAAAAATTTAAATGAGCTTTAAAAAATTATTTAACACCTAAATATTTTTAACATAGTTGTAATTAAGATATATTCTAAGTTTCATTAAAAGATATTGACTACTTCCGGTTTTATAGGTCAATGAAAATCGCCTACGGGAGTTTCAATGTTAAACAAAAATCACGCGTGGTTCGTTTTCTCAAAAGGTTTTCAAGTAATTGCTACAATATTTCATCTGTATAATGGCACACACAATCCGCATACCTGAATAAGTTTTGGGTAGACAACTCGAAAAAATTAGGGATCTGCAGGGGCCAACGTGCAAAACAGCATTTCAGCTGTAACTTTTTTATCTTTCATCCGATTTTAATTTTTTTTTCAGTTTATTGTTTAGAATAAAGAGCACAATCTTAAGATTATGCTCCGAGGGGCCACTTTTTGACTCCTTATAGGGGTTTTGAAAGCCCAAAGATCATCACTTGTTGAAATTTCAATTTTTTTTTTAGAAAGAGTTATCTCGCTTTGTTGTAAGAATGTATAGCATACATACTACAGGCAAATCAAGTTTTGTGTCCGAGGAATGAATACTTACTTCAAAATGATTTTTTGAAAATATTCCTCTGGAAATTAGAAGTGTAGCTACCTGTAAAATTCTGGAGTTATCTTTCTTTTCACATTGCACTACTCATAAGATCATATCCAAGCAACTGGGGATACCAAGGCGTTTAGAACACTTGGAAAAAACTTAGAGAATAATTTTTTTTGAACATTTAATTAAAAGGGGATAATGGGGCTGTCGAAAAGCCCTTACTTTTTGTTGAAGACAAAAAAAGTTCTAGTTATTATTATTCTTCTCGACAAAGTTTCGTCATGGATTTTTTGAAAAAGGAATAGAAAAATCAAAATTTAATGTTAGCTTCTTTAAGCAATTGTTTAGTTCTCCCGTATGTCCTTTTTTGGACCTCTGGTCTGTATACTTCCGGTTTACACATGCAAAAAACAAAATATTAAAAGGGCCTTTGTATCTATTTCATTTTTTGATTATTAACTAAGAAATTTTGGATTTAGATACTTCATAGTATGATATAGAAAATCGTAAGCGACAACTTTTTTGTATCTCTTGCTATTTTTGAGATATTAGACTTCAAACTATGAAAAAGGGGGGATGAAAAAACTGAAAATTGAAATAACCCACACATTTTTAAAAAAGAGGAATGGAAAATGTTAAAACTGTCATAATAATCATATATTTAAAGTTTCGTTTGAAACCATTGAGAACTTCCGGTTTTATAAGTTGATAAAAAATCGTGTATGGGCGTTTTAATGTTTAACTGAATTCATGCGTGCCACTTTTTCTCAAACAGTTTTCAAGTAAATATTTCCATATTTAATATTTATATTGAGGGACCTAATTTGCAGACTTGAAGTATTTTGAGATAAAAATTTTGAAAGATAAGGGATCTAGAGGGGTCAAAGCTAAAAACAACCCTTTAGCTGTATCTTTTTTATTTTTCATCCGATTTTTAAAATCAATTAGGTTTTAAGTTATGAGTAAAGAGTACAATTTAAAAATTATGGTCCGTATGGCCATTTTTTGACTTCTTATAGAAGTATTAAGGGTGTGAATATTGCAACTTTTTAAAAGTTGAAAAAGTGATTTAGAAAGAGTTATCTCGCTTTGCTCAATGAACGTAGAGCATTATAACTCTAGGCATACCACGTTTCTATTTGAGAAAGGAATGCTTACTTTTTTATGATTTTTTGGAAATATTCTTTTAGAAATTAAAAGTATATTTACTTTTAAAGTGCTGAAGTTATCTTTTTTTGACATTGCATTATTTATAAGGTTATATTTCTAATAGGCAACTGATTATACCAAGGCAGTTAAGAATTTTTAAATAAAAAATAGATACGATTTTACCCGACATTTACAATCAAAAAAGGGAAAGGGGATGTCGAAAAGCCCTTACTTTTTGTTGAAGACAAAACAGTTCTAGTTTAAATCTGAAATAGTCTAAAACAGAAGCAATAATACCTTTATGGCTTTCCCTAAATCTTCCTATTTATTTGTATTTTTAACCTCAAATTTAGAACTGTAGGAATTCAGTTTCAAAACTTTTCAAAAGCTTTGAAAACCATACCAATTAGAAATTATTTAGATTCAAATGTAAAAAATTATTAAAACGCAATACTTTGTTTAGTCTTTATATTAGAATGTTCAAATTTTAGAATTATATGCATCTTGTCTTTCTGTTTAAAATTGTCAGCGTGGACATCTATCTATATCTTACCGTTTTTGAGATATAAAGTCCTAAACTTTAGAAAAGGGGGGATGAGAAAGCAAAAAAATTTAAATGACCTTTAAAAAATTATTTAACGCCAGTATATTTTTAACATAGATGTAATTAACATATATTCTAAGTTTCATTAAAATATATTGACTACTTCCGGTTTTATAGGTCAATGAAAATCGCCTATGGGAGTTTCAATGTTAAACAAAAATCACGCGTGGTTGGTTTTCTCAAAAGGTTTTCAAGTAATTGCTACAATATTTCATCTGTATAATGACACACACAATCCGCAGACCTGAAAAAGTTTTGGGTAGACAACTCGAAAAAATTAGGGATCTGCAGGGGCCAACGTGCAAAACAGCATTTTAGCTGTAACTTTTTTACCTTTCATCCGATTATAAAAATCTTTTCAGTTTATTGTTTAGAATAAAGAGTACAATTTTAGAATTATGGTCTAAGGGGCCACTTTTTGAGTCCTTATAGGGGTTTGAAGGACCTAAAGATCAGAACTTGTTCAAATTTCAAATTTTGTTTTAGAAAGAGTTGTCTCGCTTTGTTGTAAGAATAAGGAGCATGAATACTGTAGGCATACCAAATTTGGTGTCCGGGAAATGAATACTTACTTCAATATCGTTTTTTGAAAATATTTTTCTGGAAATTAGAAATATAGCTACCTGTAAAGTTCTGGAGTTATCTTTCTTTTCACATTGCACTACTCATAAGTTGCTATCTAAGCAACTTGGGATACCAAGGCGTTTAGAACACTTGGAAATAAACTAGAAAATATTTTTTTTAAACATTTTATTAAAAGGGGATAATGGGGCTGTCGAAAAGCCCTTACTTTTTGTTGAAGACAAAAAAAAGTTCTAGTTATTAGGGCTTTTCGACTTTCGGTCGAAAAGACCTATTGTTTTTGTCTTTTTTTATTATTATTTTCCTCGACAGATTTCTGTCAGCGATTTTTTGAAAACTGGAAGGAATATTGATACTAGTATACATTGATCTTACAGCAAATGTATCAGTCTATGAAATGTCCTATATTGAGTTTCCGGTTCCGGTACTTCCGGTTTTTAAAAGGAAAATTGCAAAAATTGTTTGAAACTCAATTCTTTGTTTATTTTTTAATGTAGAGCATTCAAATTTTAGAATTACTTTTATCATAAATAGTTGTTCCGAATTGTAAGCGTAGACAACTTTCTATCTCTTACTGTTTTTGAGATATTAAGTCCTAAACTTTAGAATAGGGGGGATGAAAAAACAAAAAAATTCAAATGACCTTTAAAAAATTATTTGACGTCTGCATATTATTAAGATAGATGTAATTAACATACATTCAAAGTTTCATTGAATAGTATTGAGTACTTCCGGTTTTATGAGTCGATGAAAACGGGAGTTTCTATGTTAAATTGAATCACGCGTGTAACGTTTTCTCAAACAGTTATCAAGCAAATATTTTTATATTTAATATTTGCAATAAGGGACCTAATGCGCAGACCGGAAAAGATCTTGGAAAAGAACTTCTGAAAAATAAGGGATCAGTAGGGGTCAGTATTAAAAACAGCTCTTTAGCTGTATCTGTTTTACTATTCATCCGATTTTCAAAATCTTTTCAGTTAATAGTTTAGAATAAAGAGTGCAATTTAAAAATTATGGTCCGAGGGGCCACTTTTTGACTCCTTATAGGGGTTTGAAAGACCTAAAGATCAGAACTTTTTTAAGTTTCAAATTTTTTTTTAGAAAGAGTTATCTCGCTTTGCTGTATGAAAAAACAGCATTGATACTGTAGGCATATAAAATTTGGTGTCCGGGGAATGAATACTTACTTCAATATGATTTTTTGAAAATATTTTTCTGGAAATTAGAAATATAGCCACCTGTAAAGTTCTGGAGTTATCTTTCTTTTCACATTGCACTACTCATAAGTTCCTATCTAAGCAACTGGGGATACCAAGGCGTTTAGAACACTTGGAAATAATTAAGAGAATAATTTTTTGAACATTTAATTAAAAAGTGATAATGGGGCTGTCGAAAAGCCCTTACTTTTTGTTGAAGACAAAAAAAGTTCTTTTCGGTCGAAAAGACCTATTGTTTTTGTCTTTTTTAGGGCTTTTCGACTTTCGGTCGAAAAGACCTATTGTTTTTGTTCTGTTTTATTATTATTTTTACTTATTCTCGACAAACTTTCGTCAGCGATTTTTTGAAAACAGAAAGACATATTGAAAAAATGATGAAATAGTCTAAGAGCATTTGATTATGACACGCGTATGTCTTGTTTTGGACTTCCGGTTTGGGTACTTCCGGTTTACACAAGCAAAATACTAGATATTAAAAGAATCAATATATTGTTTTTATTTTTTAAGGAAATTCGTTGTAATTTTAGAATTAGATTCATCATATCCAGATGTACAAAAAGTTTAGTGGCGGCGAGTTTCTATCATTTACCAGTTTTGAGATTTTAGGCCTCAAACTTGAGAAAAGGGGGGATGAAAAAAAAAAAACTCAGAAAAGCTTAAGAATGTTCTAAGACGATAGATATTGTTCAAATAGATGTAATTAAGATATATTCCAAGTTTCATTGAATAGTATTGAGTACTTCCGGTTTTATGAGCCGATGAAAATTGTCTATGGGAGTTTCTATGTTAAATTGAATTCACGCATGTAACGTTTTCTCAAACAGTTTTCAAGCAAATATTTTTATATTTTGTATTTGCAATTAGGGACCTAATGCGCAGACTGGAAAAGGTCTTGGGAAAAAAAATCCGAAAAATAAGGAAGCTCAAGGGGTCAATATTAAAAACGGCTCTTCAGCTGTAACTTTTTTATTGTTTATCCGATTTTCAAAATCTTTTCGGTTTATAGTTTATTATAAAGAGTACAATTCAAAAAATATGGTCCGAGGGGGCACTTTTTGACTCCTTATAGGGGTTTTAAGGGTCTGAAACTGATAACTTTATCACAATTCAATTTCAAGAGTTATCTCGCTTTGCTCAATAAATGATTAGGATAGATATTGTTTAAATAGACGTAATTAAGATATATTCAAAGTTTCATTGGATGGTATCGAGTACTTCCGGTTTTATGGGCCGATAAAAATTGTCTATGGGAGTTTCTATGTTAAATTGAATTCATGCATGTAACGTTTTCTCAAACAGTTTTTAAGCAAATATTTTTATATTTTGTACTTGTAATGAGGGACTAAATGCGCAGACTGGAAAAGGTCTGAGGAAAAAAATTCCGAAAAATAAGGGACCTGAAGGGGTCAGTATTAAAAACAGCCCTTTAGCTATAACTTTTTTATTACTTATCCAATTTTCAAACTCTTTTCAGTTATTAGTTTAGAATAAAGAGTACAATTTAAAAATCATGGTCCAAAGGGCCACTTTTTGACTCCTTATAGGGGTTTTAAGGGCCTGAAAATGACAACTTTATCACATTTTAAAAAAATTAAAATTCAAGAGTTATCTCGCTTTGCTCAATGAATGATTAGCATTAGAGCTTTTGGCATACCAAATTTCTTGAATATTAAATTAGTACTTTCTTATATATGAATTTTTAGAACTTTTAATTCAGGAAACAAACGATATAGTTGGATAAAAAATTCTGAAGTTGTCTTTCTTTGGGCGTTTAATTTCTTAAATGTTAACGTGTGGGTATATGCTCATGATATCTTCCTAATTTTTTATATACAGATTCAATGAGAGAAAATACGATAAATTTAATTAAGGGGTTTTAAGGGCTGTCGAAAAGCCCTTCCTTTTTGTTGGAGACAAAAATAGGTCTAGTTTATTATTATTATTTGCGACAGATTTCTGTCAGCGATTTCTTTAAAACTAAAAATTGTATTGATACATGTTTACATTAGTCTTACAGCAAATGTATCAGTCTATGAAATGTTCTATTTTGAGTTTCCGGTTCCGGTTCTTCCGGTTTTTACAAGGAAAATTGCAAATATTGTTTAAAACTCAATTTTTTGTTAATTTTTTAATGTAGAGCAATCAAATTTTAGAATTATCTTTATCATAAATAGTTGTACAAAATTCTAAGCGTAGGCAACTTTCTATCTCTTACCGTTTTTGAGATATTAAGTCCTAAACTTGAGAAAAGGGGGGATGAAAAAACAAAAAACTTCAAATGACCTTTAAATAATTATTTGACGCCTGAATATTATTAGGATAGAAGTAATTAAGGTATATTTAAAGTTTCATTGAAAAGTATTGAGTACTTCCGGTTTTATGAGCCGATGAAAATTGTCTATGGTAGTTTCTATGTTAATTTGAATTCACGCGTGTAACGTTTTCTCAAACAGTTATGAAGCAAATATTTTTATATTTGATATTTGCAATAAGGGACCTAATGCGCAGACCGGAAAAGGTCCCGGAAAAGAACTTTTGCAAAATAAGGAATCTGTAGGGGTCAGTATTAAAAACGGTCCTTTAACTGTATCTTTTTTATTATTCATTCAATGTTCAAAATCTTTTCGGTTAATAGTTCAAAATAAAGAGTACAATTTAAAAAATATGGTCCGAGGGGCCACTTTCTGACTCCTTATAGGGGTTTGAAGGGCCTAAAGATCACAACTTGTTTAAATTTCAAAATTATTTTTTTGGAAGAGTTATCTCGCTTTGCTCTAAGAATGTAGAGCACAAATACTCTTAGCATACCAAGTTTTGCGTCCAAGGAATAAATACTTACTTTGAAATGATTTTTTGAAAATATTCTTCTGAAAATTACAGTAGTAGCTACTTGTTAAATTCTGGAGTTATCTTTCTTTTCACACTGCAGTACTCATAAATTCCTATTTAAACAACTGGTTATACCGAGGCGTTTAGAAAATTTGGAAATAGATTAGAGATATTTTTTTTGAAAACTTTAAATAAAAAAGGGAAACTGGGGCTTTCGAAAAGCCTTTACTTTTTGTTGAAGACAAAAAAAGTTCTAGTTATTATTATTTTTCTCGACAGATTTCTGTCAGCGATTTTTTAAAAACTTGAAGATATATTGATACAGTTTTAGGACGGTCTTAATTCAAATCTATCAATCTATGGAATGTAAGGTTTTAAACTTCCGGTTCCGGTACTTCCGGTTTTTACAAGGAAAAATGTAAAAATTGATTAAAACGCAATACTTTGTTTAGTTTTTATATAAGAATGTTCAACTTTTAGAATAAGATGCATCTTGTCTTTTTTCACAAAAATGTCACTGTAGACAACTTTCTATATCTTACCGTTTTTGAGATATAAAGTCCTAAACTTTAGAAAAGGGGGGATGAGAAAGCAAAAAAATTTAAATGAGCTTTAAAAAATTATTTAACACCTAAATATTTTTAACATAGTTGTAATTAAGATATATTCTAAGTTTCATTAAAAGATATTGACTACTTCCGGTTTTATAGGTCAATGAAAATCGCCTACGGGAGTTTCAATGTTAAACAAAAATCACGCGTGGTTCGTTTTCTCAAAAGGTTTTCAAGTAATTGCTACAATATTTCATCTGTATAATGGCACACACAATCCGCATACCTGAATAAGTTTTGGGTAGACAACTCGAAAAAATTAGGGATCTGCAGGGGCCAACGTGCAAAACAGCATTTCAGCTGTAACTTTTTTATCTTTCATCCGATTTTAATTTTTTTTTCAGTTTATTGTTTAGAATAAAGAGCACAATCTTAAGATTATGCTCCGAGGGGCCACTTTTTGACTCCTTATAGGGGTTTTGAAAGCCCAAAGATCATCACTTGTTGAAATTTCAATTTTTTTTTTAGAAAGAGTTATCTCGCTTTGTTGTAAGAATGTATAGCATACATACTACAGGCAAATCAAGTTTTGTGTCCGAGGAATGAATACTTACTTCAAAATGATTTTTTGAAAATATTCCTCTGGAAATTAGAAGTGTAGCTACCTGTAAAATTCTGGAGTTATCTTTCTTTTCACATTGCACTACTCATAAGATCATATCCAAGCAACTGGGGATACCAAGGCGTTTAGAACACTTGGAAAAAACTTAGAGAATAATTTTTTTTGAACATTTAATTAAAAGGGGATAATGGGGCTGTCGAAAAGCCCTTACTTTTTGTTGAAGACAAAAAAAGTTCTAGTTATTATTATTCTTCTCGACAAAGTTTCGTCATGGATTTTTTGAAAAAGGAATAGAAAAATCAAAATTTAATGTTAGCTTCTTTAAGCAATTGTTTAGTTCTCCCGTATGTCCTTTTTTGGACCTCTGGTCTGTATACTTCCGGTTTACACATGCAAAAAACAAAATATTAAAAGGGCCTTTGTATCTATTTCATTTTTTGATTATTAACTAAGAAATTTTGGATTTAGATACTTCATAGTATGATATAGAAAATCGTAAGCGACAACTTTTTTGTATCTCTTGCTATTTTTGAGATATTAGACTTCAAACTATGAAAAAGGGGGGATGAAAAAACTGAAAATTGAAATAACCCACACATTTTTAAAAAAGAGGAATGGAAAATGTTAAAACTGTCATAATAATCATATATTTAAAGTTTCGTTTGAAACCATTGAGAACTTCCGGTTTTATAAGTTGATAAAAAATCGTGTATGGGCGTTTTAATGTTTAACTGAATTCATGCGTGCCACTTTTTCTCAAACAGTTTTCAAGTAAATATTTCCATATTTAATATTTATATTGAGGGACCTAATTTGCAGACTTGAAGTATTTTGAGATAAAAATTTTGAAAGATAAGGGATCTAGAGGGGTCAAAGCTAAAAACAACCCTTTAGCTGTATCTTTTTTATTTTTCATCCGATTTTTAAAATCAATTAGGTTTTAAGTTATGAGTAAAGAGTACAATTTAAAAATTATGGTCCGTATGGCCATTTTTTGACTTCTTATAGAAGTATTAAGGGTGTGAATATTGCAACTTTTTAAAAGTTGAAAAAGTGATTTAGAAAGAGTTATCTCGCTTTGCTCAATGAACGTAGAGCATTATAACTCTAGGCATACCACGTTTCTATTTGAGAAAGGAATGCTTACTTTTTTATGATTTTTTGGAAATATTCTTTTAGAAATTAAAAGTATATTTACTTTTAAAGTGCTGAAGTTATCTTTTTTTGACATTGCATTATTTATAAGGTTATATTTCTAATAGGCAACTGATTATACCAAGGCAGTTAAGAATTTTTAAATAAAAAATAGATACGATTTTACCCGACATTTACAATCAAAAAAGGGAAAGGGGATGTCGAAAAGCCCTTACTTTTTGTTGAAGACAAAACAGTTCTAGTTTAAATCTGAAATAGTCTAAAACAGAAGCAATAATACCTTTATGGCTTTCCCTAAATCTTCCTATTTATTTGTATTTTTAACCTCAAATTTAGAACTGTAGGAATTCAGTTTCAAAACTTTTCAAAAGCTTTGAAAACCATACCAATTAGAAATTATTTAGATTCAAATTGACACATGTCATTGAGGAGACATCGTCAGAACCCACGGGTCTCTTACATGTTACATTGCTTTCAATGCAGTGAAATGGATAGAAAACACGTGGATTCCGACGATGAGAGGAGAGTGCAAATGTGCAAAAAAATATTGGTCACTACATGCATATTCAAAAAGTACAAAATATTAACTAAACCAAAAATTGCTTTTGACCTAATGGTGTGTCATGACCATGACCAAAATTTTTTTGGGCAAGATCAAGGTCACTGGCAGGAAAAGTGCAAAAATTGTGTCCGATCCATATCATTTTTTATGAAAAAAAAATACATTTAGAGTTCTTTCTCACACAAATATTGCTTATGACCTTAGTGTGTGTAATGCTTTTGTTCCAAGGTTATTTTGTCAAGATCATAATTTGTGTCTGCTTTATACTGTTTTAAGGCTAAAAATTGGAAGTTGCTTTTTCATTTAAAGATTGCTGATGACCTGAGGATGTATCATGAACTTGACCCAAGGTGATTTCTGCAAGTTCAAGGTCATTTGAAAAAAATGCCTTTTCCTGTCTGTCATATCTTGCATATATGGAAATGATTAGAAGCTAAAATTTGACACAAAGATTGCATTGCATAATTAATAATGCATGCTTGTGACATATACTTTAATATGTCCTGACTTGAACTTTTATCATTTGTGCAAGTTCAGTGTCACTATAAGAAAAAGAAGCATCCATTTTTTTCTAATAGAAAAATACTTTAGTTATGATTTTTTTTTTCCTAGTAGGGAGGAAAGGAATTATTTGTGAGGTTGCTCACAGAACCGCCAGTTGGTCCAAAGAGAGCTTTCTCCCCCCTTCTCGCAACCAAAATTTCCCTTAAATTAACATAAAGGAAATTGAATTTTGGGGCATTGTTCCCCCCTTCCCCAACACACATTTTAGTAGAAGGCAATATAAATTTTTATTGCAAATTGAAAACAAATTATAGTAAACAAAATAAGTTATAGCTGCCTCACAACTCCCCCCTCCCCTACTACTACCACGAATTAGAATTCTTTCTTTTATTTCCTTGTTTAACTTAATACATTTCAGATAAATTTGTTCTCCGAAGCAGAAACGATGCTTGCATGGCCAAACATTATACAAAGAGTTGTCCCTCCTGATGAGCACCTCTCATACAGCGCACCTTCAGGTCATATTGATAATCGAGTCTGATTAAAATCACCACCCTTCTGCTTACACTCATCAGGGTCTGATAGGTATCGATAACAGGTCATCTTCACATGACCTCCATATTTGCACACAACCTAAATATACTCTCAGTTACCAAATACTTGCCTTTATCTGTTAATGAGAGGTGCAACTCTTCAATACTTAGTTTGGGAGTTACATAGAAAGCAGGCATGAATTAATATGCCTGTCTCCATTTAAAAAGTTCCAATAAATTTTCTAAAGCTCTGATTGGTCAAAAGTTTAGGTCGTTTAAATATGATCCCCTATCAATACCTGTCAGACCCTGTAAGAAATAGAAGGGTGCTTTTAATCAGACTGATTGACAATCCTTTTCCGACAGGAAGCTGCAACGGGAGACCTATTTGTTGCTTTGCAACGAGCTCGGCTCTAGTTGGCATAATTATTGCAATATGAATGTTTGACAAACATTATAAAATCGAAACAAAAGACTTTAAAATATTTAAGTAAAGGTCTAATAAGATCATCGGTCCAGAAATGACTGCTCTAGAAGTGAAATGGGAGGGAAGATATGGAAACATTTAATGTGTTTGCATAGGATTTTTTTTTCTTCTATCTTTTTTTATATCACATGTCATAGTCTTTATTATAATAATTATATAAGATGTATTTAACTACTATTATACCTAATCTGAAACCCTCAAATGTGAACTTCGTCTTCATGCAAAGAGGAATGATGTAAATAAACATTAAATCTTGTAAAAGTTCTAAATTATTTATTAAAAACGCAAAAATAACGTAATCTCTCTCTCTCTCTAACTCTCTAACTCTCTCTCTCTTTCTCTCTATCTCTCTATCTATCTATCTATCTATCTATCTATCTATCTATCTATCTATCTATCTATCTATCTATCTATCTCATGTTTCCAAATGAGGTTGATTATTTCTAGATTTCAATTGAAACTTAACTTTAATTTTGTAGTAATCAACCTTATTGAGATAGTAAGATGAGTTTGTTTAGACTTTAATCACCTTCTATTAAGATAAGTTTTCTATATCACTTTTTTAATAATACTTTTAACCAAGTCAACATAAATAAAACAGAAAAGGACGCCAAAGTGACAATGATGATTTCAATCTGAAATAGTTTTCACAATACCTTTTTAGCTCACCTGAGCTGAAAGCTCAAGTAAGCTTTCCTGATCACTTTTTGTCCGGCGTCCGTCTGTCTGTCTGTTCGTCCGTCCGTCTGTCTGTCTGTAAACTTTATACATTTTCGACTTCTTCTCCTGAACCACTTGGCCAAATTCAACCAAACTTGGCACAAAGCATTATTGGGTAAAGGGAATTCAAGTTTGTTAAAAAAAGGGCCACGCCCTATTGTAAAGGGAAATAATTAGGATTTATTGAAAATTTGGTGATATTTTTAAAAAATCATCTTCTCAAAAACCATTTGGCCAAAAAAGCTGATACTTGTGTGGAAGCATCCTCAGATAGTGTAGATTCAAGTTTGTTCAAATCATGGTCCCCGGGGGTAAGGTGGGGCCACAGTGGGGGGTCAAAGTTTTACAAAGAAGTATATAGAGTTAATCTTTAAAAATCTTCTTCTCAAAAACCATTTGGCCAGAAAAAATGAAACTTTTGTTGAAGCATCCTCAGATAGTGTAGATTTAAGTTTGTTCAAATCATGGTCCCCGGGGGTAAGATGGGGGCACAATGAGGAGTCAAAGTTTTACATAGGAGTATATAGAGTTAATCTTTAAAAATTTATATCTCAAAAACCATTTGGCCAGAAAAGCTGATACTTGTGTGGAAGCATCCTCAGATAGTGTAGATAGTTTGTTCAAATCATGGTCCCCGGGGGTAAGGTGGGGCCACAATGAGGAGTCAAAGTTTTACATAGGAGTATATAGAGTTAATCTTTAAAAATTTATATCTCAAAAACCATTTGGCTAGAAAAGCTGATACTTGTGTGGAAGCATCCTCAGATAGTGTAGATAGTTTGTTCAAATCATGGTCCCTGGGGGTAAGGTGGGGCCATAATGGGGGGTCAAAGTTTTACATAGGAGTATATAGAGTTATTGAGACATGAAAATACCAAACAAGTTACAACTGAATATAAATGATACTTACACGAGAATGAGAAATAGATGATCCAAAATCCTTTGAAAAAATACGTTAAACCTCAATTTATTATCAGTAAGTATCACAGGATGAAGCTCTGCCATTCAGTCAACCGAATGATAACTGAATGGTCTGGAAAGGTGACTGAATAATGGTCTGGAAAGGGGACTGAATGGCACAAATATGCCATTCAGTCACTTTTCAGTTACCTTTCAGTCAACTTTCAATTGTCTGAATGGCGGAGATTCATCTATCTATCTATCTATCTATCTATCTATCTATCTATCTATCTATCTATCTATCTATCTATCTATCTATCTATCTATCTATCTATCTATCTATCTATCTATCTATCCATTTATCTATCTATCTATCTATATATACATATATGCAAAGCTACGTACAAAAGTTTGTTCTTAAGTATTATAATAATATTGATTCAGGGCTCAGTACCATGCTAGTGTATATATGTACACACATTAGGGTCATGATTTGTTATTATTGATAATTTTAATCATTGGTGCATCTTAAGTTAAATGAATAATGAGTAATAAATAACAGTACTAAACAAACAAACAAACAGATAAACAAAAATGTTTAATATTTTTTCCTTAACAAAGTTCAATGAATATATGAAATATGTAATGCACCTAGAAGATAGTGCTGAGTTAAATTAGCGATGTGAATTTTTGAGAAGACAAACACAGTTTTTACAAATAGTTCCATAAGACCCACATAGTTACGTCTTCTTAGTTGACAGTAATAACCCAGGAGCCATTACAATAACATTATTTCACTTAAAATACTGGTCTCATAAAAAATCCTGCTATTGAAAAACCTCATATCTTGGCCAATATCTAATTAGAGAAACTGAGATGGTACCATTTGTTCATGATCAGTGAAATATTTTTAAAATCACCACCTCGTGGTCTTGCAATGACACTATGTTTTTTTTAAAGAAAGAACATTGAAAACATGCTTGTTCCTTTTTCATTTTTAGACCCAGACCGCTACTAAAATTTGGCTTGATCCTAATATCTATATTGTTTGTCCTTGTTCGATTACAATGGTTATAAAGAAGGGGTTGTAGAAAGGTTTGTAGTACTTTTTTTTAGCTCACCGGAGCTGAAATCTCAAGTGAGCGATTTGGATCACTTTTTATCCCATGGCAGTCCATCTGTCTGTCGTCTGTCCGTTTGTATTTCTCCTCATCTGTCTGTGAACCATTTACAATTTCGACTTCTTTGCCAGAAATACTGGGCGGAGTTCAACTAAACTTGACACAAAGCAATCTGTGGTAACGGGTATTTGAATTTCTAAAAATGAAGGGTCGAACCCTCTTTCAAAGAAAGATCGTTAAGAATGTTGAAAACTTGTTGATATCAATTTAAATTTCAAAAAATGAAAACCTAATATTTTTTTAAATAATATATTCAAAACTCAAATGCAACCTAATGCTGATATATGATTAAGATGCAACTCATATCATGACATAGGTAAAGATTAACTAATTAGAATGAGCTTAACAAAAAAAAAAGATTTTACTTACAGAACTTGCTCTTAGCAGTGTTTCCTCAGAGACCTTGAAATTAAAAGTAAAATGATTTGATTCTGTTGACAATTTATCATTATTCAAAACATTTTTGTTTCAAGCTGCATGGCATTTAAGTTGATATTCAACAACATGATGATAAGATTTAAAATAAATATGATATTTTTTAACAATTCATTAATTCATTTGAGACGGTTGTCTAAAATTTATTGCGATACTTTGTTCTTAAGAATGCAGTGAGCGGTCACTTTTTCATTAATATAAATAATCAAATCAGAATACTGAATCGCGTGTAAGCTTAAGAGATCAACACACAGAAAGGACAAGATGATAATCTCTCACTGTACTTTAAAATTGACCTTGTTTATGATATTAATTCGTTGATCATGGGAATCTCTATTCACCAAACAAGTATAAACATTCTTCACCTGGCACCTGTTCCTACCTTTATTTCTTTTAGAGATATGTGTTTGCTCTGCCCCTATTTTGTATTTTACTCTTAAGACTTTTAATTCTGAACAATGTTCGTTTACATCACATGCCCTATATGAATATAATTAATAAATACCATAACACGATGATCTGTAACATCCAAAATTCAACATTATATATTAGAAACATACTGTTAAAAGATCTTCAAACTCAGCAAAACTTATAACCTACCGACTATTAAACAAAACCATGTATGAAGGGACATTCCGAGAGAAATGAGATCAACAATAATATATATTAATGCAATTCAAATTGGGAACACTCCATACTGGGTTGAAAACTGAGTGAATTCACTGTCAACAACTAGTTTACAGATTCTACAATTCTGATATTAATGCAAAATCAAAACTGAACTGAAACTGAACTTATGTAGCAACTTAAGCGTAACTTTACAAAACAATGCAGGCGTGTGATATATTTGATAAGTGACATATAATATATAAAATCAGCTCATTGAAGGTAAATAATAGTAAAATTATCCAGATTACAAAGAAGATGGCATTCAATTTCAACTATACTGTTTGAAACTGTAAGGGAAACACCCCTTGTCATTATTCCTTCATTAGAAAATAAATATCATTTCAAGAAATCCTCTAAGGTCGAAATGGACTCATAGGCAAAAATAAAATAAAAATGAAACATACGTAAAAACTGCTGTTACTTAATAGAAAACATTAAATATCTACTTTAATTTGGATAGCAAACCACATTATTTAAAAAGACAAAAACGTTACAAAAAGTACACTACTCAATTTATAAAAGAAACAGAATAGGTCAGAATTAAGTATGTTATGAAAAACAAATCTGGTTTTCAAGGAACATCAAATCCTTTTTAAAGTCTTCACCTAATAGCTCCAACATGTTTTATACTAAAACCTAATATTGTAATATTGTTAGCCATCTTTATATGTTTTTTTCTTCATTACATCTTTTGGTCATCTGTACAATAAGATGATTTGAACTTTTAAATGTCAAATTCACATGTAATGTATTACAAATACATTAATAACAACGGCAAACAGGACAAGAGGAAATATCTTTGAAAAAACAACAACAGTGTAACTGTTGCATATGTTTATATAATGTTATCAATTAATTTCTTTTGTTAACTTTATATAATATAATTATATGACATCAAAATACATGTGACTTTCAGAACCACTATTATCATTATGACGTCATGGTAACGATACAGTGCCAGTTTCTGTTTGAAGTTATTTTTCATAATCACGGGTAGTTCTGACAGTTATTATCTTTGCTGAGAAGTGGCCCTATGTGTATTTACATTTTTGTAAATAGGATTATCTTGCTTTGCTTTTCATAGTAATTTATAGTTAATAATTAACATGTTTATTCTTTATCAGCGAGAGTTATAGCTAAATACATTACAATTAAGTGTAAAGAATACTCACACGAAAGGGAGGGTATCTCGAACGCTTTAAAAGAAAAAAAAATTATAACATTAATTTATAATCAGCATATAATTTTTTTAAAAACGATTGCAGTACGTGTTTGTGAGCGAATACAGTTACGCAATATTAACATATGTAAATTTCAGCAAAACTGTGGATAAAATATGTGTCTCGAACATTATCAAAACGACGTTTTTGCATTACTACAAAAGGATTTAAATCTTAATTGCAGATAATTCAGAATACAATGCCTTTTGATTATGTTTTGGAATAAATTGTTGAATATTTAAATAACGAAAAGTTTGTCCGTGTCTTATAAATGTTACAGCTATGTCTTAGTGTTGAAATAAATGATATCTATCATACATGTAGAAGCCACAAAAATACCAGTTCTAAAAACCCAAAACAACAACCAGAAAATCATCTATTTAATCAAAGGGATTAGGCCCTGACTATCATTGATTGACAAACTAAGGACGTGAAATCCAGAAAATAAACTTCTAACTAAGTTTCAGAAGAATAATATACAGTTCTGTGATGAAACGTAACCGTAACCTAATCATAACAATGAAACAGTATAGCGGTTTCGTTACACGAGAAGTAAAAACAAAGGTTAAGAAAGGATAAAAATTAAAATCATTCAAATTCTATTAAACAGTATGTTCACCAATATCAAACTGAACATATGTTTTAAAGTTCACCTTCATATTCTTAATGATTGCTTTAAATATGAAATTCACTTATTAATTTGATTTGTTGGATATGCATAGTCAAGTTGTTAGTCATATATAATTATTTGTAGACTTGAAAACAGCTGTCAAAGATGTTCAGAGATCCGATTTAAATACTTCTTTAAAAGTATTTAAAAACTAGTCCATGAAACAAGATTTTTTTACTATTAAGTCAACGTTGAGCTCTTTTTTTCGTTTAGTTTATTGGGGTTTATTTAGGATTCAACCTTCATTAAGGTCTTCCGTTTCCAACGGAAGACCTTACTACTATTGTGCTTGTCAGATTATTTTTATTTTTATTTTTTTTTCTTCCTAGACGCGAACTTTGAGATTTCATATCTTGCTCATTTCTGAACGGTTTTTGCTAAAATTTCCAGGACTCATAAACATTACAAAACACTATCTAAAACGTTTAATGAACTTTAAAATTCCTCTTCATTTAACAAGTTATCCTCCTTTTAAAATTTTGGCCTTTGGCTCCGAGACTATGATAGCAGGGAATGGGAATCTAACGAATTTGAATAATAGAGACATTGAGGTTGTGCAAATCGATTTTTGTTTTTGGATTACTTTTTTTATTTAGAAAAAGGTAGGGGTCAAATAATAGGATTCCAAAAAAGTGCAAAAATTTAGACATATTTTTCTGTGTATCTTTTAAACGAAAAATATTTTGTTAAAACATGAAGAATGTTAATTGAGAAGGACGATGGATCAA
This sequence comes from Magallana gigas, assembly GCF_902806645.1. NCBI lineage: Eukaryota > Metazoa > Mollusca > Bivalvia > Ostreida > Ostreidae > Magallana > Magallana gigas. The sequence goes on along the minus strand of NC_047562.1, from coordinate 52,532,786 downwards.
TAATAAGAAAACAACAAGAAATTCTAAGTGAAACAAAGACATTCTATGAGAACCTTTATACAAGAAAGGACATAATAGAAACAGAAAATATACATGAAAAACTGAAAGACTTTAATATACCTAAACTAAATCAAGAGGAATCAGAAAATATCGAAGGTCCTATTACAAACACAGAAGTTTTCAATTTTTTAAAAAACATGAAAAATGATAAAAGTCCAGGACCTGACGGATACACTAGTGAATTTTTCAAATTTTTTTGGAATAATATTGGATCTTTTATTACGAGAGCAATTAATAACTCAAACGAATTACTGCATTTTACAGAACCAAATAAGTTAGGAATCATAACTTGCTTGCCGAAAGCTGGAAAACAAAAACAGTTCCTAAAAAATTGGCGCCCAATAAGTCTTCTAAATGTTGTTTATAAAATAGCATCAGGATGCATTGCTAACAGGATTAAGTCACTATTAGACAAATTAATAAATAAAGACCAAACTGGTTTTATCAAAGGAAGGTTTATTGGAGAAAATATAAGACTCATATATGATTTAATGAATTATACTGAACTACATAGAATACCAGGTTTATTAATGCTTATTGACTTCGAAAAAGCATTTGATACTATATCTTGGTAATTTATTTTTGAAACACTGGATTTTTTTAAATTTGGACCATCTATAAAAAAATGGATAAAGACCTTTTACAATGGCGCCAAATCATGTGTTTTGCAAAATGGATTCACTTCTGACTATATTTATCTTCAAAGGGGCTGTAGACAAGGTGACCCCATTTCTCCATATCTTTTTTTATTATGCGCTGAAATCTTAGGGATTTTAATTAGAAATAATAGGGATATTAGAGGAATTGTTATAGATGGAATAGAATATAAGCTTTCTCAATATGCTGATGACACCTCTCTTATTTTTGATGGTTCGCCTCAGTCTATGGATGGTATTTTAAGAGTTTTAGATTATTTTGCAGATCTTTCAGGACTAAAAATTAATTACACAAAAACTAAAATGGTTTGGATTGGGAGTAAGAAATTTTCAAGAGAAGTATTTCACCATACAAGATGGAAACTAAATTGGAATAACTCAACCTTTGATTTACTAGGAATAAAATTTTCTGTAACTCTAGATGAGATGTCTAGCATTAATTATGAGCCTAAACTGTCAGATATTAAAAGGATTTTAAACCAATGGAAATTAAGAAAACTAACCCCAATTGGTAAAATCTCAGTAATAAAAACATTGATTCTGCCCAAATTAAATCATCTGGTGCTCTCTTTACCTAACCCAGACTCTGATTTTACAAAAATTTTAAATAAGGAAATTTACCAATTTTTATGGGGAAGCAATATTCACAAAGTAAAAAGAAACACTATTATACAGGAATATGGATATGGTGGTTTAAAAATGATAGATTTTACAGATTTTAGCTCTGCTCTAAAGTCTAGTTGGATAAGAAGAATGATTTTCTCAGACAAAAAATGGATAAATCTCTTAGAGGCAGAATTACAAACAAAAATTAAAAACATATGGGTTAAAGGTATGGACTTTACAGCTAATTTATGTAAAAATACAAAAAATATTTTTTGGAAAGAAGTTTTTAACAGCTGGATTTTAATCGTAAAAGCAACTAGACAGGAAGTTATGAATGTTCCATTTGAAAACATTTGGCTCAACTCAAAAATAAAAGTTAATAACCATTCTTTTTTCCTAAAACACTATTTTAATGCTGGTTTTATACATATACAAGATCTTTTTGATAATGAGAATGTTTTTCTTAGTCTAGAAACAATAGAAAACCAAAATATAAAAACAAATTTTATCGAATACGCAAGCCTAAGGAGAGCAATATTTGAAAGATTAGATAAAGACAATATCAATGAAATCAAATACAAGTCTGGCCCAAGTATCCCCAGTCATATAAATATCTTCTTCACCAATAAAAAAGGTTGTAAAGACATGTATAACAAACTTATTAAGGAGAAAAGAGATCCAATTACATCTGTAAATAAATGGCTAGAAAGGGGCTTTATTTTTAACAACAAAGACTGGAACAAAATATTTGAACTTCCGTTTAAAATTACTAAAGAGTCAAAACTACAATGGCTACAATTTCAAATTTTACACAGAATAATACCAACAAATGACTATCTTCACAAGATTAAGGTTAAAGAATCCCCAGTCTGCTCCTTTTGTAAAAGAGTTAATGAGACTATTGAACACTTATTTGTAGATTGCTATTGTGTAAAAGAACTTTGGGAACTATGTGAGGAGTGGTTGTTAAGGAAATTGGAAATGCAAGTAACATTTGACAAAAACTCAATTTTATTTGGAAAATATAAAGAGAGAAATTTGTATAAAGTACATAATCTTTTAATTCTAATAATAAAACAATACATATTTGTAAGTAGATATAAAGAAGTTCCAAAGCTGAATTTTGGTGCACTCGAAAATATAATGAAAAACAGAATTTCCGTGGAGAAATATATTTTGCTTAAAAATTGTAGATTCTCAGAGTTTGAAAGGCACTGGCAAAAAATATGTGACTTATTATTATGATATACTAGCTATATTCATTAGATTCAATAGGTTATATAATGTACTACCCCCCCCCCCCCCCCACCCCACCTCGCACACAAACACTTTTCTTTCATCTTATTCTCACTATCTTCTTTTTTCAAGTAGTATACAGGTACATTTGTAAAGATATACCGGTATGTATATATATGCATAATATATAGACCTACATTATGATCTTTCTCTTTAAGAGACAAGCTATTACATTGTGATATATGATGTGTACTTGTATCCTTTGTATCTCTTTCTGCTGTCTTTGTCTTTGTCAAATAAATCATGAAAAAAAAAAACAAAAAAAAAAAAAAAACATGAAGAATAAAAGTTGTGCAGAATGTTAAGGGCTTTCATTTGACACCAATGAAAAAGGGATGGCCCCTAAAAATAAGGGCCAATAGCGCTTGAAAATTTTTGCTTATTAACTCTAAAACTGTTAGAATTTCGATATGGCGGTCGCTGGAAAAGTTGTTTGCTTGGATCTCATAAAGATCGTTACAATGTTATTTTGTTGGTGATTTGTGTTGTATGAGTGTAAAAACCTTTACATGTTAACATGTACTTCGTTTCATATGGCAAATTGACGAAAGTCTTTGTGCGTACAACTGGCATAAAGTTACCACAGAAAGTATGCTGGTTTATACGGTGGCTTTTATTCATAAGAATTTGTTTATAATACATAATTTTTTTAGGAGTTCAAATTCTTATAGTGCACAATCCTTAAAAACGAGAATCGGAAAACATAACAAGTTTTTTTCTTTTCTAGTAAAACACAAAATAAAAGAATGTCCCAAATTGATGCATTCGGTGATTATTTTAAAGAATATTCACATGATTTTTTAAACAAGTTTCGTTAAGATTCTATCGGTCACATACTAATCACTTCTGTAGTGTTTCTACATGGTCGTTTGTATAATTGTAAAACTGTAAAAACGAACTCACTGCTGTGTTGCCCCCTCCCGCGCGGCTCCGCTGCCAAGTGCTCGCGCTGGATTTTTTTTTAAATTGGCAAAAGATATCAAGATCTGTCGAAAATCAGTTTTTGGCGACTTCTGCTAATGTGTAAATTCGGTCAGTCTGTGTTATTCAATCGCCACGTGCGGCCGATTATCTTGTGTCGCTTCAGCGCACACAGCTGAGAACATATATATCCCCAGGTTATTTATGGCTGCAGATCATCAATTGATATGTAATTGTGTTACAATGTATCGAAGGTTATCGAAGGTTAATGGGTATCGAAGGGTGCTTTCACTACAATGGTCAACTGTAAAACAATAAGGCTATTAAGCCAATCATCTTCACATTAAAGGTGAGAGATCGTAATCTGAGAATGTGGCTAATAAATTAACCTGTTGAACACGCTTAACTTCTATAGTTATGAGCAGAGTAATATATATTATAATTAAAAGTTTTAAGTCAAATGAAATTTGTTTCTGGGATTTAGAAGTTATGAAATACGACTGCATTATGCAATGCAGTCTTTCGCCATAGAAATCATCAAAGTACTGCAAATGTCGACAGATTTCTTCCACTATAGTTCACTTGACTTACAGACTATACTATAGCGACAGAACTGCCTCCCAAAAATATATGCACTTCTCAAAATTACACTTAAATGAGATAGATATGTGTTCTTGGGGAGTTTTAATTATTTATTGCTAATTATATGAAAATTGATAAAAAACCCTTTTATTGAAGTTGTGTAGTATGAGGTTGTAATGCAACTTAATATACTAACAAGATTAGCTGCAGCCAGTGCAGTTTCAGGTCAATTATATATGAATACCCAATCTATTAAAAAAAAAGATAAATAGCTTCCAGAACTATAATTATATGCATGTATACATGGAGGTTGCACCCTCATTTGTATGGCTGTAGGTGAGGAAGTAAACGTGTAGCGATGTACATACAATGTATGTCTGCATATACGGATTCCGAACCGTGGCTACAGACGATACCCATTGACAGTCTTTCAATACATCTATGCGCAGTTTGACCTAGAACCTGACCAGTTTCATAACTTCTTCGAATTTCTCTAACACAGACTGTCTAATTCTTCCACAGAATTCCAATTTTTGAAAGCGCAATTGAAGTTTTACTCAATTTAATAAGTCAGCCCACGGGCTGACTGAAAACTCAGCAGAATATTTCATTTTTTAAATCTGAAATAGTCTAAAACAGAAGCAATAATCATACCTTTATGGCTTTCCCTAAATCTTCCTATTTATTTGTATTTTTAACCTCAAATTTAGAACTGTAGGAATTCAGTTTCAAAACTTTTCAAAAGCTTTGAAAACCATACCAATTAGAAATCATTTAGATTCAAATTGACATATGTCATTGAGGAAACATCGTCGGAACCCACGGGTCTCTTACATGTTACATTGCTTTCAATGCAGTGAAATGGATAGAAAGCACGTGGATTCCGACGATGAGAGAAGAGTGCAAATGTGCATAAAAAATATTGGTCACTACATGCATATTCAAAAAGTACAAAATATTAACTAAACCAAAAATTGCTTTTGACCTAATGGTGTGTCATGACCATGACCAAAAATTATTTGGGCAAGATCAAGGTCACTGGCAGGAAAAGTGCAAAAATCGTGTCCGATCCAAATCATTTTTTATGAAAAAAAACATTGAAAGTTCTTTCTCACACAAAGATTGCTTATGACCTTAGTGTGTGTAATGCTTTTGTTCCAAGGTTATTTTGTCAAGTTCATAATTTGTGTCTGCTTTATACTGTTTTAAGGCGAAACATTGGAAGTTGCTTTTTCATTTAAAGATTGCTGATGACCTGAGGATGTATTATGAACTTTACCCAAGGTGATTTCTGCAAGTTCAAGGTCATTTGAAAAAAAATGCCTTTTCCTGTCTGTCAAATCTTGCATATATGGAAATGATTGGAAGCTAAAATTTGACACAAAGATTGCTTTTGACATGTACTTTAATATGTCCTGACTTGAACTTTTATCATTTGTGCAAGTTCAGTGTCACTATAAGAAAAAGAAGTATCCATTTTTTTCTAATAGAAAAATACTTTAGTTATGATTTTTTTTTCCTAGTGGGGAGGAAAGGAATTATTTGTGAGGTTGCTCACAGAACCGCCAGTTGGTCCACAGAGAGCTTTCTCCCCCTTTCTCGCAACCAAATTGTCCCTTAAATTAACATAAAGGACATTTTGGGGCATTGTTCCCCCCTTCCCCAACACACATTTTAGTAGAAGGCAATATACATTTTTATGGCAAATTGAAAACAAATTATAGTAAACAAAATAAGTTATAGCTGCCTCACAACTCCCCCCTCCCCTACTACTACCACGAATTAGAATTCTTTCTTTTATTTCCTTGTTTAACTTAATACATTTCGGATAAATTTGTTCTCCGAAGCAAAAACGATGCTGAGTGCTTGCATGGCCAAACATTATACAAAGAGTTGTCCCTCCTGATGAGCACCTCTCGTACAGCGCACCTTCAGGTCATATTGATAATCGAGTCTGATTAAAATCACCACCCTTCTGCTTACACTCATCAGGGTCTGATAGGTATCGATAACAGGTCATCTTCACATGACCTCCATATTTGCACACAACCTAAATATACTCTCAGTTACCAAATACTTGCCTTTATCTGTTAATGAGAGGTGCAACTCTTCAATACTTAGTTTGGGAGTTACATAGAAAGCAGGCATGAATTAATATGCCTGTCTCCATTTTAAAAGTTCCAATAAATTTTCTAAAGCTCTGATTGGTCAAAAGTTTAGGTCGTTTAAATATGATCCCCTATCAATACCTGTCAGACCCTGTAAGAAATAGAAGGGTGCTTTTAATCAGACTGATTGACAATCCTTTTCCGACAGGAAGCTGCAACGGAAGACCTATTTGTTGCTTTGCAACGAGCTCGGCTCTAGTTGGCATAATTATTGCAATATGAATGTTTGACAAACATTATAAAATCGAAACAAAAGACTTTAAAATATTTAAGTAAAGGTCTAATAAGATCATCGGTCCAGAAATGACTGCTCTAGAAGTGAAATGGGAGGGAAGATATGGAAACATTTAATGTGTTTGCATAGGATTTTTTTTTCTTCTATCTTTTTTTATATCACATGTCATAGTCTTTATTATAATAATTATATAAGATGTATTTAACTACTATTATACCTAATCTGAAACCCTCAAATGTGAACTTCGTCTTCATGCAAAGAGGAATGATGTAAATAAACATTAAATCTTGTAAAAGTTCTAAATTATTTATTAAAAACACAAAAATAACGTAATCTCTCTCTCTCTCTCTCTAACCCCTTAACTCTCTCTCTCTCTCTTTCTCTCTTTCTCTCTATCTATCTATCTATCTATCTATCTATCTATCTATCTATCTATCTATCTATCTATCTATCTATCTATCTATCTATCTATCTATCTCATGTTTCCAAATGAGGTTGATTATTTCTAGATTTCAATTGAAACTTAACTTTAATTTTGTAGTAATCAACCTTATTGAGATAGTAAGATGAGTTTGTTTAGACTTTAATCACCTTCTATTAAGATAAGTTTTCTATATCACTTTTTTAATAATACTTTTAACCAAGTCAACATAAATAAAACAGAAAAGGACGCCAAAGTGACAATGATGATTTCAATCTGAAATAGTTTTCACAATACCTTTTAAGCTCACCTGAGCTGAAAGCTCAAGTAAGCTTTCCTGATCACTTTTTGTCCGGCGTCCGTCTGTCCGTCTGTCTGTCTGTTTGTCTGTCCGTCTGTCTGTCTGTAAACTTTATACATTTTCGACTTCTTCTCCTGAACCACTTGGCCAAATTCAACCAAACTTGGCACAAAGCATTATTGGGTAAAGGGAATTCAAGTTTGTTAAAAAAAGGGCCACGCCCTATTGTAAAGGGAAATAATTAGGATTTATTGAAAATTTGGTGATATTTTTAAAAAATCATCTTCTCAAAAACCATTTGGCCAAAAAAGCTGATATTTGTGTGGAAGCATCCTCAGATAGTGTAGATTCAAGTTTGTTCAAATCATGGTCCCCGGGGGTAAGGTGGGGCCACAATGGGGGGTCAAAGTTTTACAAAGAAGTATATAGAGTTAATCTTTAAAAATCTTCTTCTCAAAAACCATTTGGCCAGAAAAAATGAAACTTTTGTTGAAGCATCCTCAGATAGTGTAGATTTAAGTTTGTTCAAATCATGGTCCCCGGGGGTAAGATGGGGGCACAATGAGGAGTCAAAGTTTTACATAGGAGTATATAGAGTTAATCTTTAAAAATTTATATCTCAAAAACCATTTGGCCAGAAAAGCTGATACTTGTGTGGAAGCATCCTCAGATAGTGTAGATAGTTTGTTCAAATCATGGTCCCCGGGGGTAAGGTGGGGCCACAATGAGGAGTCAAAGTTTTACATAGGAGTATATAGAGTTAATCTTTAAAAATTTATATCTCAAAAACCATTTGGCCAGAAAAGCTGATACTTGTGTGGAAGCATCCTCAGATAGTGTAGATAGTTTGTTCAAATCATGGTCCCTGGGGGTAAGGTGGGGCCATAATGGGGGGTCAAAGTTTTACATAGGAGTATATAGAGTTATTGAGACATGAAAATACCAAACAAGTTACAACTGAATATAAATGATACTTACACGAGAATGAGAAATAGATGATCCAAAATCCTTTGAAAAAATACGTTAAACCTCAATTTATTATCAGTAAGTATCACAGGATGAAGCTCTGCCATTCAGTCAACCGAATGATAACTGAATGGTCTGGAAAGGTGACTGAATGATGGTCTGGAAAGGGGACTGAATGGCACAAATATGCCATTCAGTCACTTTTCAGTTACCTTTCAGTCAACTTTCAATTGTCTGAATGGCGGAGATTCATCTATCTATCTATCTATCTATCTATCTATCTATCTATCTATCTATCTATCTATCTATCTATCTATCCATTTATCTATCTATCTATCTATATATACAAATATGCAAAGCTACGTACAAAAGTTTGTTCTTAAGTATTATAATAATATTGATTCAGGGCTCAGTACCATGCTAGTGTATATATGTACACACATTAGGGTCATGATTTGTTATTATTGATAATTTTAATCATTGGTGCATCTTAAGTTAAATGAATAATGAGTAATAAATAACAGTACTAAACAAACAAACAGATAAACAAAAATGTTTAATATTTTTTCCTTAACAAAGTTCAATGAATATATGAAATATGTAATGCACCTAGAAGATAGTGCTGAGTTAAATTAGCGATGTGAATTTTTGAGAAGACAAACACAGTTTTTACAAATAGTTCCATAAGACCCACATAGTTACGTCTTCTTAGTTGACAGTAATAACCCAGGAGCCATTACAATAACATTATTTCACTTAAAATACTGGTCTCATAAAAAATCCTGCTATTGAAAAACCTCATATCTTGGCCAATATCTAATTAGAGAAACTGAGATGGTACCATTTGTTCATGATCAGTGAAATATTTTTAAAATCACCACCTCGTGGTCTTGCAATGACACTATGTTTTTTTTTTAAAGAAAGAACATTGAAAACATGCTTGTTCCTTTTTCATTTTTAGACCCAGACCGCTACTAAAATTTGGCTTGATCCTAATATCTATATTGTTTGTCCTTGTTCGATTACAATGGTTATAAAGAAGGGGTTGTAGAAAGGTTTGTAGTACTTTTTTTTAGCTCACCGGAGCTGAAATCTCAAGTGAGCGATTTGGATCACTTTTTATCCCATGGCAGTCCATCTGTCTGTCGTCTGTCCGTTTGTATTTCTCCTCATCTGTCTGTGAACCATTTACAATTTCGACTTCTTTGCCAGAAATACTGGGCGGAGTTCAACTAAACTTGACACAAAGCAATCTGTGGTAACGGGTATTTGAATTTCTAAAAATGAAGGGTCGAACCCTCTTTCAAAGAAAGATCGTTAAGAATGTTGAAAACTTGTTTATATCAATTTAAATTTCAAAAAATGAAAACCAAATATTTTTTTAAATAATATATTCAAAACTCAAATGCAACCTAATGCTGATATATGATTAAGATGCAACTCATATCATGACATAGGTAAAGATTAACTAATTAGAATGAGCTTAACAAAAAAAAAAGATTTTACTTACAGAACTTGCTCTTAGCAGTGTTTCCTCAGAGACCTTGAAATTAAAAGTAAAATGATTTGATTCTGTTGACAATTTATCATTATTCAAAACATTTTTGTTTCAAGCTGCATGGCATTTAAGTTGATATTCAACAACATGATGATAAGATTTAAAATAAATATGATATTTTTTAACAATTCATTAATTCATTTGAGACGGTTGTCTAAAATTTATTGCGATACTTTGTTCTTAAGAATGCAGTGAGCGGTCACTTTTTCATTAATATAAATAATCAAATCAGAATACTGAATCGCGTGTAAGCTTAAGAGATCAACACACAGAAAGGACAAGATGATAATCTCTCACTGTACTTTAAAATTGACCTTGTTTATGATATTAATTCGTTGATCATGGGAATCTCTATTCACCAAACAAGTATAAACATTCTTCACCTGGCACCTGTTCCTACCTTTATTTCTTTTAGAGATATGTGTTTGCTCTGCCCCTATTTTGTATTTTACTCTTAAGACTTTTAATTCTGAACAATGTTCGTTTACATCACATGCCCTATATGAATATAATTAATAAATACCATAACACGATGATCTGTAACATCCAAAATTCAACATTATATATTAGAAACATACTGTTAAAAGATCTTCAAACTCAGCAAAACTTATAACCTACCGACTATTAAACAAAACCATGTATGAAGGGACATTCCGAGAGAAATGAGATCAACAATAATATATATTAATGCAATTCAAATTGGGAACACTCCATACTGGGTTGAAAACTGAGTGAATTCACTGTCAACAACTAGTTTACAGATTCTACAATTCTGATATTAATGCAAAATCAAAACTGAACTGAAACTGAACTTATGTAGCAACTTAAGCGTAACTTTACAAAACAATGCAGGCGTGTGATATATTTGATAAGTGACATATAATATATAAAATCAGCTCATTGAAGGTAAATAATAGTAAAATTATCCAGATTACAAAGAAGAAGGCATTCAATTTCAACTATACTGTTTGAAACTGTAAGGGAAACACCCCTTGTCATTATTCCTTCATTAGAAAATAAATATCATTTCAAGAAATCCTCTAAGGTCGAAATGGACTCATAGGCAAAAATAAAATAAAAATGAAACATACGTAAAAACTGCTGTTACTTAATAGAAAACATTAAATATCTACTTTAATTTGGATAGCAAACCACATTATTTAAAAAGACAAAAACGTTACAAAAAGTACACTACTCAATTTATAAAAGAAACAGAATAGGTCAGAATTAAGTATGTTATGAAAAACAAATCTGGTTTTCAAGGAACATCAAATCCTTTTTAAAGTCTTCACCTAATAGCTCCAACATGTTTTATACTAAAACCTAATATTGTAATATTGTTAGCCATCTTTATATGTTTTTTTCTTCATTACATCTTTTGGTCATCTGTACAATAAGATGATTTGAACTTTTAAATGTCAAATTCACATGTAATGTATTACAAATACATTAATAACAACGGCAAACAGGACAAGAGGAAATATCTTTGAAAAAACAACAACAGTGTAACTGTTGCATATGTTTATATAATGTTATCAATTAATTTCTTTTGTTAACTTTATATAATATAATTATATGACATCAAAATACATGTGACTTTCAGAACCACTATTATCATTATGACGTCATGGTAACGATACAGTGCCAGTTTCTGTTTGAAGTTATTTTTCATAATCACGGGTAGTTCTGACAGTTATTATCTTTGCTGAGAAGTGGCCCTATGTGTATTTACATTTTTGTAAATAGGATTATCTTGCTTTGCTTTTCATAGTAATTTATAGTTAATAATTAACATGTTTATTCTTTATCAGCGAGAGTTATAGCTAAATACATTACAATTAAGTGTAAAGAATACTCACACGAAAGGGAGGGTATCTCGAACGCTTTAAAAGAAAAAAAAATTATAACATTAATTTATAATCAGCATATAATTTTTTTAAAAACGATTGCAGTACGTGTTTGTGAGCGAATACAGTTACGCAATATTAACATATGTAAATTTCAGCAAAACTGTGGATAAAATATGTGTCTCGAACATTATCAAAACGACGTTTTTGCATTACTACAAAAGGATTTAAATCTTAATTGCAGATAATTCAGAATACAATGCCTTTTGATTATGTTTTGGAATAAATTGTTGAATATTTAAATAACGAAAAGTTTGTCCGTGTCTTATAAATGTTACAGCTATGTCTTAGTGTTGAAATAAATGATATCTATCATACATGTAGAAGCCACAAAAATACCAGTTCTAAAAACCCAAAACAACAACCAGAAAATCATCTATTTAATCAAAGGGATTAGGCCCTGACTATCATTGATTGACAAACTAAGGACGTGAAATCCAGAAAATAAACTTCTAACTAAGTTTCAGAAAAATAATATACAGTTCTGTGATGAAACGTAACCGTAACCTAATCATAACAATGAAACAGTATAGCGGTTTCGTTACACGAGAAGTAAAAACAAAGGTTAAGAAAGGATAAAAATTAAAATCATTCAAATTCTATTAAACAGTATGTTCACCAATATCAAACTGAACATATGTTTTAAAGTTCACCTTCATATTCTTAATGATTGCTTTAAATATGAAATTCACTTATTAATTTGATTTGTTGGATATGCATAGTCAAGTTGTTAGTCATATATAATTATTTGTAGACTTGAAAACAGCTGTCAAAGATGTTCAGAGATCCGATTTGAATACTTCTTTAAAAGTATTTAAAAACTAGTCCATGAAACAAGATTTTTTTACTATTAAGTCAACGTTGAGCTCTTTTTTACGTTTAGTTTATTGGGGTTTATTTAGGATTCAACCTTCATTAAGGTCTTCCGTTTCCAACGGAAGACCTTACTACTATTGTGCTTGTCAGATTATTTTTATTTTTATTTTTTTTTCTTCCTAGACGCGAACTTTGAGATTTCATATCTTGCTCATTTCTGAACGGTTTTTGCTAAAATTTCCAGGACTCATAAACATTACAAAACACTATCTAAAACGTTTAATGAACTTTAAAATTCCTCTTCCTTTAACAAGTTATCCTCCTTTTAAAATTTTGGCCTTTGGCTCCGAGACTATGATAGCAGGGAATGGGAATCTAACGAATTTGAATAATAGAGACATTGAGGTTGTGCAAATCGATTTTTGTTTTTGGATTACTTTTTTTATTTAGAAAAAGGTAGGGGTCAAATAACAGGATTCCAAAAAAGTGCAAAAATTTAGACATATTTTTCTGTGTATCTTTTAAACGAAAAATATTTTGTTAAAACATGAAGAATGTAAATTGAGAAGGACGATGGATCAATAATAAGAAAACAACAAGAAATTCTAAGTGAAACAAAGACATTCTATGAGAACCTTTATACAAGAAAGGACATAATAGAAACAGAAAATATACATGAAAAACTGAAAGACTTTAATATACCTAAACTAAATCAAGAGGAATCAGAAAATATCGAAGGTCCTATTACAAACACAGAAGTTTTCAATTTTTTAAAAAACATGAAAAATGATAAAAGTCCAGGACCTGACGGATACACTAGTGAATTTTTCAAATTTTTTTGGAATAATATTGGATCTTTTATTACGAGAGCAATTAATAACTCAAACGAATTACTGCATTTTACAGAACCAAATAAGTTAGGAATCATAACTTGCTTGCCGAAAGCTGGAAAACAAAAACAGTTCCTAAAAAATTGGCGCCCAATAAGTCTTCTAAATGTTGTTTATAAAATAGCATCAGGATGCATTGCTAACAGGATTAAGTCACTATTAGACAAATTAATAAATAAAGACCAAACTGGTTTTATCAAAGGAAGGTTTATTGGAGAAAATATAAGACTCATATATGATTTAATGAATTATACTGAACTACATAGAATACCAGGTTTATTAATGCTTATTGACTTCGAAAAAGCATTTGATACTATATCTTGGTAATTTATTTTTGAAACACTGGATTTTTTTAAATTTGGACCATCTATAAAAAAAATGGATAAAGACCTTTTACAATGGCGCCAAATCATGTGTTTTGCAAAATGGATTCACTTCTGACTATATTTATCTTCAAAGGGGCTGTAGACAAAATGACCCCATTTCTCCATATCTTTTTTTATTATGCGCTGAAATCTTAGGGATTTTAATTAGAAATAATAGGGATATTAGAGGAATTGTTTTAGATGGAATAGAATATAAGCTTTCTCAATATGCTGATGACACCTCTCTTATTTTTGATGGTTCGCCTCAGTCTATGGATGGTATTTTAAGAGTTTTAGATTATTTTGCAGATCTTTCAGGACTAAAAATTAATTACACAAAAACTAAAATGGTTTGGATTGGGAGTAAGAAATTTTCAAGAGAAGTATTTCACCATACAAGATGGAAACTAAATTGGAATAACTCAACCTTTGATTTACTAGGAATAAAATTTTCTGTAACTCTAGATGAGATGTCTAGCATTAATTATGAGCCTAAACTGTCAGATATTAAAAGGATTTTAAACCAATGGAAATTAAGAAAACTAACCCCAATTGGTAAAATCTCAGTAATAAAAACATTGATTCTGCCCAAATTAAATCATCTGGTGCTCTCTTTACCTAACCCAGACTCTGATTTTACAAAAATTTTAAATAAGGAAATTTACCAATTTTTATGGGGAAGCAATATTCACAAAGTAAAAAGAAACACTATTATACAGGAATATGGATATGGTGGTTTAAAAATGATAGATTTTACAGATTTTAGCTCTGCTCTAAAGTCTAGTTGGATAAGAAGAATGATTTTCTCAGACACAAAATGGATAAATCTCTTAGAGGCAGAATTACAAACAAAAATTAAAAACATATGGGTTAAAGGTATGGACTTTACAGCTAATTTATGTAAAAATACAAAAAATATTTTTTGGAAAGAAGTTTTTAACAGCTGGATTTTAATCGTAAAAGCAACTAGACAGGAAGTTATGAATGTTCCATTTGAAAACATTTGGCTCAACCCAAAAATAAAAGTTAATAACCATTCTTTTTTCCTAAAACACTATTTTAATGCTGGTTTTATACATATACAAGATCTTTTTGATAATGAGAATGTTTTTCTTAGTCTAGAAACAATAGAAAACCAAAATATAAAAACAAATTTTATCGAATACGCAAGCCTAAGGAGAGCAATATTTGAAAGATTAGATAAAGACAATATCAATGAAATCAAATACAAGTCTGGCCCAAGTATCCCCAGTCATATAAATATCTTCTTCACCAATAAAAAAGGTTGTAAAGACATGTATAACAAACTTATTAAGCAGAAAAGAGATCCAATTACATCTGTAAATAAATGGCTAGAAAGGGGCTTTATTTTTAACAACAAAGACTGGAACAAAATATTTGAACTTCCGTTTAAAATTACTAAAGAGTCAAAACTACAATGGCTACAATTTCAAATTTTACACAGAATAATACCAACAAATGACTATCTTCACAAGATTAAGGTTAAAGAATCCCCAGTCTGCTCCTTTTGTAAAAGAGTTAATGAGACTATTGAACACTTATTTGTAGATTGCTATTGTGTAAAAGAACTTTGGGAACTATGTGAGGAGTGGTTGTTAAGGAAATTGGAAATGCAAGTAACATTTGACAAAAACTCAATTTTATTTGGAAAATATAAAGAGAGAAATTTGTATAAAGTACATAATCTTTTAATTCTAATAATAAAACAATACATATTTGTAAGTAGATATAAAGAAGTTCCAAAGCTGAATTTTGGTGCACTCGAAAATATAATGAAAAACAGAATTTCCGTGGAGAAATATATTTTGCTTAAAAATTGTAGATTCTCAGAGTTTGAAAGGCACTGGCAAAAAATATGTGACTTATTATTATGATATACTAGCTATATTCATTAGATTCAATAGGTTATATAATGTACTACCCCCCCCCCCTCCCCACCCCACCTCGCACACAAACACTTTTCTTTCATCTTATTCTCACTATCTTCTTTTTTCAAGTAGTATACAGGTACATTTGTAAAGATATACCGGTATGTATATATATGCATAATATATAGACCTACATTATGATCTTTCTCTTTAAGAGACAAGCTATTACATTGTGATATATGATGTGTACTTGTATCCTTTGTATCTCTTTCTGCTGTCTTTGTCTTTGTCAAATAAATCATGAAAAAAAAAAAAAAAAAAAAAAAAAAAAAACAAAAAAAAAACATGAAGAATAAAAGTTGTGCAGAATGTTAAGGGCTTTCATTTGACACCAATGAAAAAGGGATGGCCCCTAAAAATAAGGGCCATTAGCGCTTGAAAATTTTTGCTTATTAACTCTAAAACTAAAACTGTTAGAATTTCGATATGGCGGTCGCTGGAAAAGTTGTTTGCTTGGATCTCATAAAGATCGTTACAATGTTATTTTGTTGGTGATTTGTGTTGTATGAGTGTAAAAACCTTTACATGTTAACATGTACTTCGTTTCATATGGCAAATTGACGAAAGTCTTTGTGCGTACAACTGGCATAAAGTTACCACAGAAAGTATGCTGGTTTATACGGTGGCTTTTATTCATAAGAATTTGTTTATAATACATAATTTTTTTAGGAGTTCAAATTCTTATAGTGCACAATCCTTAAAAACGAGAATCGGAAAACATAACAAGTTTTTTTCTTTTCTAGTAAAACACAAAATAAAAGAATGTCCCAAATTGATGCATTCGGTGATTATTTTAAAGAATATTCACATGATTTTTTAAGCAAGTTTCGTTAAGATTCTATCGGTCACATACTAATCACTTCTGTAGTGTTTCTACATGGTCGTTTGTATAATTGTAAAACTGTAAAAACGAACTCACTGCTGTGTTGCCCCCTCCCGCGCGGCTCCGCTGCCAAGTGCTCGCGCTGGATTTTTTTTAAATTGGCAAAAGATATCAAGATCTGTCGAAAATCAGTTTTTGGCGACTTCTGCTAATGTGTAAATTCGGTCAGTCTGTGTTATTCAATCGCCACGTGCGGCCGAAAATCTTGTGTCGCTTCAGCGCACACAGCTGAGAACATATATATCCCCAGGTTATTTATGGCTGCAGATCATCAATTGATATGTAATTGTGTTACAATGTATCGAAGGTTATCGAAGGTTAATGGGTATCAAAGGGTGCTTTCACTACAATGGTCAACTGTAAAACAATAAGGCTATTAAGCCAATCATCTTCACATTAAAGGTGAGAGATCGTAATCTGAGAATGTGGCTAATAAATTAACCTGTTGAACACGCTTAACTTCTATAGTTATGAGCAGAGTAATATATATTATAATTAAAAGTTTTAAGTCAAATGAAATTTGTTTCTGGGATTTAGAAGTTATGAAATACGACTGCATTATGCAATGCAGTCTTTCGCCATAGAAATCATCAAAGTACTGCAAATGTCGACAGATTTCTTCCACTATAGTTCACTTGACTTACAGACTATAATATAGCGACAGAACTGCCTCCCAAAAATATATGCACTTCTCAAAATTACACTTAAATGAGATAGATATGTGTTCTTGGGGAGTTTTAATTATTTATTGCTAATTATATGAAAATTGATAAAAAACCCTTTTATTGAAGTTGTGTAGTATGAGGTTGTAATGCAACTTAATATACTAACAAGATTAGCTGCAGCCAGTGCAGTTTCAGGTCAATTATATATGAATACCCAATCTATTAAAAAAAAAGATAAATAGCTTCCAGAACTATAATTATATGCATGTATACATGGAGGTTGCACCCTCATTTGTATGGCTGTAGGTGAGGAAGTAAACGTGTAGCGATGTACATACAATGTATGTCTGCATATACGGATTCCGAACCGTGGCTACAGACGATACCCATTGACAGTCTTTCAATACATCTATGCGCAGTTTGACCTAGAACCTGACCAGTTTCATAACTTCTTCGAATTTCTCTAACACAGACTGTCTAATTCTTCCACAGAATTCCAATTTTTGAAAGCGCAATTGAAGTTTTACTCAATTTAATAAGTCAGCCCACGGGCTGACTGAAAACTCAGCAGAATATTTCATTTTTTAAATCTGAAATAGTCTAAAACAGAAGCAATAATCATACCTTTATGGCTTTCCCTAAATCTTCCTATTTATTTGTATTTTTAACCTCAAATTTAGAACTGTAGGAATTCAGTTTCAAAACTTTTCAAAAGCTTTGAAAACCATACCAATTAGAAATCATTTAGATTCAAATTGACATATGTCATTGAGGAAACATCGTCGGAACCCACGGGTCTCTTACATGTTACATTGCTTTCAATGCAGTGAAATGGATAGAAAGCACGTGGATTCCGACGATGAGAGAAGAGTGCAAATGTGCATAAAAAATATCGGTCACTACATGCATATTCAAAAAGTACAAAATATTAACTAAACCAAAAATTGCTTTTGACCTAATGTAAAGAAGATTTTTTAAGAATATCACCAAATTTTCAATAAATCCTAATTATTTCCCTTTACAATGGGCGTGGCCCTTTATTTTACTCAGAACACGACTGGCCAAAAAAGCTGTAACTTGTGTGAAGTATCATCAAGTAGGGTAAATTCAAGTTTGGTCAAATTATGATCCCCGGGAGTAGGGTAGGGGCACAATGGAAACCGGTTAAATCTTTACAAAGGAATATATTGAGAAAAATCGTTTTCTTACAAAAAAAAATTTTCTAAGAAAAGGTGCAACATTGGTGAATGCAACCTTAGATAGTGCAGATTCAAATTTAACAAAATCATATTTTTCAGGAGGAGGATAGAGCCACATGGGGTGGAGGGTCCAATTTTACAAAAGAAAACAGTTTAAATTCACCAAAGCTCAAATGTTATAATATATGGTTTAACTTATATGCAAGCATTTTGACATATTTTTGATTCTTTAAATTGTTAAGACTGGCCTCTGGACAATTCTTGGGCTGACACAAGTTTGATACAGGTTTATATCCCAGTTGATTTTGATCTTCTTGAGAACTGTAATGTTCAATATGTGAAATGACTATACTCTGACAAAAAGGGATCAATGATATACAGAATATCTTGGGAAAAAATTGAATTTTTGATATACAGGAACTGTTAGACTACATTGTCCATATTTTTTGGGTAAATTATTCCGTGAAGCTGATTTGATAATGTCTTTTGTTGCTCAGGTGAGCAATGTGGCCCCTGAGCCTCTTGTTTACATATTATCTTGAATCTTCCTTATTTTTTCATCCTTAGACGTTTAAATTTGAGTTATAAGACTAAAAGACTAGTGTTTACTTTTAAAAAAAAGAGAGTAATGTTTTCTGTGCAAGATAAACTGAGGAAATGGTTGTAATTGCCTAAAATCGAAAGAATTCAGACAATCCAAATCGTTGACTTTTACTGTTCTAATATATATAGGATAATAATTGTTCTTGAAAAAAAGTCTAATATTGTCTTTATCAACTTATTCAAAAAAATTATATATGTGTGTACTTTGACATTAAATTAAGTTTTCCACATTGATTATAAAAAGAAAATTCTATTTTGTTTTATACGAACTCATGTTAATATTAACAGAAACGATGCATTAATATATATGTAAAACTCCAAACTCCGATGGTCTGAGAAAAAAAATCCAATGGTTTAATGCGAATATGGACGCCAAAGCCCAATGGTTTACACTTGGTCCGGCGGTTTTGCCGTTTTTTTGGGCGCCACGCTAAAGTCCAATGCTTTTCCAGGCCACACTCCAATATTGCGTGAATAATAACGTCATTGATGTCATGTCAGGAGAACTTTAATGGTAACGTTGATAATTACGTTAAAAATTAAAGAAGCCTAAGATGGATGCGGCGGACCTTCCAGACTAGGAATTTTTTTTTGAGAAAGTGACAAAAGTGAAAAAAGCGAAAGACAAATGACCCCGATACGGAGCAGTTCAAGTCTGTTTTAAAGGAAGTGGAAAAGATTTGCAAACTCATGGCAGTTTATCTGTCATATGGCGGTAAAAATTTTTTAATGAAATCGGACTTCAGATTGGGGAGACAACGGTTCAGAGCATTTATCGAATATTACATCTGACATCAATACAGGCTGCGTGGTTTTAAGGAGCTATGGTGAATGAGCAAAAGACGAACTAGTAGCGGAAATAAAGAGGAATCAAGCCGGTGATCACCGAAAAAGTGATACCGTGTACGTAAAAATCAGGAAATCGGTTACACGAAAGAACGTCAACTTTCTCTTTAAACAGAGGAAGAAGATGTTGGGCGTAATTTCACGTTTCATTCATTTGTTTTGACCTCCAAAAAATCTGGAAATGAACAGTAGCAAATAATTCAACGTTGTTGATTTAACCGCTTTCATTGAGAAATTTATGACCAGGCACGTTAACGGCAGACCCTATCACCTACTTTCTCAAGGTAATTTAATGTTTAAAAATGTACTAATTACGTAAGGTTTAAACTAATAATCACTTAAGCGACGGCAACAATAATCAACGATTAGATGCAAAGAGAAAATGTATTCTTACATTTCAACTAAAAAATAAATGCATGTATAAAATTGATATTATAATTAAATATTTTACAAATTCGTTAAAACGTACCAGGTTGCGTGAAGCGGTTCCATAGAATTGTAGTTGAATACTCTGGGACGCATTTCATGAACACCACTGATTGGTCGGCTAGTGTTTTTTTACAACTGCGTAGGTCTACCAAGACCATTACTCGACATCAGAAGTTTTTCAGACGACCCAATTTTTTTGTTGTCGTTGAAGAACAGGTACAGTTTTCGTTAAGTTACGCATGTGTAACGGTATAACATTTATGTTACCAACTGCTGCTTGTTGATTTAAAGCGTGTTTTGTATAGATAACTCTTCTCCCAAATTTATTAATTCCAATGTGTAACTTGTCTAGAGAGGAAAGAAAGAGAATTTTCAGAGAAAGTTCATATCGATGTAAATGAAAATGACGCAGAACACGCATGCAATGACGCCGCTGGGAAAACAAAGAGCCTGAGGTATATAAATGCTAAGAGTCTGATAAAAAGTTGTCTCTTTTCTAAAATTATTTTATATCTCTTATTTAAACGATTTATTGATAATCCTATTATTCACCATTATTAATAAACGCTCCAAGAGATCCCTGGCGTTGATTTCAACACAGTTGCAAATCTTTCTGGAACAACGATCACCAATGATATATTAACAACTGTATAACCTATTAACATTTGTATGTATGAACACAACACTGTATATTCATTAATGTTTGTAAAAAATAATAATAGTGCCGAAACACGCTTGTAAATAAAAAAAAAATATATCTAACGTTTTTACAAATTATTTAGTCATTCCAGTCGAATCCCCTGGTTCATTCTGTCCATTACTCCATCAGACGCAGCCACCAATGGAGAATTAACGGTTTTTAAAAAAATATTTAGCAAATTTAAAAAATCAAAATTGTGCGTCGGCTCTAATAAAATCAATTAGGCTTTGATTATTATAAAACACACTAGTAAATAACGGTTATCATTTGTAAACTAAAATACATTTTCATTGTTATTTTAGTTTGGTGAAAGTTCATAAAATAGGACCTGTACGAATGAAGATTTCAAAGTCCATCAGAAACGCACAATAAATAGATTTTTAACTTAATTCTGACCTTTCCGCTAAAACGAACGTCTTTCTGTATGGTTACTGGAGAAAGAACGGATGGTAAAAAATGACACATATAACTCCAAGGGGAAGGTCCTTAAGGTAGAAGAAAACGAAGAAGTGCACCTTCTCTCGAAATACCTTTTGCGCCTCAATATGCTGTGAAATGGGGATAGGAAGTTGAAATATTTCAATATTTAAAGAAGTATTCTTTTAAGGTGGTATTGGACATCTGTCGATATCACTGTGGACATGTACATTATGATTAGAATACTTGTAACTGTTACAATTTTCAGATTTTACAATATTTAATAAAAAAAATAGCTTTTTTTTAAAAAATTGGGACAGGTGAAAAATGTAACAACCCCAGCAGGATTCGAACTCATGCCTTACAGATTCGTAGTAAACCCTCTAACCCACTGCGCTACCATTTAAGAGCCATTCTCTGTAAGGACCCCAGATTGGGTTCAAATGAATGTCACCAAATTTAATAAAACTTATATGGAAAATAAAAAGTGTATATGAGATTTATTTTGCATAAAAAAAAATTTGGCTGAGGCACATCATAGGGGTTATGGCCCAAATATTCATTTCAGGGTTAACCCATAGCAAACAGGCTAAACAATCAACAATTCGGTGTCATTTTATGAAAAATCCCAAGATAAGTTTATAAAATTTTAGCAATAATTTGAAAATAAACATACTGTATTTATTATTTATTTTAGTTTTGGAGATGTGTTTTGTGTATTAAGAAAAAGAAATGCATATAAAAACTCTGAAAATCTTGGTTTTGGCTAAAAGAGTTATCGCCCTTTATAAAACTCTCTAGTGACTACAGTGAAAGAAGGTAAAAACAGTCCGATTTGTAAGCATGTCGTCTGGAGTATATTTATACAAACCTTTGGTTTTGACTAGTTTTATACCAGTTTACAGTATTTTTATGACCTTACATTGATAACTTCAAAAGAAAGTAACCAACATGCAATGCAGCTTTGTTGGGAGATGTGAATTAGACTGCTCTGAAGAAATACAGCATCTCGTGAATTTCAGCTCGGATCATGTTTGTATTATTTTATCTGAAGTAGGCCTAAAACCTTGTGTTGCATTCGCTAAATACAACAACTATCAAATATGCACGAGCCATTTTAACTTTTATTTGAAATCAAATACAAAACGATCAAGAAGGAAGCTGTGTCAAATCCCAAGTTTGCTAAGATCCCACCCTCACATAGACAACACCAGAGAAGATGGACTTAGATCTCTTCCTATTCGTACGCATATAAAAAGTGCAAGCAGGGGATTAAAGGAGAGTGATATCATCCATTTGATTAGTCATGCTGGTATAACACTACCTGTGAATACACGTAAGTATCTTTTATAGATTATTAGTTCTTATTTAAATATATTGATAAAAAAGACTAAACTTGTGTTCATTACACATGTCATGTACATGCAAATAATAATGGTTTCTGTCACATATTTTAATAGAATGCTAATTTTAAAAAGTTTTTAAATCAAAATTAATGTTAACATATCTTTGATGAACTTGAATTGTATGATCATAAAGGATTCTCCAAAATTTATTAGGTAATAAAATAATTATTTATATAAAAAGACCCATTTTGGCAATCTGTCAACATAAATTAAAAGGCTTTGAATTATTTTGTTCATGCAGCATGCTGTACCATGTGTCTTAAGAAAATAAGAGAGGAACATGAGAATGAAGAGGATCATTACATGGAGTGTTCAACATCAGACAAAGACAAGGTTCAGTAGCAATCACAGGGCGAAAAACCATCTTTAAGCAAGTCCTTAAAGGTGGCTTAAAGGTGACTTAATGGAGCTTAAAGGCTATACAACCTTTAAGCCGCCTTTAAGTCACCTTTAAGCAAGTGCTTATAGGTCCTTAATGTCCAAACTTCTTTAAGCTACCTTTAAGCCACCTTTAAGCCACCTTTAAGCATCTTTAAGTGGCATTTACGCTCTCTTTACACTGCCTTTACACTGTCTTTAAGTGGCCTTTAAGTCAATATTGATCAAGCTGAACAATAAAAACATATATTAAATGCAAAAGCTCTTTTATAGAGATGGGAGGGGGTCATCCGAGTGATAATATAATTTCCAAGGAAGGGGGGGGGGGTTCCAGGCGGTTTTAATCGTCGCTCCATTAAACACAGATCACTATCATCAGCACCGCTCCGATGGACACAGATTGCCGTTATAAAATTCTTTATAATTTTTTGGGGGTTTCAAAATTATTGTAGGGATGAGCGCAGTCTCTGTATCTTAATATGTGCATAAAACTAATTAAAGTATGTTTGTTTCCTATTATAAATTAATCGGTGAAAAAATCTCTCTCTCTCTCTCTCTCTCTCTCTCTCTCTCTCTCTCTCTCTCAGTTCATCTGGTTATTAAACAAAATAAAGATAATGAACCAAAAATGCATGATTTAATTTGTTAATCGGTTTAAGGTTTGTATTTTTTTTTTCAATTTTCATTATTTCTAACTCTAGATCTGCTAGATACATGTTAAAGATGAAAAGACTCTCAACTGCCTTTGTTATATCGGGCAGGATATTACTGCTTTGTTTGTCTAGACATAGTTTTGTTCGTTTGTGTATATCTAATTAGAGTCTATTGTTTGTCCAACTTAAGAAAACCCCTGGAACTAACACAGAATATACAAGATATACACAACAGTTGTGTCGTGTGCCCAGGTGCATGTTTGTGTATATCTAATTAAAGTCTATTGTTTGTCCAACTTAAGAAAACCCCTGGAACTTACACAGAATATACAAGATATACACAACAGGTGTGTCGTGTGCCCAGGTGCACGTCAGGGTTTCTAAAGGCGTTGAATCTTAGTATGTACGAGTATACGATAAGTCTAGTGAATAAAAGTTAATTTACATTTGTAATTCATTTTCAAAGTATTATTTCCTAGCTCTGGGTTTCAAATATGTTACGTCTACAAATTAACGATACATGTATGTAAGAGTAAAATCTTGAGGCTAATTAATTAATGTACCGGTGATCATAAATAGGGGTTGATTATTTAAATATATGTATAAGGGTAAATATGTCAAATATACCCGGCCTGGCACATCATACAATTGTATGTACAAGTCATTTGCAATTGCCACATGCAGTAAATACGTCACCGGTAATTGGTAATTTTGTTTGTTATAGAATTGATAGTTTAAAAATCATGTACATACAATTACATGTAAATATTTAAACATATTGGAACGGCGCCGCGATCATGAAAACCGGGAAATTGCGGGAAATTGAACAAATACCTTAATCATTAGTATCAATGCATTTAATAAAAGAAATGATTTCATTTTCTTTCTTACATTTTTATAGCTATAAATTAGATGAATTACGTATATCTACTCTGTTTAAATTTATTAACTAAGAAAGCCTACTATAGTGAACCTAACGGTTTCCATTTAGGTATAATATATTTTTGTTCACTGAAGACCAAGTTCCGTATTTCATTCTAAATACATGCATGCATGTAATTTATAAATTAGATATAATTGATTGTTACAAACTGAATGGTTTGTCAAAATCTTTTCAAGTAAACACATTCAATACAGTGATTCAATATCCACTGATATATAGGATATAAAAACGCTTAAAATATGTAAGTTGCCGTGGCGCAGAGGATGTGTGGTGATGCTAGTAAACTAAGGGTCCCGGGTTCAATTCTCACCGTGGCCGTTTTTTTTGGGTGTTTTTTTTTTCATTTTTCTTTCTAGAACAAAAACCGTTTTAATACCTTTTCTTTCATAAAGTTAATACATTTTGTTGGAAATTAAGCACAGTATTGAATAAAAAAAATTTTAATGGCTTAAAGGTGGCTTAAAGGTAGCTTAAAGGTGGTTTAAAGGTGGCTTAAAGAAGTTTGGACATTAAGGACCTATAAGTTGTCCTTAAAGGTGGCTTAAAGGTGGCTTAAAGATAGTCTTTAAGCTGCCTTTAAGCCATCTTTACGCTTTCTTTAAGCCACCTTTAAGCAATACATATAGCTTAAAGGTAGCTTAAAGGTGGCTTAAAGATCGTCTTTAAGCTACCTTTAAACACCTTTAAGCTATCTTTAAGGAGGACTTAAAGATGGTCATTCATCCTGTGAATCTTTATTTTGAATTCCATTGAACCCAATCACAACTTCTCAAGCCTCCGGGCGGAGCTCGGAAAAACACCTTGAATGAATTTCGATACTGAATAAAGTATTGAATTTTATTACCGCGGCATTTATATGAATTAAATTGATAAACAATGAAAGAAAAAAAAGAAAATAAAGTTCGGAATAACGTAATTCTCTTCAGCTATTTCTGACGACAAAACGTGTACGTTTTACGTCTAAAACATGACGTCAAAATGTAGACTGAGCACGCGACGTTTAGTTAAACTTTGGCTAACGATTTGAGTAGGCAACCAAGCGGAACCTACTGTATGTGTTTCAAATAAATTTTGTTCTACAAAAATCAAACTGCACCCTGTAAAATCTCCGCTCGGTCCAACGGTCACACCGTTTACATATTAATGTGAATGATTGTTGGGCCTATTCAAAGACTTACGATGTCTGCAGTCTCCACACCGAGAAATAAAATTTAAAAAACTTTGCCTCTGCTTTTTTCTTGTACATCTTTATATTTATTTATAACACATCACTGCCCTATGAAACTATTTATTGCATTGGTAATTTAGCTAAAATAATCAAGGATAACTTTCATCCATGCTGTCAATCTGCACATAAAAATCTTTAAAACGCTTTGATAAGTGGTGTTTTCTATTGAATTGTTACAAGCATTTTTTGAACTCTGATTTGTAAAGACTCTATTGTTTAAACCAATTATGGTTGGCAATCTGGATTTAGAATAAAAAGTGTTAGGGAAGGCGCATAAAAAATAGGGTCGGTCGGGAAACTGGAAACAACCATTTTTTTTTTGGCCTAATATAATCTTCCTAAGATCGCTGGAAAGTGGTGTGATATACCCTGTAAATCTTATACATCACTCCCAGTGTTTATATCACACGGGTAGGCAAATTTACGGTTTATATCGCACAGGGCGGAAAAGGGTATGTTTTCTATAAGTATATGATATAAAATTCTAACATCCAGTAATTTCAATGCATTCGAGGCGTTTTTCTGAGCTCTGCCCAAAAGGCCGGAGAAGTTGGATAAAAATTACATACCATCGCAAATCATGAGAGATCCAATACACATATAATTATTATTATTCTTGTGTCATATTTTAACTACCAATTTGAAATTTGATTCTGTTTTTGAATTTATAGCAACTGCAGCAAGTTACTTCCACTGAGACGGAAGGGTCTTACCTCTCAGAAGCAAGGGAACCACCTAGCATTACAGTAAGTATTCTCAAAAAGTAAAGTGTACCAGTGTGTGGTATAAATAGCATTGATGTTCATTGATATAATTTTTATATGAAACATCACTTTTAAAAGAAATATGTTAATTATTCAGTGAATTTGAATTGTCATCTATATATTTTGACACATTTACACTATTTACAATTCCATTCTACATGTACATATGTATCACTTTTCCTAAGTATCAATTGTACTGAGGTTTTTTAAACCTTTCTAAAATGCTTATGTTACAAAAATTTATGATATGGAATATTTACAATATCTTGGTAATGATTTTCAGGTTACCGAAGATACAATTAGTAATCAAACTTCTTGTGAAAATACTGAAAGTACCTGTAGCCTTTCTCAGACATCTTGTGAAAGTAGCATGGAATGCCTCTCTCAAGTAAGTACAATAGAGAGACATATATTTACATGAAATATATGACAATAAGTAAAATATGAGAACAGTCAAAGTAAGTGTCAAATGAATCTAATCATTTGATATATCAATATGTATCAATTTGAAATCTTATTTTTAACATCTCTTTTGATAGAGCCTAAATACCTATGAGAAATGTTCTGGCAAATCAAAAATAACAAGTACACAAGTCAATTGGTATGAAGTCATTTCGCCCCATATTAAAATTTGCCTCTGATGTTGAGGAGGAGATAATTGTATTACGGCTTTGACATTGCTTTTAATAGAGTCTAAACTCCTACAAGTAATGTTCGGGCAAATAAAAAATAAACAAGTACACAAGTCAGATGGTTTCATTTAAAATTAAGACTTTGTTTTATAATAGCGTACATGTATTATTTAAATCTAAAATATATGTTATTTTTTACAGAACTCGAACCAGAGTTTTACATTTAGCCATGACATTCAGCACCTGAATGAGTATCTTAAGATAATTGGTGAAAGAGAATTCTCAGATGATGGAAGATACCAGTGGGACTCTTACTCTAAGTCAGCTAAATCTTACTACACCAAACGATTTAGAAACATCTTGACAAAATTGATCACCATAATTTTCCCAAAGAATGTTGAAGAAGTGGTGAAGAATCTTCTAGTGTCTGAAGAAAATCAAAAAATGACACCCAGTATCATACCTGAAGGAACATTTGGACCACTCGTTCATGCATATCAAACTTCAGAAACATGGCATCACAGACGGCAAATTCTCTCTTTTTTTACGCAAACTTTATCATTCAAAGAAGCAAAATCCCTTTTACCAAACATAACAGAATCAAAGTACTATGCTGCTAAGAATCATGCAAAGAATGTTGGCCCTGGTCTTCCTGTAGGTACAACTTCTACAAGAAAAAGGATGGATCCAGTGAAGTTGGACAGTTTTCTGGATTTCATTACTTCTCCTCATGTTATTCGAGATCTACCATATGGAGAAAGAAAGATTAAATTGTCAGACGGAACAGTATATGAAATGCCAAACGTGATTCGTTGCATGGGATCCAGTGATGTTATTCAACAGTATAAAGCCTACTGCTCTGAAAATAACATTTCTCCTCTTGGTAAGTTAAAATACAAATTTCAGATACTGATTAAGTAAGCTGTTACCCAAGTAATTAATATAATTGTACTAGTGCTTTAGATAAGAATCTTATTAAATGTAGGCAACTAGTATATAAAAGAAAATATATATGTATCATATGTTTACTACAAAAAATTACTTAATATGTTTTGGACATTTTACCAGGTGACAGTACAATGTATAGGATCCTGTCTGAGTGTGGAGCGCAAATAAGAACCAGTCTCGAGGGTATTGACTACTTCATTGCTGAGGGAGGTCGTGCATTCCGCACCATTTTGGACGCTTTGGAGGAACTCCTGAAGTTTCAAGTTTTAAACCAACAGGAGAAAAAAGACTTCTCTGCCCTCTTTCTCCAGTGTAAACAGTATCTTCGTGCAGATTTCAAGGTATGTTTGAATGAATGTATGTTTGTATTTACGACTTATAACAGCGAATTACAGAAGACTGATAGAATTTTCAAGTCAGCAAAAGATTACTAGATATAACTCACTTAAAACGTATTGATGTCATACCTGAGTAATCACATGACTACATATAAACCTTGCTGACCCTGTTGAGCAATCTGACAAGCTATTGAAAACTCTACCAGTATTCTGTAAATCACTGTAAAACAAAACAAGGGCCAATCAATTTGAAATTACATAGTTCAGCACATGTTGGTTTGTCAGAACACAGAATGTAAATAGAGTCAGGAGTTAATCTTTGGAACTTTAGATAGACAGAAAACATATATGTGTACATGGTGGTAGGATGCCCTTGACTTTAAAATATGCTTTGGTTGAGATGACATCACAAAATATGCATTATTTTTAAACTCCTACAAAAGTGTGGGCCCTTATTGATACATATCGACCTATACCAAAGTCTGTAGTTCTATGTTTTTGCACAGTGGAGGTTAGCTTCATATAGATGATTTTTTGTTTTTTGCTTTAGGTACACATCTCCCCAGACAGCAAGGTGGCAGATCATTGTCAGACCTTTGCCCTCAGTGATCCACTTCATCCCGAATTTGCTGTCACTTGCCAACATCACCATGATCTAGTTTGCGTGACGTGTGAACAAATGAAGGATGCGATCTCTTCTTTAATGAAGACTATCCAGTGTTCGTGCAACCATGGACTGACTGATTCACTTCGGGACTTGCAGTTCAAACTCCAAAATGCTACGCAAAGTATCACAAATTTGAAACGTCATCTCATTCGATGCAGAAACCAGGACGCAGCAAAATCTGATCTCTTTGACACGATGCAACATAATGAAGTGCTTTTGATCTGTGACTGGTCCATGAAATACCTCCCACGAAAGTATAGAGAAGACCAAAGTGATTGGTTTGGGAAGCGTGGTTTACCATGGCACATCACAATGGCATTCCACAAGACAGAAACTTGTATTGAGAGCCTAGGCTTTGTCCACATCTTTCAGAGCCAGGTATCACAGGACAGCATAACTACTGCAGCCATCATCATTAATGTTATGGAAAACATTCAGTCAATTGATGCATCAATATCCTCTTTCCATGTCTGGTCAGACAATGCTGGTTGCTACAAGTCGACAGAGATGATGGCCCTCCTCAAATCACATGGCCTGGTTAGATCCTTCAACTTCTGTGAGGCACAGAATGGAAAAGGGCCATGCGACAGAACTGGAGCGACTCTAAAGTCAGCTATCCGACGCTTTGTTAACCAAGGACATGATGTTCTAACAGCACATTCAATGAAAGAGGTATGGTATTTAGATCATTTATATCATTTCTAAACTAACAAAAAAAAAAAAATGTTTGTTTGCTGAAAATCCTTATACTGTTTTATCTTTAACAATATGTACAGCACAAGGGGAGATAAGAGTTTTTTTTTAGAGAAACACAGATGCACTATCGCTTTTAAGAAAGGAATAGAAAATCATTAATTCAAATTGATTTATCTTTTTGATTTAGGCAATCGAGAAAACTGCAAAAAATGTGAAGTACAGGGTTAGTGTTTCAGAAGTTGCTTCACAAACATCCTTCAAGCCAATTCCTGCCATCAGCTCCTATTCAAACTTTGTATTTGAGGAAGAAGGCATACGTGTTTGGAAAGCATATGGTATTGGTACAGGTAAGTAAGCTGTTTGAATAAGTACAGTTATGTTTAAAAGCAAGAATTTTTTTACATTGATTTTTGAGATACATGAACATTCTATGCATTTGTGTACACAAAAGTGTCATTCAAATCAACATTTTAGTTATTTAGAGGAAAAAAAACCCCTGCAAATGTAAACATCATTGAAAGTTCATTATCTTAAAACAGTAAAACATTACGACAACAAACCACATCTGTGTAAAAAAAATTCCTGACAATCATTATACTTGGATTAAACTATAAAATTTGTAGGTTTATTGATCCCAAATACTGCCATTGGCATTCCAAGTATGGAGCACCTGCCATTGACCATTTTGGAGCAACCAGAGGACATTGTTTTCCATATGATAAAAGTCAACACACCTACAGAAACAGAAAAGACCTTCCATTGCCCAAATGAGGGTTGCGTTGCAGCTTTTGGCTCAAGTGAGGATTTATCCAACCATCTTCTTTTTGAAAAGTGTAACCTTGAATTGGAATTAAGTTCAAGTTCCATAGCAGATCTTACAAAAAGAAAGTATGTAACAAAAATATCTCATTCAGAGAATCTGAATCTGAAGTTATGTTTGACTGAAGACACAGAGACACAAGCAGCAGAGAGTGAATTAAACTCTGGCTGGGCTTTTAAAGATGAGAGACGCTCAAGGAGATTTAATCAAAATCAGAGAGATTTTTTAGTCCAAAAATTTAACGTCGGACTTCAGACAGGAAAGAAAGAGGACCCTTTTATTCTCTCTGAATCCATGATGTATGAAAGAAGGGCAGATGGTACAAGGCGTTTTTCATACGATGAGATACTGTCCATGCAGCAAATAACTTCCTTTTTCTCAAGAATGAGCAAGAAAAACAAGATGGCTGAAGCTGAAAATTGGGAAGCCAAGAAGGAAACAGAAATTAGTAAAATAAGAGCAAATATCATTGATGAATAATTCACTAGACATAATCAGCATTGCTATTGTTGTATTCATATTGTTGATTCTTTTTAATAGGAAATGTACGCTGGGATAATATGTGATGAATTTTGAATAGTCACATGTAGTATTTATTGGTATGCTTTTATTGTTCTACAATTACATGATTGTATATTTCTGTTCATAGGTAATTAGTTATGCTTTATTGTACATGTAAGAAGTAAATAGAACTGGGAATTATTATGTATTTATTTATAGGATAAATATTTGATGTTATTCATACTTAAAACACTTCATTTATCAATTTTTGCAGTCAGTTTGCTATCAAAAGTGAACATGTGGTTCACGTTGTAATTAACATGTTTATGTTTTATTATTGCACTCATATCAGCCCGAATGTTGCATGGTTTGACCCCTTGACATTAACTATGGCTTTCTAGAATCCATTAAAAAATGTTTATCCCCTTTGTTTAAGCAAAATGTGAATGGAGTTAGTTTAATACCATTTAAGCAAGGGTGTATTGCATTTTAAAATTTTTAATATGTTAAAATGTAGAGCATAACGTGATTTTGCAGAACAGGATGCGATCCTCTGGCGCAGGTGAAACATACTCGTAACATCGCAAGTCACTGGCGTAGTTGAAATATACTCGTAAACTTGGCCTGCTGCAAAATCTGAGCTTGCTTCTGCAGTAAATATGTTAAAGTAAATGTTAATGGGGAGGGTTATAATGTGTGTTTATATATAGATTTAATTTTGCTTCTTTTGAACAGATTTCAACTATACATGTATTGTCATGAGAGATCATCATAAAACTAAAAAAAATTGTCAAAAGACTTTTTTGGGCATTGTATACTTTTATAAACCCAATGTACATGCAGCTTTATATGTTGGTGATATTTGAAATTCAAGATTTTATGCAGTTATGATTGGAATCTTTAGGTTTAAGAATGATTATAGTAGCCAAATAGTTGAAATGATTGATTAACATCACATGTAATGTGATTTGCATTTGCTATTGTGGTAAAAAAAAAAAGTCAACAGTAAAATTCTTCTAACAATTTACATGTTGTATTTGTTTGCTTATTTTCTTAAGTTTTGAGATGATCATGACCTTATTATACAGGATGTCAATAGCTGATATTTTACATTATTCAAGCAAAGGTTTAATCATCAGGGCAAGGCCAACTTATCACACGCTAGGAACAGCTCTCAATAAATATATAGGATACTTTACATAAAACCATTTTAACATGATGTTGGACTTACTATCTTTTTCTTGCGTTAAAGCAAGTAAAAACTGACACTTGTTTCAAGCAAAATATGCACCGATTGCATAAGTCCTAACTCAAAAGCCAGACAAATCTTGTTGATTTCAA
This sequence comes from Magallana gigas, assembly GCF_902806645.1. Lineage (NCBI taxonomy): Eukaryota > Metazoa > Mollusca > Bivalvia > Ostreida > Ostreidae > Magallana > Magallana gigas. Next base: position 52,500,032 of record NC_047562.1, on the reverse strand, counting down.
AGAGCCATGGATGAGCGGCAGCAATGAAATAGACAGGTCTATTTCAAATTGCTGTTTGACACAACTACCAAGTTACAAATATAGTTTGTGTACTTTGAAAAAATGATTTTTAAAAAATCATGATTTCTTGAATGGTTGCCATGGTAACCACTGTTTGCAGTTATCAACCCAATACATGATACAATTTCATTTTCATTATCAAATAAAAATAAATGTAAATGTTTTGCTCCCAAAGATGAAATAAACACAACAAATAAGCCACCTATGGTAGAATTTCAAAATTTGTATCAGAGAAAATTCGGAATTTTGGGTCATTTTCATTCTGGCATATCCCTTGTTTACAAAAATACACACTTTTAAAATCTATATGATATGAAAGGTAAAAGTATAATTATTAACAACATGCAAGTCTTTTTGAAAACCTATCTTGGAATATCTAGATATATTGAACTGAAATTGTTGTAAAATTGGGTATTTTCTACATTTTGAAAAACCACAAAATTCGAGATTTTTAAACTTCAATTTGCTCTTTATACTCGAGGTAATGAAAAACATTTTTTAACTATTCTTAGTTTTGGGGAATTTTCAAAACATTTAATCTAATTTAAAAGATAATCACAATTTTTATTAAAATTAAATATGGGAGTTAAAAATGCTATATTTCAGAAAATAGATTCTGTCAAATTGACTATTTATTGGTCAGTTCTGGTTGCCATGGCAACGGCCACCCCAAAAAATAAACTAAGTCGAATTTTACCATCAGACACTTGAGTACACTCCCTGTAAAAAAAAATTTGCATTTTGGAAGTATTTGTTTGAACGGCATCCTTGGATTCTTTGGTTTTTACAGAGAATGACTCTTAATGTGACAATGTTAGGAAAAAACACTTATATAATTAAAATTCGATAATCGTACATCACAACATGGAGGTGCCCCATACTACCTTAAAAGAATTGATCGGCATGTGATTTGATGGGTCAGGCTTCGTGTTAATGACATTCGGAAGCACTAAATTACATGCAATAAGCACCTGAAACGACACTCTGGTCCATACAGTGCTAAGGGACAAGTCTGATCAACTTTTCCGCATTTCCTTGCAGAGAATCAATTGAAATGTTTAATTTTATAATTTTAACATGTTTATGTTTATTAGAGCCGACTCACAATTTTGATTTTTTAAATTTGCTAAATATTTATTTTTAGAACCGTTAATTCTCCATTGGTGGCTGCGTCTGATGGAGTAATGGACAGAATGAACCAGGGGATTCGACTGGAATGACAAAATAATTTTAAAAAAACGTTAGATATGTTTTTTTATTTACAAGCGTTTTTCAGCACTATTATCATTTTTTACAAACATTAATGAATATACAGTGTTGTGTTCATACATACAGTTGTTAATATGTTATACAGTTGTTAATATATCATTGTTGATCGCTGTTCAAGATAGATTTGCAACTGTGTTGAAATCAACGTCAGGGATCTCTTGGAGCGTTTATTAATAATGGTGAATAATAGGATTATCAATAAATCGTTTAAATAAGGGATATAAAATAATTTTAGAAAAGAGACAACTTTTTATCAGACTCTGAGCATTTATATACCTCAGGCTCTTTGTTTTCCCAGCGGCGTCATTGCATGCATGTTCTTCTGCATCATTTTCCTCTCGTCGATATGAACTTTCTCTGAAAATTCTCTTTCCTCTCTAGTCAAGTTACACATGGAATTAAAAAAATTGGGAGAAGAATTATATATACAAAACACGCTTTAAATCAACAAGCAGCATTTGGTAACATAAATGTTATACCGTTACACATGCGTAATCTAACGAAAACTGTACCTGTTCTTCAATGACAACAAAAACGTTGGGTCGTCTGAAAAACTTCTGATGTCGAGTAATAGTCTTGGTAGACCTACGCAGTTGTAATAAAAAAACACTAGCCGACCAATCTGTGGTGTCCATGAAATGCGTCCCAGAGTATTCAACTACAATTCTATGGAACTGCTTCACACAACCTGGTACGTTTTAACGAATTTGTAAAATATTTAATTATAATATCAATTTTATACATGCACTTATTTTTCAGTTAAAATGTAAGAATACGCTTTCTCTTTGCATCTTATTGTTGATTATTGTTGCCGTCGATTAAGTGATTATTAGTCTAAACCTTATATAATTAGTACATTTTTAAACATTAAATTACCTTGAGAAAGTAGGTGATAGGGTCTGCCGTTAACGTGCCTGGTCATAAATTTCTCAATGAAAGCGGTTAAATCAACAACGTTGAATTATTTGCTACTGTTCATTTCCAGATTTCTTGGAGGTCAAAACAAATGAATGAAACGTGAAATTACGCCCAGCATCTTCTTCCTCTGTTTAAAGAGAAGGTTGACGTTCTTTCGTGAACTGATCTCCTGATTTTTACGTACACGGCAACACTTTTTCGGTGATCACCGGCTTGATTCCTCTTTATTTCCGCTACTAGTTCGTCTTTTGCTCATTCACCATAGCTCCTTAAAACCACGCAGCCTGTATTGACGTCAGATGTAATATTCGACAAATACTCTGAACCGTTGTCTCCCCAATCTGAAGTCCGATTTCATCCTTAATTATTTTACAGCCATATGACAGATAAACTGCCATGAGTTTGCAAATCTTTTCTAACCCCTTTAAAACAGACTTGAACTGCTCCGTATCGGGGTCATTTATCTTTCGCTTTTTTCACTTTTATCACTTTCTCAAAAAATGTTCCTAGTCTGGAAGGTCTGCCGCATGCATCTAAGGCTTCTTGAATTTTTAATGTAATTATCAACGTTACCATTAAAGTTCTCCTGACATGACGTCAATGACGTTATTATTCACGCAATATTGGAGTGTGGCCTGGAAAAGCATTGGACTATAGCGTGGCGCGCCAAAAAAACGGTAAACCATCGGACATTAGTGTATTCGACCGTCGGACTTTGGTGTGACGCGTCTATCGGAGACAGGCCGCCAGACCAAGTGTAAACCATTGGGCTTTGGCGTCCATATTCGCAATAAACCATTGGATTTTTTCGCAGACCTTCGGACTTTGGAGTTTTACATAGATATTAATGCATCGATTCTGTTAATATTAACATGAGTTCGTATAAAACAAAAATAGAGATATCTTTTAATAATCAATATGGAAAACTTAATTTAATGTCAATCTTCACACATATATGATTATTTTAATTAAGTTGATAAAGACAATATGAGACTTTTTTTCAAGAAACATTATTATCCTGAATATATAAGAAAAGTAAAAGTCAAGGATTTGGATTGTCTGAATTCTTTCGATTTTAGGCAATTACAACCTTTTCCTCAGTTTATCTTGCAAAGAAAACATTACTCTTTTTTAAAAAGTAAACAATAGTCTTTTAGTCTTATAACTCAAATTTAAACGTCTAAGGATGAAAAAAAGGAAGATTCAAGATAATATGTAAAAAAGGTATTGTGAAAACTATTTCAGATTGAAATCATCATTGTCACTTTGGCGTCCTATTCTGTTTAATTTATGTTGACTTGGTTAAAAGTATTATTAAAAAAGTGATATGGAAAACTCATCTTAATAGAAGCTGATCAAAGTCGAAACAAACTCATCTTACTATCTCAATAAGGTTGATTACTACAAAATTAAAATGAAGTTCCAATTGAAATCTAGAAATAATCAACCTTATTTGGAAACATGAGAGAGAGAGAGAGAGAGAGAGAGAGAGAGAGAGAGAGAGAGAGAGAGAGAGAGAGAGAGAGAGCAAGAGAGAGAGAGAGATTACATTATTTTGCGTTTTTAATAAATAATTTAGTACTTTTAGAAGGTTTAATGTTTATTTACACCATTCCCCTCTGCATGAAGACGGAGTTCACATTTGAGGGTTTCAACAAGGTATAATAGTTGTTAAATACATTTTGATAATTACTTTAATAAAGACCATGACATGTGATATAAAAAAATAGAAGAAAAAAATCATATTCAAACACATTAAATGTTTCCATATCTCCCCCCCCCCCCCCATTTCACTTCTAGATGAGTCATTTCTGGACCGAAGATCTTATTAGACCTTTACTTAAATATTTTAAAGTCTTTTGTCTTGATTTTATAATGTTCGTCAAACATTCATAATGCAATAATTATGCCCATAAAGGTTGAACCCTAAATAAACCCCAATAAAAAACCCGAAAAAAAGCTCAACGTTGACTTAATAGTAAAAATAAACTTGTTTTAAGGACTAGTTTTTAAATACTTTTAAAGGATTTCTGAACATCTTTGACAGCTGTTTTCAATTTTACAAATAATTATATAGGACTAACAACTTGACTAAGCGTATCCAACAAATCAAATTAATAGGTGAATTTCATATTTAAAGCAATCATTAAGAATATGAAGGTGAACTTTAAAACATCTGTTCAGTTTGATATTGGTGAAAATATTGTTTAATAGAATATGAATGATTTTAATTTTAATCCTTTCTTAACCTTTGTTTTTACTTCTCATGTAACGAAACCGCTATACTGTTTCATTGTTATGATTAGGTTACGGTTACGTTTCATCACAGAACTGTATATTATTTTTCTTAAACTTAGTTAGAAGTTTATTTTCTGGATTTCACGTCCTTAGTTTGTCAATCAATGATAGTCAGGGACTAATCCCTTGATTAAATAGATGATTTTCTGGTTGTTGTTTTGGGTTTTTAGAACTGTTAATTGTGTGGCTTCTACATGTATGATAGATATCATTTATGTTAACACTAAGACATAGCTGTAACATTAATAAGACACGGACAAACTTTTTGTTATTTAAATATTAGATATTTTGTTAACTTGGATTTAGTTTATGACCCGTTACTGTCTTCTATAGTATTGTTTAAAAATTTTAAGTAAAAACCCCTTTTCGTTAAGATCATACTATTAATATACTTAAAACGCACTTTACAAAATTCAAACTTTTTAATCATGTATGTAAAGTATCAACAAATAAGTGTAAATATATTTTAATTCCAATAAATGATGCGTTCGAATAGAATCTAAATCAGACTTACACGAGACGGTAAATGGTGACTGCTTTCTTCCTGTAAAGAAAATTAAATTTATTTAAGCATTGAATTCTTATTTTTGGATGTCGTCGGTCGTATAACACCAAGCGGTGCAGCCAAATTAAATATCGCAAGTGAGCGTGATATAATAATTTGTCTGCACCGATTGGTGTGTAATAGGACCGACGACATTCAAAATAAGAATTTTATGTTAAAAACTTTACATTTATAATTATACTGATAAAATTTGTGTGTATTGTCGCTTCAAAGCCATTATATAAGGCATATGAAACATACATGGAAAAGCCTTATCAACCTGTTATTTAGTTAAAATTCGCTTCTGCATAATAACAGGCTGATAAGGCTTTGCAAGGAACTTTAAAAAAAAATGACTGACAGATACAATTTGACCTTTTTTTTCGATTTGTAATTGATTGCTAATACGGAAAATTATTATATAAGTTGTTTTAAAATTTTAAAAGTTTTTAAACCAAGCTTTGCAAATGCAAATGCAAATCGTTCTAGCCATTAGAAAAAATAACAAATAGATACCTAAAAAGTTATAAAAAAAAATAAGAGTAATAGTAAAAATAGGGAAAAAAAACAATAAATATTTTTTTTTATTAAGTGTGTTATAGGACAGGTTTTGTGTATTTTTGAGTATTATTAAGATGTGAAAAACAAGATTAATGTTGTGGACATTCGAGTTTTAAGCTACCATCCATAATTATTAAGGGTGATGGGTTGCATCCAAAGAAATGGGCAATATTGTGTATACACCCAGTGATGTCCGATACAGCAGATATTATTGTAAAAAAATTAAATAAGTTTTATGAATTCAAAATATCTTAAAAAATAAAATAAAATATTTTGTTTACATTATTTTCAATATTTTGTGTATATTATTAAGATTATTATAATATTATAAATGGTTTGGAGGATATGTTAATCATTTTAATACATCAGATATTGACTGATAATTTTTGACCATGTTTTATATTTTGTAGCAAATTGATGTTGTAGAAGATTTCTTAAATTTTTTGGGTGTGGTCTGAAAAAAATAAAGTGATGACTGATGAATGATCAAAGATCCAGAATCATTCTTGAGCTTAAAGATATCTCTGCTACATTTGTTATACACGTTATGGTAATTGAAATATGTCTCTGACTGTATTATTTATACTAATTATAACATTTTCTTAGTTCTAATATTTTTTGTAAGATTTTAAACTCACTTTGTAGAAATAAGACAAATGATTTAATACATTGAAAACTAAAATAAAATAGTCATGGTTTTCTACTTCTTAATTTGCTAATTGTATAAAACGTTTGATGCTAGTAATTCAATTTGAATAAACATTTTAGACAGCAGTTTAGACTTGACTTGTCAAATCAATATCAACACATCGAAAAAGAAGTTGGACAACACGTGGGCTTAATGCATTTAAGGTAAAATTATAATTTTTCAAATGATTCTTCCTTTTTCTCTATGGAACTTACAAATTATGTAGGTATTCAACAAAATTTACTCAAAATAAAGAAAAAACTTGATTCATGTTGAATTAATCTGATCCTGTTACTCTTCAGACATTTTTAGATAAAGAAGCAAGTGGGGCAATTGTAAACTTCTTAACTATCCAAAAAAGTCTTACATTCTTTCTGGGTTTTTTTTTCAGAAACAATTAAAGATGCAGTTAGTGAGAACCATTCAGAGGGGAGCAACAAACTTGTCAAAAATCAGGAAAAAAATTTACAAGTATTTTTAACTCTTTTTTTATGAGATGGCTGGAGCTGCAAAATCAATGCATTTACAATGAATTAAATGATAAAAAAACGTTTAAAGACATATTCATTTTTAAATAAACATAAGCCATATGAGATAAATTTTGTGTAAGTAATCCCAAAAAATATCGAAAATGGGTAAACACAAAAATGAAATTAACGTACAAATAACGTATGTTTACGAACATATGTTAATCATATGATTGTCATAAACATATATTTATTATAAGTTTAACATATGACAAACATATGTTTATATTGCGAACATATATTTTTGAACATATGTTTAACCTATGTTCAACACATTTTTTTACATATGTTGCAATTTTACCTGTGTAAAAAGAAAAAACTTGTAGTTGCTATAGGTCCTGCATAGAAAAACACACGGAAAGACTATAAAGCTGGCATGAATTCATAAAAGCACTGGTCCCTACTATATATATATATATATATATATATATATATATATATATATATATATATATATATATATATAGGGTATTCAAATCCAAAAAATATTGCAGTGTTTATAGGGTATATACACCGCTCGAAAAAGGTACGGTTGGCTGCTTTCCGATCGAGACATTCAGGTTGCATGGACTTCTAAATGCATAACCTATACATTGTAGTTAATATTTGTAAAAAAAAATTGAAACTACTATCAATAAAACACAAAAAATGTTTATTCTTTTAAATATTGCTGCCTTTTTTTCGCATACTTATCGAACACATGTCTTTCTATACAGAGTGAATAACGTCTGAAATTTACGGTGCACAAAAAATTGCGATTGTTTTTGACCATATTGGCACTACATCCAGCACAGTACATAAACACTGTTTCTAAAATCCATGCGGTCATTGCTCGATCTGCCACTTTATAAATAAATCCTATTTGGGAGGGTAGCAGTCGAAATTGACACCCCAAGAAAACCATTGTTAACCAACGCGAAGCGGACTTTGAACCATCAATTGGGCCCTGATGATCAAACTTTATAATTGTGCTTATTATACTTCTATGTTAAATACTGAATCTGATTGGATTATTCGCAGTTGATTATCCGTTTTATTCCCCTTAGCGTTAGCAACCACTTGATAGAGGGTTACACAACAAATTGTTATATTTTACTATATATTTCAATATCTAAGTTTAAATTCCTTTGAGCCGCAGTAGTGGTCTATAGGTTTTAGAAGTGGATTTATTCAAATACAAATTTTGAACGATTGGAAAGTTTTTTCCTTCAATTAAAATCCAAATAGTGCAGCAATTCATTTTTTCATGCATACAATATACTTATCATCTTTCTATAATTAAGTCAGTAAAAGAGTACTAAGCATAGAACCATACAAAATACATACAACACAAAATAAAATCAACGACACTAGATATCTTCAAAGTGTCGGACCTAATATGTAGATACTAATATAAATTCTCTTCTTCAGGACAAGAAAATATTATATGACGTGAACTAGAAAGAAAATCAAACAAATCTAGCACTACAATTACTATTACCAAAGAACTATTAAAAACTAATATATCATGAAGAATTTTGTATTACACCTTTTTGCAAGCATTCGTGTTGATCGCTCAGATGTAATCAATGATATAAATTTTAATTGTTTGTGTCGTTTGCCATTTTTAGTGATCTATATTTGATTTTTGAATATAAAATGAACCATGTTTTCTGTATTTCAATAATTGACAGATTAGATTTTTTAAAAATGAATTAAAATTTAAATCATATATATATATATATATATATATATATATATATATATATATATATATATATATATATATATATATATATATATATATATATAAAGCACAGAGAAATTCATTTTTGTTGGAGCTCCACCTTCCGCCCCGACCGAAGCTTGAACTCACGACCTCTGGAACCCATTCTCCTAGCAGTGAGCGGCCGACGCGCTCCCCACTCGGCCATCTAGGCAAGACAAAAAAATCTTGCTTTCGATGACGAAAGGAACCTAGCGCGCCGGCCGCGCACTACACAGTCGCTTGAGATACAGGTGGAATACAATTGAACGACAATTTGAGAGAATTGGAACGATACACATTACATAGATACACATATATATATAACAAGCACAAACATTGCATCTGAAATCGACATATAGCTGCCCATAGTGAATGATTTAGATATATATATATAGCACAGAGAAATTCACTTTTGTGAATATATATATATATATATATATATATATATATATATATATATATATATATATATATATATATATATATATATATATATATATATATATATATATATATATTTATATATATATATAAAAAGCACTGAATAGAATCAACAACACTAGGCATCTTTAAAGTGTCGGATCTAATATATAGATACTAAGCCAGTAAACTGAATATATAAAGCACTAAAAATGGCTAACGACAGTAAGATTACTTTAGAGCGATCGGCGACAGTAGCAACACCTTCTTTAAGAATGTGAACAAATGTTTATAATGTAGCTGTTCCTTTTTATAGTTTCTTAAGTAGTTTAGTAGTAGCTTTAGATTTTGTTTTCTCTGTTTTGTACTCATGTAATTTATTTTTTGGTCCTGAAGAAGGGACTGGTTGTCCCGAAAATTTGACAATTTCTATTGTTCGTGTCGTTAGCCATTTTTAGTGCTTTATATATATATATATATATATATATATATATATATATATATATATATATATATATATATATATATATATATATATATATATATATATATATATATATATAATGTCATAAATACAAGAAAACAAGTATACACTTATAAACATATTTCGAGGAAACCAAATAGCACATAAAAACAAATGAAAAATAATACATACATAGGATTCAGGAATGACCGTTAAAGACGATTCCTATAAATAAAAATAATATAAATACGAGGTGAAATAATGGTATAAGAATAAAAACCAATAAATTGAATTATTTAAATTTTACAGAATTCCTATAAAAAAAATTCCGTATGCGGAATGCCAAACAACCCATGCTGCTTTTCCTGTATATCTTGTTTTACATAAGATCTGGTCTGCTTGGCAACCAAATGCTGATTTTGTAAATACGTTATCAAATCAAAATATAATTAAGTTTAAACAAACCATGGATGACCAAAAGTCTCTTAACGGTGAATTTCCATGACTTATCTGGTCTATTACATTGCTTTTGGGTCAATTATCAGATAAACATTTGCTTGAATTTGTTACAACTTGTCTGATTAATGAATTATTCTACATGTTGCACCGTTAATTTGGAATATTATTATTTATATCGAACTATAGCTTCCAACAGCTCATTAAAAATCTTTATATCCACAATTTATTATCGAGTGTGTAGAAATTCAAGATATATATAGCTTTTAAACATTGACGAACAAGACTAGGATCTGTAATCAACACTCATTTTCTAAAAGAGAGAATAAGAATGAAAAAAAAATTAACATGACTACGTTTTATTCAAGCAGATTTTAACAAATATTCTGAACAGGTAAGGATCATAGATTTTTTCAGACAATAGTAATTAATGATAAGACAGTCAGAATGAGCATTTTACATTTGTATTCATATATAGAACTATGTATACATTCACGGAAACTTTAGCATTAATTTGTGGTCACTTTGATCTATTGTCATGATAATGTGTTAACAAAGTAATTTTGTTTATTCCTGATTCGTTTTACAATGTCATATTGGGACCTAAGCAAGAACTATCTTACATGAAAGAAACAAATATTTTGTTGATCAAACACTACATGATAATACAAAAAAATGTAAATACTTACATGAAGACTTGTAAGTTCAGCAGGCTCTGATATCTGGAAAATTTAATGAATTAATTGTTTTTAATTATCGGATAGAATACACACATTTTTTATTTGCAAAACGTATATATTATTCCACATCTAAATTAGAATCAAATATTGTTATAACACTATAAATACGACAACCATTCAACACCCATATTATTTTCTATAAGACAATTTAGTGTGCTTTAACAATGTAATGCAAAAAAAAAATGAAAAAAAAAATCAACCTTCAAGGATTTCTTTGAAACTTTACGAACAATAACGTTTTTTATAGCTTTATCTCATTTTCATCTTTGAAAAACTTACAATTAGAAGGTCAAGGGGACACATAGCTCACCCTTGCAACAAAAGTCAAATCAGCTTTGTGGAGTTAGACACAAAAACTCTTGAAATTTAGTACAAAGATCATGATTAAAATTTTTGTTCAATTTTATCCACATATTCTATTGTTTCAGTGATTATATGTATTAAACTATAATGACCAGTGACTAGAAAATGACATGCTGAATATTTAAAATCATTTTTATTTAAAGATTTACTTACAGGTGATGCCTTGGGTCGCATTAATTTCTACGAAAGAAAAGTTTTAATTAAAGGGCATTTTCAAACTCAAAACCATATTTCTACTGTTTAAATTGTGATAAATTATTATTGAATTTCAGTCGTTGTTTTTACTATTATAGTTTTAGAACATACCAAACAGGCGCCGCCCATTTTCTGTAAGGTGCCTAAAATGACAATAGTGTCTAAATCAATATTAATCAAAAAGAACAGTCCATCAATACTACATACTAGACTATATTTGTCCCTGTTGATGTGCAAATTATATTGGTTGATATTGATATATGGTTTTGTCAATAAGTGTAAGAAAGAAATTATGAACAATATAACTAATGAATATCAGAATTAGTGGGCCTTCGAGGGAATAAACTTTGAAGTTTCAGGCCTTTGGACTTCTGGACATTTGGATTACTTGACCGTGACCGTATCATACCAGTTGACAATTATTGCAAAAGTTATCTGAAATCGACATTGGTTAGATAATTCATTAAGTTATCTCTAATTATAATATCTTTATTCTTACATCGAGTAAACACTCAATCCCTGGTTAGAAGCGACAATGTTTTGCAGCCCAACCTTTTTCAGATATACAAAAACACCTAAATGAGCTTGGCAGTAAAAAACTTTCGTGAAAACAAAAGTCGTGCAGACGTCCTAATATCTGTTCCACTTTCGGTATTACAATGAGGTGTTTCTTATATAATATAGAAATTTGACTCCTTTAATCATTATATCGATATTAACATACAGATATTTTATCCATATTAGAGGCCGACCAAATCAGTATTTGAAGAAGCTTCGTTGCCTTCAGAAGTTTGCCTTGTATTGGCACTTTTAATCTTTAAGGGAAAATGTAGGTCTTTAGAATGAGGGTTTCTAGCGTCCAGAATCAGGTATATAAATACAGTGACTTTTTCTTCTAAGACCAACCGCCAGCAAAGGCTAGGTCGAAATGCAATGGGTACATGTATTTTGTTTGTTGCAAGACAGACCATTAATTGTGATATTCCCCTAAATACGGGAGGGATCATATTTTTTATTTGTTACCAAAATCAAAGAGATTTTACTGTTTATTACAGTTTAAATATTTTTGTCTATTTTGTTTGTGTTTTCAGTTTTTTTCTTAACTGTTGAACCCGATGTACTGATCAACATGTCATTATACTGTCATATATTAGACCGCCGGTCAAAAGACTGCAATCTATTGGACCGGCAAAGTATTTCGAAAAAAAACCTGATATAGGTTTTGAATTTAATTATATTATTGCGCAGACCTCAGTGGTAAACAATGGCAGCGAGATTTCCTGAGTTCCTGAGATTTAATCGAACCTCTTGATATCAAAGACTCCCGCCTACCGCTTTTATTAGAAAATCTACCGCTTTTCTTCAAAATACGTCTTTGGTAGATAGCCATTTTGGAAGCCAATGTTGTCTAAATCTTATTGGGTTTGAAATTAGTGCGTGAGTTTGAATCGGAGGCATACAAACGTTTTTTTAAGTCGGGAGAATGATTAGTTTCCAAGCGTGTGTATTACATTGAACGATGAAAGAAGCCACTTTCAGCGATTACATTAGTTACAAGACATGCCAAGAATATCCTCGCCAAGGATAAGGAGGCTTTGCAATTCAACAAGTGGCTTTAACGAAGCCTGAATATATCTTTTAACTTAGCCATAACAGTAAACTTGACTTCCTGTTTATTGCAACACTGCATTATTTTTGATATTTAAAGCATGTAAACATCGTTTTTGATATTGAAAAAGAGAATACGATTTCTTACTAGTTTTTACTTCTCTTATGTGTTAGGATTAACCTATTTTTACCTATCAAACTAAGTCAATTGTTTAAGTCTGCACTCATAGACTTTTTTAACATTAAAATTAGCTTAATCAATTTGATGGTAAATGCCTGCAAACTTTTTTATTGCATGTGTTGATATTTTGATATTTCTAAATTTATATTGTGGTTGATATCGTAAGTTACTTATCAGAAACCTTTACATCTTAGGTAGTATATAAAATATGTGCTTTGAAACATACACGAAAAAGATCACGCGCAATGCTACCGCTTTTTGGTTCGAAATCTACTTTTTTCACCACTGGAGGTTAACATGCCTGTATTTTCCATTTGGTGTTTTGATCCCGCATATGTTGGCATCAAGCAATAGAAAACATTGACTTGTTCCCTTCACCTCTTGAAAAATATTCCGAACTATTTACTGCTCAGCCATTATGAAATTGTATAAAATTGTGTAATATTTTTTTTATTCTGTCGCTTTGCAATAAAATAGTTATGTTGCAATATGTATACATATGTATCAGAGTAATCCATGACTGATTGTCATACTCAGCATATAGTACTTATCAACGCCACAACATGGCCATCTTGTAACACAGTGTATAGGGAAAACAACAGTGTTTTGAATTAGTTACTGTAAACGTGGAAATTTTGACGATGTGTTAATTTTGACTATGATGGCGATTTTTATTTTCTCATCAAAATTTCCACTCGCCAAACTTCACATCATATATATAGCGTATTAATACCAGAATTCTTTATTGGCATTATCCCGTTAGGACTAGATCAAAGTTAATTATTCATTTATGTAAATAGCTATAAAAACACGTAATTAGCATTGAGAAAACCCATTAAATCTAAACAAGCATGTTTTAAATGCAATTATCACTCAATCGTCACAACATTCTCTAATAACTTTGCGTGTGTAATTATCATGCCGTGTTTGACCTACTTTATTACCTCAGGCAATATCGCATAGTGAATAAAAACAAAATACAATGAACAACTTTATTCCATCAAATCTGTACAGACTTTTTTTCAATCAAAGTTAAATTTTATTAATACCAACGCTTGTAAAAGAGTTCGCAAAGATAACTCTAACCCTGGCATTATAAGAAATCAAAGATAGATAACTGTTACTCTTATTCAAAAATTCTTCAAAATTAAAACTCGCCAATTGTCTCTTACTAAAAAATCGTCAAATTTTGAACTCGTCAATATAACCACGTTTACAGTATTCTATCATAACGCTAGTTGTGTAATCCATCCATGTTGTCAATAGGATCGGGGTATAATAAACTTCCCACTGATTTCAGATTAAAGTTTAAAAAAAACCATATTTTTTCATAATGAAATTTTGTCTTGGATAAAAGGAAAAAAAATACATTTAATTATTATATCAGGAAAGTTAAAGCTGCTTGGTCCGATTTCTTTGTTATTACAGTATCAAATTTTTTTTCTATACAAACCATTTATCTTAAAAAGTTATGGACTTTCTCCTATTTACACCAGCAGAATCAGTCTCCTTTCAAGGTTAGAAATATTCAAAGTAAATAAAAATAATTCCTTTTGGGTAAACAAAAAATGCATCACGGGATTGTTTAGAAAAAGACACCGTTTGGTTTCGTCCCCCGAATAATTTGGGTTATTCAACCCGCATGCTATGCATCGATTGTAAAGAAAGCAAACTTCAGAAATATTAGCAAACAAAACGTTCACATGTTTATTTGTAATTTGTCTGATCATTTCGACCTTTATTTAAAGCGATATCAAATTCGTAATACAACCATACCCGTCTCGTCGTCAGGGGTGAACTTTAACATGAGGCGAAATAACGCGGTACCCTTTTATTAGTCCCCTACCGGTTTTCACCGGAGGGGACTATAGCTTTCCTCTGCGTCCGTCAGTCCGTCTGTCCGTCCGTCTGTCTGTCCGTCCGTCCATCCGTCCGTCTGTCTGTCCCACTTCAGTTTTCCAAACTTTTTTTCTTTATGCGTTTGAGGAATAATATGAAATTTGCTGAACAGCTTCAAAATGTCAAACTACAGATCAAGTTTACACTTTTGTAGCGTCTGGTTGACATATTTTCGAGAAAATTATTTTTTTATATTCCAATTTTTTAATGTTTGGGTTCGTTATCGCGCTCGGTGTGTATTGAATTAACGAAGAAAGTGTGTAGTTAGTAATAATATCGTGCATTACTTGGACCATTCCTTTTATTGCTTGTAACAAACAAATAAGTTCTGTAAAATAGAGTCAAGCATTGTGTTGTAAATTTAATCGACAGGGTTTTAGTATTATTACAATCGGGTTCGTTATCGGGTTGGTCTGTTGATTCGGGGTACAGAAGACGGTAAGAAATGATATTCTGCATAACAGTGCATTGTTTTCACACATTTCTACAAACCGGTAGGGGACGTGTATTGCTTATGCAGTACTCTCAGAATGCTTGTTTCATTTGTTTTGTTAGCAAATGTTGTACGTAGTTTTCTTTTATTGAAATGTGGCTTAATTGACGGGGAAAACTACTACAATGTCTATTATTATACATATACTTAGCATAACCATCGTTTTAAAGCGTGCATAAAATTTGATATAAAATCGGACCAAGCAGCTTTAAATCACTTATCAGATATTTATATTTTCTAAGTGTAAACACATTCTTTGATCAGATTCAACAATAATTACCATAATATATCCCATACCCTACGTTATATTTGAAGCAACATACCTTAATATTCACCTAAATGCCTGTTAATTTATTCGTCGATATAAGAAATTTAAAGATGGCATTCAGCAATTGCCTAAAAAAAGTCTATTGAATAAAATAACAAGGTGTGTTCTGAATTGATGGGAATAATCGGTTACAATTGGAAGGAAGTTATAAAAACTACATCCTTTTTTCTGCAATAATCGCTACCTTCATAACCCACATAAATCATCAAAGAAGGTAATTCATTATTTATATTTACATTTTCTCTTAAAGGGACATGGTCACGATTTTGGTCAAATTTTATTTGTCTGTTTTTAATATTTACAATGCTTGAGGAATGCATTTCTAATGATCAAATGAAATTTTGGTGTCAGTCAATGAGTTTTAAGCAAGATACAGGGATAACAATTTTTCGTCATGTAAACAAGGCTCGTGCCCTGTTTTTTTTTTTTATATAGGTTCAATATACCAGTAAAAATTCTTTTTCAAGCTGATTTGTCTCTTTTCTTGTTTATTCTATGCAAAAATAAACAATTCCTAGCGATTAGCACATTCATTTGAAGTTCAAAAACTGTAATTTTTACTTCAACATTCAAAATGTAAACAAAAGCTTTGTTCACATAGCGAATAATTGTAAGCTCTGTAACTCGCTTAAAACTCAACAAATGAAACTCAAATTTTGTTTGCCTATTGAAATGCCTTACTGAAGCATTGTAAACATTAAAAGCAAAAAATCAATTTTTGACCGAAATCGTGACCATGCCCCTTTAACAAAAATAATAATTTGATTGTAAAAAAATAAGTAAAAATCACTAATTTTCTGTCAATGTACATAGGTACGTTACCTAAAAGAAATAGCCAAATCGTTTCCTATGTGAATTTGAGTCTGTCATCATCATGATTATTTCGTGCAGTCCGTGATATTTCTTCTGTCGCTGTTCATCTTGACCATCGATAATCGGGGCTTGTAGATATTATGAGCGTGTAAGCGGTATTGGAGAAGCAAAAAATTAGGTCGTCCACAAACTAAGAAAACCACTGATCCTGATCATCCGCCAGTGTTGCAACATTTATACACTGTTGAACGTAAGAAAATCAATCGATTTTTCAAAAATATCAGCTATATACGCCCACTTGCAGACACAGGAAATAGGAGTCGATCGAATAATTTAACAATGTGTGTTATGAGTCGATGGAAATAATCGGTTGCACTAGAAAAGTTAATAAAACAACCTCCTCTAAAAAGCTGTTGCGTAAACAAAGTATATTCTTTCAATGACTCAATGTGTTGTTCTGTGGTAGACACGAAATGGTGTAATAATGCAACGTGACCTGCGAGTTTCGTCACAGGACACATAGAAAGAGGATTTTGTAAAGGTACAATCGATTTCAAACAGGTGGTAAAATTTCTCTTCTGGATGAAAAGTTTTACGCCTGTCATTGAACAATAGCATTGCAAAAGGTAACGCCCACCGATTCCGAAGAAAGCAAAAACGATTGACTGTGTTCACCCACTGGAACGTATAAGAAACTGAAGACGTTTTCTAGTCCATTCGGTGTATAAAATTGAGAGGAAGCCAGAGTAGCTGGAGAAATCCCACGTGTCCGAGTGGGCAACCACCATACCCTCTCACGTACAACCACTACTGATCACGTGGATCGTACTCGGATCGCAGCGGTGAGATTCGAATGCGCTTACCACAGCGCTACCCGGACATTATATTTTTTCCCTTAAGTCATTTTTAAATTAATGTGTAATTGCGCTTTCTTAATTTGTTGCTGATAATTGGACATGTCTCATTCAATTTTATGAAATTAAGAAAAAAGTGAATCCCCTTAAAAATAATGAAAAATCTTGGCAAAAGTAAAATTCAAAGTCGTACATTTTATTTTTAGGCATTGCATTTTGGGCAAAGCAAATATTTTACATTTGAGTAAATAGGTGATTAGGTGATTTACGTAAAACTTGCAATTTTAAAAGCAATCTTTTGTAGCCATTACGAGAGAGAGAGAGAGAGAGAGAGAGAGAGAGAATTATGAAATGAAATATAACTCGAATCAACGAATACTTCTTTTAATCCCATTTTACATGTATTGTATTAGTTAACATTTTAAAGGAATACTGAATAAAACAAAATTCGTATATAAGTAACTACCTGTTAGTTTATTGAAATTAATATCTAGACGAAGTGTCTTACATGATACACACACATTTTTTTTCTTTTCTTTTTTTTAAAATCAACCAGAAAAGTAATAACGAAGAATATCGAAGTCTTAAAGTTTTCTTTTCTTCAGGGGGAGATCATCTCGATCGTTCACGTGGCTGACGGGATTTTGGGTACAATTTCGACATTCAGACGTAAATCGAATTCCAGAATCTAGTGGTACAAGTAGTTTTTCGCTTTTACGGGTATCCTGGGGAAATGATGGAAAGCTAACACCTTTTTTCTCCATGAAACTTCTTACAGGGTCTTTGAAATTTTTAAGATCAATTTCTGTTTGATTATCTTTGATAATATTTTGAAAACGCACACACTCCACTTCTAGATTTCGGGGTACTTTTCCGCGGTAATATTTTTCTAAAATTGCTATGTCTGGCTGAACAGCCGTCATATTTAAGGCCCGTAGGCCAAAGGATCCCACAGGATAATATTTGTCGATATTGGTATTGACAAGGTGGGGAATAACTTGACTAAAAAAAGACTGACAGGTTTCTCTGTGTATTTCTTTTTTTGATACAAGACTTTGTTTCAACTTTTCTAAGTCTCTGTTAAGTGTTTTGACATTTTGCGACGCGTCTAATAATTGCTTTTTCTCAATATCATGTTTATCTATGTCACCACATATGTGTGGTCCTTCACATACTCCGTAATCACAATTTCTCTTGGTGTGTCCAAGGCGCAAATGGCACTGCCCACATTGACCCTTTGTTTTATCGGGCTTTAAACCAGGATTTGAGTATTTTAGTTCTAATTGAGCAAGGTGTTCGTGTGCACTCTCTAATTCTACCTTTTTAATATTGACAGAATCTTCCAGCTCATCAATCAGAATCTGCATGGGGGTCTTATATAGGGGGCATGGACTGCTTACTGTCGCTGATTTATTTGCAATGTTTCTAACCAATTCTTTTTGTGTCTCCTCTTTTTTAGTTTCGACAGGTGGCTGGTTTTCTACGTATGTCTGTATTTTTAACCTCCTAAAATTGGTTGCAGCGATTGGCACTGTATGTCACAAATGAATTCCTGATATGTGCATGGTACATCGGGTATTTTGAATTTTTGTACCCGTCCAGGACCGTATTCAATTTGTACTTGTACTTCTTTATCCATGTTCTGCGTTTTGTGTTTTGCCAATAAATTCACGGGTTTCTTTTCAAAATTGGGATAGTTCATGAACAAATGTCAAAATAGGACAAACCATTAACCAAAAATAGGGGGTTGCTACATGTATATTGTTATTTAAATTTAGGTTTCTTTGTAATTCACGATAACTACATGTACCAGAAGAATCTGAGATTTACTCAGAATTTGGACAACATTGGATATTAATTTTACAGTTGGTACCAACTGGTTGATATATCATTTTTTTATTTCTTTGGTGAACATTTTAAATATCACACTATGTGCACGAAAAGGAACATGTATGGAAGAGAGTACCAGCAAGGCATTGGACTAAGTACTGACTTTAGATCTTTGCTAATTCAGGATTTAATTGACCGTGGATGTGACAGTGCAAGTGGTAAGGTACCCTGGGGAGCACTAAGTGCCACTGCAAAAAAATTTAAAGTTTCGGTGAAAACGGTAAATAAAATTTGTCGACGTTTTGTTGAGCACGGAACATGCACCGAAAAAATGCGAAAAAAAAGCGGACCACGTAAACTTACGGAACCAGACCAAAGATTTATTGAATGTTTAAAGCGAGAAACTCCGTCCATGTCATGCAAAGAAATTCAAGAAAAACTAAGAAGATATTCCCCCGTGTCTGGAGAGGTATCTCTACCAACTATAAACCGTTGTATATTGAAAAACCTAAAATTTACATACAAAAGGCTAAAGTACTCTCGCATTGAAAGGTTTACAAATGATAATATGATTTACAGTCAAGCTTACATCGACTTTTGCCAAACAAAAAACTCACGACAAATTAAATTTATGGACGAAAGTGGTTTCAAACTTACAAACGCAAATCGCACATACGGTCACTCTCGGAGGGGGGAACCGTGTGTTGAAATAGGCAGGTTTGTAAAAGACAGAAACTTAACATTAAATTTATTAATAGGGAAAGACTGCGTGCTTTATTACAATTTTGTCGATGGCTCTTCAAATATGTATACATATTTAAATTTTTGGGAAGAAGCGGCTCAGAATCAAGACGAGTATGGCAGAGCAGTTCTCATTCCAGGAGATTTTGTTGTCGTCGATAATTGCCCGATACACAGAAACAATTCAGAAAGAGTTCTTCGTCATTATTTCGGAATGCAGGGTGTGCAGTACGGATTTCTACCTGTATATTCGCCTGATTTTAACCCAGTTGAAAATTGTTTTCTTAAACTAAAAAAAATATTGTCGCAAGAAAAATACTTACCATATTTACAAGTAAGTCTAAAACTTGCCATAACACAAGCCTTGAAGGAAATTTAATCGAATGATATCAGGCAGTTTTACCGACAAACAGGATATCTCAATGTATGACAATGCAATTTGAATGTGTAATTCGTGTACATGTACAGGTATATCCATATTTTTCATAAAAGTGCACTGAAAATTAAAAAAAAACAAATGAAACCTAAGAATTGTTTATTTAGACTTGTTATTATCAATTTTTTCATTAACTTCGAAAACGTGCACTTGTTCATGTTTTTGAGAATGGTCTTAAACACACACACACACGAACGCGCACGTGCGTGCGTGCGTGTGTGTGTGAAAATGTATTACAGGAGTTTCTGTATTGAAAACGTTCCAGTGGGTGAACACAGTCAATCAGTTTTGCTTTCTTTGGGATCGGTGGGCGTTACCTTTTGCAATGCTATTGTTCAATGACAGGCGTAAAACTTTTCATCCAGAAGAGAAATTTTACCACCTGTTTGAAATCGAATTGTAACAAAGACGTATTGAAAAAAGGAAATAGCCTAGCGAGACACAAAAGTAGTCACCCGTGACGCAGATAAATAGAGAGGAAGAAGTAGGTTTCTGCATACAATATGTATAGTAATATGATATCCTAGGCAAGCGCTTTGAAATTCGTAATTTAAAAGGTCTAACATCTTCCTTATCAAAAGGTATCAGCTTTAAACAGATTAAGTCTGCATTAAAGGGGCATGGTAACGATTTTGCTCAAATTTTATTTTTATGTTTTTAGTATTTAAAATGCTTTAGAAATGCAATCCTAATGATCAAATTAAATTTGAAAATCATTCGTAGAGTTATAAGCAAGATACAGAGCTCACAATTCTTTGTCATGAAAACAAGGTTCGTGCCCTATTTTTATTTACATAGGTTCCATATACCAGTAAAAAAGCTTTTTCCAGCTTATTTTTCTATTTCGGTTGCCTATTTAAAATGCCATAATAATTGCCTATTAAAAATGCCTTAATAATTGTTGATATTAAAATCGGAAAAATATTTTTTGACCAAAATCGTGACCATGCCCCTTTAAGTGCAAGGTATATAATGTATTTTCTAATTTAAGCAGTATGAGCTGTATTTTCTAGAAATTTATTTTGCTGCCAAAATCTGCTAGTATGCTCAGTCAGTATTTAGCTTAAACTTTATGATAAATAAGATTTCAAAAAATCCATTAATTTTTGTAAAAGGAAAGATTTATCTTTTAAGGAATGTATAGCAGTTCAATTTTTGTACAGGACGACAATAATTCAATTTTACTTCACTTAAGGCTTCTTTACCGCTTTTCTCAGAAAAATAAGGCTAATAAAATTAATAATTTTAATAGAAAAAACATTTTTGTAAAAATAAATTTCAGCATGAAAATTGATGCTCATATTTCTTTTACAACATTCTTAAGCGAGTCTTACACAACAAATAAAAATCTCACCCTTCACGCTCTTTATGTGATTTGTCTATCGCAATTAACCCATCTAAACCAGTTTTAACCAGATAATCCAACGAATATGCAGAACCGTTTTGTTGTTTCCATTAAAATAAATATTACAGGAGACAGTAATTCATGCTTAAAATATTGGCAGATTTTCATTATTATTTACATACACGTTAGCATTTTTAACCTCTTTTAAAACTAAAAAAATAAAACCTTCTGACAAATATATATCAATTTATATCAATCAATTAATCAATCAATCATTCATTCATCCATCTACCCATTATATCGATTAATATTTAAAAATTATGTGAACATTGAAATATCATCGTAATTTACACGGAGATAGCTTTTTGTTCTTCATATTGTTTTATAGTAACTTTAATTATAATTGATACAATAGTAGGTCAGCGTTTGTCGTGTTGTAAAGTCATTAGGCGATGCAAACAAAGAAATGAAGACATGTTTCCAGCGACACACACAAACAAAATCTGCTCGAAAAGAAGCCAGAACAATCAAACTTTAACTAAAATAGTTGACACAGGACGAAAACCCATCTTTAAGCAAGTCCTTAAAGGTGGCTTAAAGGTGATTTAAAGGAGCTTAAAGGCTATACAACCTTTAAGCCGCCTTTAAGTCACCTTTAAGCAAGTGCCTATAGGTCCTTAATGTCCAAACTTCTTTAAGCCACCTTTAAGCCACCTTTAAGCATCTTTAAGTGGCATTTACGCTCTCTTTACACTGCCTTTACACTGTCTTTAAGTGGCCTTTAAGTCAATATTGATCAAGCTGAACAATAAAAACATATATTAAATGCAAAAGCTCTTTTATAGAGATGGGAGGGGGTCATCCGAGTGATGATATAATTTCCAAGGAAGGGGGGGGGTGTTCCAGGCGATTTTAATCGTCGCTGATTGCTGTCATTAGCACCGCTCCGATGGACACAGATTGCCGTTATAAAATTCTTTATAATTTTTGGGGGGTTTCAAAATTATTGTAGGGATGAGCGCAGTCTCTGTATCTTAATATGTGCATAACACTAATTAAAGTATGTTTGTTTCCTATTATAAATTAATCGGTGAAAAATCTCTCTTTCTCTCTCTCTCTCTCTCTCTCTCTCTCTCTCTCTCTCTCTCTCTCTCTCTCTCTCAGTTCATCCGGTTATTAAACAAAATAAAGATAATGAACCAAAAATGCATGATTTAATTTGTTAATCGGTTTAAGGTTTGTATTTTTTTTTTCAATTTTCATTATTTCTAACTCTAGATCTGCTAGATACATGTTAAAGATGAAAAGACTCTCAACTGCCTTTGTTATATCGGGCAGGATATTACTGCTTTGTTTGTCTAGACATAGTTTTGTTCGTTTGTGTATATCTAATTAGAGTCTATTGTTTGTCCAACTTAAGAAAACCCCTGGAACTAACACAGAATATACAAGATATACACAACAGTTGTGTCGTGTGCCCAGGTGCATGTTTGTGTATATCTAATTAAAGTCTATTGTTTGTCCAACTTAAGAAAACCCCTGGAACTAACACAGAATATACAAGATATACACAACAGGTGTGTCGTGTGCCCAGGTGCACGTCAGGTTTTCTAAAGGCGTTGAATCTTAGTATGTACGAGTATACGATAAGTCTAATGAATAAAAGTTAATTTACATTTGTAATTTATTTTCAAAGTATTATTTCCTAGCTCTGGGTTTCAAAGATGTTACGTCTACAAATTAACGATACATGTATGTAAGAGTAAAATCTTGAGGCTAATTAATTAATGTACCGGTGATCATAAATAGAGGTTGATTATTTGAATATAGGTATAAGGGTAAATATGTCAAATATACCCGGCCTGGCACATCATACAATTGTATGTACAAGTCATTTGCAATTGCCACATGCAGTAAATACGTCACCGGTAATTGGTAATTTTGTTTGTTATAGAATTGATAGTTTATAAATCATGTACATACAATTACATGTAAATATTTAAACATATTGGAACGGCGCTGCGATCATGAAAACCGGGAAATTGCGGGAAATTGAACAAATACCCTAATAGTATCAATGCATTTAATAAAAGAAATGATTTCATTTTCTTTCTTACATTTTTATAGCTATAAATAAGATGAACGTATATCTACTCAGTTTAAATTTATTAACTACATGTAAGAAAGCCTACTATAATGAACCTAACGGTTTCCATTTAGGTATAATATATTTTTTTTCACTGAAGACCAAGTTCCGTATTTCATTCTAAATAAATGCATGCATGTAATTTATAAATTAGATATAATTGATTGTTACAAACTGAATGGTTTGTCAAAATCTTTTCAAGTAAACACATTCAATACAGTGATTCAATATCCACTGATATATAGAATATAAAAACGCCGTGGCGCAGAGGATGTGTGGTGATGCTAGTAAACTAAGGGTCCCGGGTTCAATTCTCGCCGTGGCCGGTTTTTTTTTTATGTTTTTTTTTTCATTTTTCTTTCTAGAACAAAAACCGTTTTAATACCTTTTCTTTCATAAAGTAAATACATTTTGTTGGAAATTAAGCACAATATTGAATTAAATTATTTTAATGGCTTAAAGGTGGCTTAAAGGTAGCTTAAAGGTGGCTTAAAGAAGTTTGGACATTAAGGACCTATAAGTTGTCCATAAAGGTGGCTTAAAGATAGTCTTTAAGCTGCCTTTAAGCCATCTTTATGCTTTCTTTAAGCCACCTTTAAGCAATACATATAGCTTAAAGGTAGCTTAAAGGTGGCTGAAAGATCGTCTTTAAGCTACCTTTAAACACCTTTAAGCTATCTTTAAGGAGGACTTAAAGATGGTCATTCATCCTGTGTGAGTCCACGGACCAATTGCAAAAATATATATATTCAACCGATAGAATATTAGCTCCCGGTTGTTGAACTCAAATATATGTAGATCTAAACCGCCATGTAGTAAACATATTTATTGATTTCAACCTCCTGTTACAAATGTAAACATACGTTAAGTTCACAGGAATTGATAAGTATTATAAATACATGCATTGCAATAATATGCAATAATAGGCTATTTAGTTTTAATTTACACATTGACGGGTCTACATTTCAGATGTTGTTGCACGATTTTCTGTAACCGAATTAAGACAATCACACTAAATTTAGATTTCATGAATGGAGTTTACAATTCCAAATAAGTTCGCTACACTCCCCCCACACTAATGACATATAATATAACCGTATCACTTTTGTTCTTCAATTGGTAAGATGATGACTAAACGTCGTACAGATCTGCTTATAATTGTGTCCAGATATCCATGATAATCACGTCCTGCACTAACGTTCTTGTATCTTAATTTGACGTCCCGAACTCTACCATCCACTGCAGGGAGTGCTTCACAAATTTCGACCAATTTCCATTGTCTGCGTTTGTTGTTTGAATCCTAAACAAGCAATATATCTCCAACTCGAACATTTTGATTTTCTGTATGCCACATTTGTCTAATAAGAAGGGTGTGAAATTAGTCCCTCATCCATCGTTTCCAAAATGTATCAATAACACGCTGCACAAATTTCCATCTGATCCTTGGGTTTAAACAGGTGTTCCATTCTCCCACTGGCACTCGTGAACTGGCACGTCCAAGTAGTAAATCATTAGGGCAAAGGTAAGTGCCCTCTACAGGATGGCAATTCTTGGTGCCGATCGGATGTTCGTTGAGTAAGTTTCCGATTTCGAAAAGAAGTGGTTGAAGTTCTGAAAATGTCATGGCTGCAGATCCAATTGCAGATTCCGAACAGATTTTTATTGATCTGATGAGGGATTCATCTGCATATCTTATTGTCTCCCAATCCATACACTTCTGTTTCCCACAATTCTTTTTGTTGTTCCATTACCATGATGTACCACTGTTCTTAAACTCCTTTCCTGTCGCAACAAGTTGTTATCATTTTTCGGGGATATCCACGTATTGACACAAATCTAGGCAATACCATTATAAAACTTCCAACATCATAACATTCAGCTAGGTCAATGTATACAGCTCTAGACACTAAACAGTTAAAAAGTAGTCCATATCTTTTCCATGAGTCCTTTTTCTTTACAGTATCTTTGATAACAAGTGGTCCAAATAAGTCCACAGCACAGAAGTAGAATGGTGGTGCTGGCTTGAGTCTGAAGTCTGGAATTTGTCCCATTTGTTGAGATTCTGTGATTTTAAATTTTTTCCTGCAAGTCACACATTTTGATTTTACACGTTTTATAATGTTTTTTTCTTTTGGTATCCAGTATCTACTCCGAAGTTTGGCAAGAGTAACATCAACTCCGGCATGATCTCTGTCATGAATTTCTTTTACAATAAACTCTGCAAATGGGTGACTTGATGGAACAAGAGCAAATGATGTCTTATTCCAATTATTTTCAATCCATTTGTTCTTTCTTTGACCAACAGTAATAATTCCATCTGATGTTGATTGTGGTCCAAGACGTCTAATCTGTACATAACATCCTTTGGAAGATCCTTTTGCACATGTCTAATCCAATTATCTTCTGCCCTTTTCAATTCGTCTGCTGATAGACAATGTACAATGCCTCAAATGTGCGTTTTTCTACGATAAGTTGTAAAAAACATGTCAGTCTGAGAAGCTTCTGTAATGTTGATATTCTGTTGAGATCAACAATTTCTGTCACACTCATAGTTTTCTTGTTTCTCTCTATTACTGTAGCATCAGTATGTTGAACGATAATATCAGGGATTTCCTTTACTTCTATATCTTGTTTAATAGGCCACTTTTCAAAGATATGGTACAGAAATTCTGGACCCTTCTACCACACAGACTCACTGTTAATTAGACTTGGTGATGTTACTCTAGTGTGAAATCCGCAGGATTCTGATCAGATGGTATCCAATACCAGTCTGTTTTGCAAGTTTTGGATTGTATTTCAGCTACTCTGTTGGCAACAAATTTTCCTAATCCATAACTCCTTTTGAATCTGTGCTCTAACTTTTGCAGAATCCACAAGGTGAATGACTTTTTCAAAGGAAAATCCCAACCCGTTCACAATCTTTTCACGCAGACGAGCAGATAGAACAGCTCACATAGTTCTAGCCTGGGAATAGTAAGTTGTCTTGTTGGAGCAATACGATTTTTTGCCATTAACAGAGATTCTGATCAGATGGTATCCAATACCAGTCTGTTTTGCAAGTTTTGGATTGTATTTCAGCTACTCTGTTGGCAACAAATTTTCCTTTTACATAACTCTCCTTTTGAATCTGTGCTCTAACTTTTGCAGAATCCAAAAGGTGAATGACTTTTTCAAAGGAAAATCCCAACCCGTTCACAATCTTTTCACACAGACGAGCAGATAGCACAGCTCCACATAGTTCTAGCCTGGGAATAGTAAGTTGTCTTGTTGGAGCAATACGATTTTTTGCAAAGAATAGCAAAGAATGTATCCGATGCCGTTTCCCATCGGATGTATGCACAAGCTCCAAATGCCAGGTTGCTACCATCAGAGAATAATATCAACATTGTTTTTCCATAAATCGTTTCTGGTTGAATACACCGTGGTATCTTTAAAAGTTCGTGATCAAAGAGACCTTTGAAAAATTCAATCCATTTTTGTTTCATTTCTATCGGCAGATGTTTGTCCCAATTCTCACAGCTGTTTGTATTTTCTTGACACAGAGTTCTCATTAATGACTTTGCAGTGAGTATGTACGGCACGACCATTCCGATTGGGTCATATACCCCAGCTACTTGTTTCAGTACCATTCGCTTCGTGAGTGTAATGTTCATATCTGATAAGTCTGACACATTGTGAGACAAAATACTAGAACTATCCTGTGTCTGTTTCCCCCCTTTTTTAAAATTCAGTTGGACTTTGAAGGTGAAAACATCGTCCTGCGGTCTCCAAATCAGTCTATGTATTCAACAATTTAATTCCATTTGCCACTTTGTCATGATTTCCTGAGATGATCCAATGTTTGACAGTAAATCCACCATTCCCGAGTACATGATCAATATCTTGTGCAAGTCGACATGCATCTTCAATACATAGCTACTGTTTTTTACAACGTCTGCAACCTTTGGATAATCATCCTCTAATAGTTCAGTTGTTTCTCTCAATGTTATTATGGCAATGGTACCACTTGGACGGTCTCCAAAGGGAACACTTGTAAGTGCATAATGATCAGGTGGCATAGTGGTGTCAAAATTTCTCCATAAGAATCGGTGTGTGTGTTGGTCTTTTGTTGATAATCGTACAGAGTTGTACATTTTTGATATGTCTCCAACAAGTGCAATCTAATTTTAACAAAATTTGAGTAACACAGAAATGAGATCATTGAGCACTTTCGGTCCTTTCATCCAATAATTGTTAAGAACATGACCCATGAATAAAGCGGACGTGTTAAAAACAATTCGCAGAGGTGTGGACTTGGATCCAGGCTTCAAGACTTCATTATGCGATATGTAGTGTACAGGTCCTTCGTATGAATTTATTTCTGTGTTTGTAAGCTTTCTTGTTGCCTTTCTGTGTATCATATCCTCTATCTGTGTGTGATATTCCTGTGCATATTCTTTGCTTGTGTTGATGAGTCTTTGTTCACCTGATTTCAATCGACAAAATGCTGCCTTAATGTTGTTTGGTAAGTTGACAGGATCATGTTTCCATGGATATGATGCAGTCCAGTATTTTCCAGATGTATCATATTCTAGTCCTGCTTCAACTGTACGTAGTTCATGTTCTTCCTGTATGCTAAATCTTCCTTTATCAACGCTACATTGACCGCATCGACAGCCTCCACACTTTGGATTACAGTGTGTTCCTAGACTCTCAATATCTAGAAAACTGTTAAAATGTTCCTTTAGAGATTTTGTATCGAAAACCTGCATGGAGTTTATATCAATCCCAGACAGATGATTCATGTATGTGTCTTTTGGAATAGCTGACAATTTCAACATTTAATGACTTCCTCTTAGACAATATCCAAATTGGTTTTTCGTTAGCTGAAGGTTTCCTGCACTTTCAATATTAACTGGTAAAAGTATACTACAGTCTGCACCTATCAACAGTTCAATTTCACTATCTGTTCTAGATATGTCACTATCTGATATTCCCTTGAATAAGGTTGAGACTCCACTGATATCTACAGGTTTCGAATTTGTTGTTATCTTCTCCATACCATATGCTTTGATTTGCCATGTTTCTCCTTCCACATCTGTTAAGGGAACAATGTATTCCTTGGTGTAAAGATGCTCAATGATATTCCCAACTTTGGATATACGAAGTGTAACATCGATTCTCTTCATATAAAGGCGTTTTGCAGCAGTTTCTCCAGATTGTTCCCCATTCACTAATTGTAAACAGTTATTAAGTTTGTTCATAGGTTCTTGGTGTAAGGTTGAATGATGCAGTTTCCTACAATGTTCACATCCTTTTTTATCTGGACAACTTTTGGATATATGTCCTTTCTTTAAACATATGAAGCAAGCTCTGTTTTTTCTGAGACAATCGATCTTACTGTTGACATCCATTCTGTTAAAGGTCCAACAATGGCTAATATCATGAGAGTCAGAGTCATGGTACCAGCATAGCTTCTGTGAATTCATCCTGGACATATTTGCATTGTATGGTAACTGATTACCTTGACAAACTATATCTGAAATATGAGCTAATCCATCAACTTTTTTTTGTAAGTTTTCTTGGTTTTGTTTCATTTGGACACAGAGCTCATTTGTGGCTGTAGTATTTGATGGTTTTGTTTCAGATAGGTAATGAACCTTAACTCTTTGTTCACATCTTAATTCTGATTGCATATATTCCATTGTATTTTTTTTCTTCCAGAAGAAAGTCAAGTAAAGGGATAAATTGTTCATAGTTCTTATGCTTCTTCTTTTGCAGAATCAACTCACGTTTCTGAACTGGAGGAAGAATTTTTTCAATTTCACTTATCATTGTTGTGGTATTCATTTCCCTGTCCATATTAACACGTTTTAAGTCTAAGTGACATCTTTCTATGACTTCAACACTGTTAATAAAACACAAATGATCCCCGTCAGGAATAATTCTGAGTTTTTGAATGTCGGAAAGTATGGAATCTGTGAGACTTTCAGGTCTACCATATTTCATTTCAAGTCTTTTCCACATTTCTTCATAATCATTATCTACACCCTGCACTGTTTTAAGAGCTTCGCTCATAAGACTTTTCTTTAATGCAAACGGGTCTGTTCCATATGTTGGATACATAATGCTTTCCTAGTCTCTCTTGAAACTGGGGAATTCTCTAATCTCACCACTAAATATTGGAGCATCTTTTTTTTTTTTAATTAACATTTATTCATTGTATTTTCATAAACACTTTTAAGATATATACAGGTTTTACAATGATTTTTTTCCCTTTCACCACCCATTCATACATGCACACACATTCACATTAGTAAGTAATATGCTTTAAATTTTACACAGGTAAATGGAATAACTTAACCAATTTCTGCTCTTGATACTAAAAAAATAGAAAGATGAAACATAACTCAACTAGTTTTGTTCAACAATATTTTTCCAGAGCGACCACTGGTTATCAAAAATTAACAAAAGTTGTTGAACCCCAGTCTAGTTTCCATCTAGTATGATGGAAGACCTCTTTTGAGATTTTTTTAGAGCCAATCCAAATAATTTTAGTTTTTGAACAATTTACCTTTAAACCAGAAAATTTTGAGCAAAAATCTAGGTTATCAAGAGCAGGAAATAAAGAAATTGGTGAGCCATCAAGAGTTAGCAAAGTATCATCTGCATATTGTGAAATTTTATGTTCTTTGTCATAAACAAAAATGCCTTTAATATTATTGTTTTGTTTAATAAGAATAGATAGAATTTCTGCACAGAGTAGGAATAGATATGGGGCAATAGGATCACCCTGCCTGCAACCTCTTTGTATATTGATTTGTTCAGATAAATGTCTGCATTGTAAAACAGATGCTTTAAATTTTGTATTTAAAATCTTAATCCTGTCTAAATAGTTTTTCCCAAAAACAAAGTAATTTAAAACCTTGTATATAAAGGACCAAGAAAATGAATCAAAAGCTTTCTCAAAGTCGATTAAAACTAATAACCCAGGTATATGTTCCGATTCCGTGTATGCCATAAAGTCATAAACAAATCTTGTATTTTCACCAATATATCTATCTTTCATGAATCCCGACTTCGGTCAGAGATAATTAAATCAAGTATAGGTTTTAATCTACGACTCAAACAGCCAGATATAAGCTTATAAAACATTAAATAACGTAATTGGCCTCCAATTTTTTAGAAACTGCCGAGGTTTATCCCTTTTAGGTAAACAATATATTATACCAAGTCTCTGGGTAATAGGTAATTGTGTTTTTGTGAAAATACAGTTGATTGCTTGTAAAATAAAACACTTTAAGTCATTCCAAAAAAATTTGAAAAACTCAGCAGTAAAGCCGTCGCTTCCAGAAGACTTATTATTTTTCATGTTTTTTAACACATCAAGAATTTCACTTTCTGATATTTTTTTTCAAGTAGTTTAGAAGTATGGTCATCTAATTTCTTTACATAAGTATTATCTATAATATCATTTAAGTCAATATCAATCAGATCTGTATCATAGTCAGTGTACAAAGTCTCATAGAAGGATTTTATATGCTTGAGTATTTCAAATTGATCATATATAATCGTATCGTTCCCGACATCAACAATATTGGAGCATCTAATTTCTTCACTTTAACACTTTCCTTTTGTTTGTCTTTTTCTTTCTCATTTTGCTGTATAGTTTTACATTGTTTATTAACATGTGCGCGGCATTTACACAATTCGTCATACATTGAGTCCATATCTCTATCTGCATTATCAATGATATCTTGCTCAGTTTCAGGATTTAACAATTCTATATATTCTGCATGTCCACTCTCTAGTTCTTTTTAGAATCCTCCATATCAAATAAAATGTTCTTTAGTAAATCTGGACTTTCAGAATTCTTTAATTTTTCGAATCTGTTATAAATTCTGTGAAAATTCCCTTGTAATATTGGTCAAGGCAAGTGGTGACTTCTGAGGAGTTCCAGTCCTTATTTCTGTCAGTATTTTCTATTGTCTTCCCTTGTGTTGAAATGTTGAACTCAAATATATGTAGATCTAAACCGCCATGTAGTAATCATATTTATTGATTTCAACCTGTTACAAATGTAAACATACGTTAAGTTCACAGGAATTGATAAGTATTATAAATACATGCATTGCAATAATATGCAGTAATAGGCTATTTAGTTTTAACTTACATATTGACGGGTCTACATTTCAGATGTTGTTGCACGATTTTCTATAACCGGAAATAAGACAATCACACTAAATTTAGATTTCATGAATGGAGTTTACAATTCCGAATAAGTTCACTACACCGGTCTTTAAAAAATTGGGATGAAGACAATTGATTTTTTTCAGACCGGAACCTGTAGACCTGCAGCTTGTCAGATTTCAGCTTTTTTAGTTGGAATGTTACTGTATCAATTAAACTATTCTGTTCACATATGTTTAGATGCTAGAGATTATTTGGGTGTTCTCAGAAGTTTTCTAAATGTTTGGGTCAGCGGCCGAGAGTAGCAATGAGAGATACATGACGGCGCTCAAGTCAAGCAAGATGTACCGTCTACACCGAAGAAGAAATACTTTGTGAATCAAGTGGGTTTTATTTTTTATTACAACATTTCCTGATAGATCTAAAATTATAAGTTAAACAAGAACACATTTAAATTAAGCAGACAGACATTACATGTGTGTGAAAAATACACTAGTTGCAAAATATGTAACTAGTGTATCGTCCAACAGTAAATAAATTTTAGTTCCAAATCTTGGTCAATGGCGTCCTCCTCTGTCAAAGTATTAACGGCCTTTGGCTTTTCATGAAAACATGTTTGGTAAAAAATTCCCTAAACGAGAGAATGACTTTCAAATACCCGAAACGCTTGAAAAATCATTCAAATTATAGACATATCTACATAGACGATTATATTTACAGTACGGTACGGAAGTGCCCTACTTGTAATTAAACGTTTGAGTACCCTGCCAGTGTCATGATGCGATATTTGCAGTAGCTTTTAGTGCGATGATTTGTATAAATCCATGGAAGGTCAAAAAGTTACATGTACACACCATATTCTGCAAAGTAGACCGAAAACCCTTGGCTAGCGAAGATGCTGAAATCAACGCTTCAAACTTTGAAGTGTTTTTTTCTATATTTGAACGCAATGTGATGGCATATAAAAATTGTCAATATATTTTTTTTAATTTCATATATCAACCTAAGCATATGCTTTATAACTTTTGACATGTCCATGGCAACTTTCTTGGCATCTAAGAAAGATACTACAATATGAATCACTCCTAACTCTTATTCTGGAATCATGCCCTTTTGTGATAAATTATGTTTGCAACCATCAAATAAGTAATACATTTTTTTAGATTTAACAATCATGAACAGATAATTATCAGAATATATATATATATATATATATATATATATATATATATATATATATATATATATATATATATATATATATAATATATATATATATATATATATATATATATATATATATATATATATATATATATATATATATATGAACCACTTATGATTTTGTTCCTTATATATTTCTAAAATTAGAAATGTTAAATTTCCATCAGCTTATGTTTTGACAATGATTACTTTAGAGCCTTTTAGAACGGGGAAAAGATCTATCAAATCCTGTATGACGTCATAATGAATAAATGACATCGTAGCAATATATATTTAAATCAATTCTGACGTCATAATAGAGTTAGCGCATCAACGCATCATTACAATGACAGTCATGTGATATGTGTCGTGTTCCCCCTTTTATAAAAAATAGATGAAAATTACACTTTTTAAGAAGCTGTTTCTTTACACAGTCTTCTGGTAAATCAATGATATTAACATTTACATTTAGCCTTGATTTTTTCATTTTACCTCGCAGAATATAATGTTCTGTGAAGAAAATGATTAATTTTTTTAGCCTATTGATATACCTATTATTATACTTAAAAAAAAAAATTATATATCTATAAAAAAATTGCTAAAACTTTTAATGTCATCAGTTATATTTGTTCTAGACATAAACATTTTTTTTTAAAAATGAATTAATATTGCTATAACATTCATTATTTTACTATATATTGGAGTAAAAATTTAAAAATGGATTTGAATTTTTTTTATCGACAAAGACAGCAGAGAAGGATAGAAAGGATACAAGTACACACATCTCACAATGGAACAGATTGAAAAAATAAGAATATAATGTAGGCTGAATTGGCATATACTGTATATTACACATATAATTCGTTTACAAATGTACCTGTACACTACTTGAAAAAGGAAGTTAGTCAGTGAAAATAAGATGAAAGAGAGAACCTCTTGAGAGAAAAGTGTTTGTGTGTGGCATGGGGGTGGGAGGGGGTAGTTATTTAAAATATTACCTAATAAAGCTGATAAATATAACTAGTATTTCATAATAATAAGTCACATATGCTTTGCCAGTGTCTTTCAAACCTTCAGATCAACAGTTTTTAAGCGAGATATATTTCTCTACATATACACTGCTTTTCATTATATTTACAAGTGCACTGAATTTCATATTTGGAACTTCTTTATGTCTACTTACAAGTATGTGTTGTTTTTATATTCGAATTAAGAAATTATGTAATTAATATAAATTGCTCTTTTTAAATTTTTCAAATAAAGTTTACTTTCTGTCAAATTTCACTTGCATTTTAAATGTCATGAGCAACCACTCCTCGCATCGCAAAGTTCACAATAACAATATACAAATAAGTGCTCAATAGTCTCATTAACTCTTTTACAAAGATAAAGACTGTGGATTCTTTATCCTTAATCTTGTAATCATTTGTTGGTATAATTCTATGTAAAATTTGAAATTATAGCCATTGGAGTTTTGACTCTTTAGAAGTTTTAAATGTAAGTAATGTAAATATTTTCTCCAGTCTTTGTTCTAAAAAATAAAACCTCTTTTTAGCTTTCTAGTCATTAATTTACAGATGTAATTGGCTCTCTTTTCTCCTTTATAAATTCATTATACATGTCTTTGCAACCTTTTTTATTTGTAAAGAAGATATTTATGTGACTGGGTATGCTTGGGTCAGTCTTGTATTCGATTTCATTAATATTGTCCTTATTTAATTTTTCAAATATAGCTCTCTTTTGGCTTGTATATTCAATACAATTTGTTTTTATAATTTGATTTTCTATTGTGTCTAGACTAAGAAAAACATCAAAAAGATCTTGTATATGTATAAAACCAAAAATTGACAACAAAGATTTCTGTATGGTTCGTTTCATTCGTATCCGGACACAGTGACTTTAAAATTTGCAATGTATATTTAAGCCC
The DNA here is from genome assembly GCF_902806645.1 of Magallana gigas. NCBI lineage: Eukaryota > Metazoa > Mollusca > Bivalvia > Ostreida > Ostreidae > Magallana > Magallana gigas. The sequence continues at coordinate 52,464,810 of NC_047562.1, read as the reverse complement.
TGAAATATCATAAAACAATATAATTTATATCAAAATATAACATTGGTACAATATATATGTATTTCCATCAAGATAAATTTTTTACATTATCTTACTATAATTGTACTTTAAACATTTAGCGGGAGGTAACTCTTATAATATACATGAATTACATTTCTCCAAAATAAGTCATAAAATATATTAATCAGATTAAAAAAATATTCAAAAACACTTTCTCACCATTCTATGGGAACAGGCTTGTATACACCGAATGCGTGATGAGATTAAATTGACATTGACTGATTCTGTAATTTGAACAGAATAAATTTTAAAAATATATTTATTACTGAAATAATCAAATTGATCTTATAAATGACCAATTTAATCAAATATCTGATCATCATAAAATTCTTATATGCAATTGATTTGAGAATCAATTAATACTATAATAAATAAACCAAATATTGATCTTTATAATCAGCACTGTATTCCATATAAAAATATCTTTTCATTCCAATTCATTCATACTCATTAGTTTGTGATCATGGGCTGAATTAATATTTTCTGCAATTTATAGGATAATCAATTTATTAATAGTAAATGTTATAGGATGTTAGTATTTGAGTTAACTTACCAGAAAAAGAGCAAGATCTGGTCCAAAATTCAATTGGATGTCAATATAAATATATAGTCTGCTCTGGTCAATGTCCAGACAAAGATTGTCAAACTTGGCGGTAAAACACATAAAGCAAAATATACAAACCAACCAAATTCAACCTGACAAAAACAACCAAAAAAAACCAAGATCACAAATATCCACTGACCAACTCATGATCAAGCACTGCCCTAAGGGTATATGTACAGGTGTATGAATTAAAAGAAAGGGTGGATCTAACTTTTTATATGTGTACTGTTTAGATGTATTAATTACAATAACTTTATTTATTTATTCAAATCAGCAATTTTCATACTCTTACATAACTAAATTAAATCTTTTATCGAAGCTTTTGAATTTAGATTAAAATCAAGTATTTGGAGGTTTAATTTGCATGTACATTCCCATATAAGTAAATAAATAGATGTTTACTCATACATATTATAAACGTATGATGTTTTTAGTATCTAGTATGGTACTTACACGCTGTTTTAATGTTGAAATTAGATAAATTCGAATTGCACAATGAAAAACATGTTTTGTTGTTCGACATTAAAAGTTAGATTTACAATAAAATACTGTATTAAGCTAAAATACAATTATTGAGAACGTAAATACAAAGATGTTTATAAATAAGACTCAAATTAATGGTTAAAGAAATCGAGATTTTGTATATCGGGTATATTGTTTTGTAAGTTCTCACATCCCTCAATAAACGGAAAACAGATCACATCAGCATTGGGTATTGGTACGTTCACTTTCCCCTGTACCATAGCCAACACCTCCAAACGTTTTCCTTCTGGATCAAGAGAATGTTGAAATACCAGTGATCCCGAGTCCCCTTTCTCTGCAAAAGGTATAGAATCTCTTCCGGTGATAAAGATAACACGACTTTGTTCAGAAAAGCGTCCAATTTGTTGCGTTCGAACGTCCCTCACTATTCCGGTTGTAAGCCCAGTTCTTGCACCTCTCTTGTGAACAATGTCTCCTTTTACAAGAGTTCGATCCGATATTCGAGCTGGTGAGGGAAGTTTGGAAGTATCAATGAGAAGTTTTTCGCATTTTTCGTCAACTATGGAGCGAGTGGCATCATCAATACGAACTACTGATATATCATCATGCAGTCTTACCATTTTATTGTTTGGTTGTTTTACTTCTTGTCCAAGCTTCACCATTGAATTTTCTATCAAAGTAAAAAAACTATCCTTTTTATCCAATGCGTGTCGACAGGTTACAGCTACCATCAGACTATTGTTGTTTGCCTGCATTAAACTTCCCGTTGTAGCAAAACATTCATCGGTAGAGAAAGCTTCTGCTCCCATATTAACGTACACAAACTTTGCTCCGTGAAGAGGTACTCCTGTTTTGCTCAATTCGGATATCGAAAGTTTGTCCTCTACAGAGATCACAAAATTTATATTTTTGAAACCTGATCCAGAGAACAAAGTCTCTAGACTCATCTTCGTGGTGTGATCAGATGCTATAATGTATTGCGTATTTCCATCATTAACACTGTAGAGGATTTTTTCAGGAAATCTGTAATTTGAAAATAAAGGTCATTTTATGAAAACAAATATTAGTGATCATTCTGGCAGATAATGTTAAACACATAGTAAATATAACAGTTTTAGTGTGTTCTGTTTAAAAATAAAAATATATGTAACATCCGGTCTTTGGTAAATTGGCAAAAAATAAATTTTTGAATTTCTTTTTTTTTTTTTTTTGCATATGCATAATATTTGATATATGTTCTCTTATAGATTTTCTTTCGTATTAAAGACAAAAAACAAAAAAAACCAATTACATTAGTGTTATAAATAATATCTATAGAAGGGATACACTGTTTACATTCGATCCCTGAAGACTTTTAGTTCCGCCTCACATTCGAAAGCTTTTAGAATACACGAGCGCATTTTTCTCATTCAGCTGGCCATTGTATTTTGTCAAGTTCCAAAAATACACGTGGAAGAAAAAAAGGGTACCTCATTGCGCTACAATCTAAATTCTAAAAACTATAGCAATAGACAGGTGAATTTTTCCAATTATACACTGGTGTTGTTTACCTTGCGTCAACTTGATTAACCTTTTGATTTATAATTTATAAAGATATCGTAAATATCCTAAAACTCATTGTAAGAAAGGGGTCGTTCTTAAATGTTTAGGGATATCATCCTTTCTTTATATGGCGAATGCACACGCTATAATACAGATACCAGTTACACATTAATGCAAGGACGCAAGCAATCAGGACAATCACAAACACTTTCAGAATTGAATTTCACAACATAAATGTTGCAAATGTAAATTCTTGTTGATTCTTTATTAGTAATAATTATTGTGGGTTTTTACACGTGACGGTAATGGAGTAACACGGATATTTGTCGGCTCCGCTAAAATCTACTGTAAATAGGTATTCATGACTTTCTAAGTACCCGAAAAAGGAGAAAAGTTATAAGGACACTAATTTCTCAAAGTAGTGAGTAGAAGAATTAGAATTTTTTGTGTATAGCGCCATAGGAAAGTGTTTTGTTTGCTTGTCTTTGTTACAACTGAGTAGTCGCTCACAATGGGAGATCGGGCGGACAAGACGGGGGCAGTAAACAAAGGTGAGAAAAAGTCTGTAAATAAAACCCCAGAGACTGACCAAATAAAACAAAAAGAATTGGTTCAGCTGAATTTAAAGTCGGCGCCTTCATCAGTTAGAAATTTAGTGGTCTCGGACAAAAATCCCCCCAAAAAGCCTAGAACAAGCAGTAGTGATCAAACCCCAGACGGCGATTCAGACTTTATTACAACAATACAGGATAGTTTAGCAGAAATAAAGGAAACGATGGTGAAAAAGTCTGACATTAAAGATATAGTGACAGAAATAATAACGGGGCTCAAAAACGAGTTAAAATAAGGAAATAACTTCAGAAATAAAAAAAGATCTCACAGAATCAGTCACTAACCATGTCAAAACAGAGTTTGAAACCAAAATAGAGAAACAATACAAAGATGTCAACTCCAAAACAAAAGAAATCGAAGAGGGGTTCAATATGGATTTCGAAAGCCTTAAAGACAAACTACATTCACAAGCACGAGACATCAGAATCCTTCAAAACTCTGAAAAAAAAATAAAATCTGAATCTGCTATTGTCCTCTCAAATCGGAATCAGCAATATTCACAAAAAAAAACAACATAAAGTTTGTGAACTGGGCCGAAAAAACTAGCAAAAATCTGCGCCATGATCTCTGCCACATTCTCAAGAATGCGATCAACCTTGACCTGTATCCTACAGATATTCTCGAAATCCACCGTATTCCGAACGGAAACCAGAGAGGACCCAGACCAGTGATTGCTAAATTTCGAAATTCCGAAAGTAAATTGAAGATTATTCGTAACAGGTCCAACAGCGAAATCAAAAAAGTGTTTACAATGCACGACCATTTGACACTAGCAAACGCCAAACTCATACGTGATTTAAACAACGATGAACGTATCCAGACCGCATGGTATTATAACGGAAAGGTATTTGCGCTTGACGAAGAGGGACACCGGTACAAATTTGACATCATGGACACAGTAAGTGATAAGTTGAAAAAACGGTAATAGCGGAGTCATTGTAAAATCAATTACCCCGGGATCGGTTTGACAAAGTGAAAGTAGATCGGGATCGGCTTTACCGGAAGTGACATTTACTGTTTACCTGTATGTGAGATGCCAGTGTGTGAAAGGAAATTAAAGCTAGGTGCGAAAGATTACTGTGTATATGTTATTCAATCAGGTAGGGAGTTGTTTGTCTTGTTAATATTTACTGTAAATAATAGGTGACACCTTAAAAATTGCAACGATTAACTGCCAGGGTTTATCTACAATATCAAAGCGTATGGATGTTTTTGAATTTTATAGAAAAAAGGTTATTCGATTGTATGTTTACAGGACACACATCTTATAACGGAAAGTGAACCTATTATTGAATCACAGTGGGGATATCAGTGTATTTTTAACTCTTATAAGTCTAATGCGCGTGGGGTATGCATATTGTTCAATAATAATTTTGAGTTTCATATCCACAATATTAAAAAAGATGGGGAAGGTAATCTCCTTGCTGTTGATCTTACCATAGAAGACACCAGGGTTACTCTTGTTAATATATTTGGTCCAAACTCTGACCAGCCAGGTTTTTATGAAAATATTAGAAATATATTTTTAGAATTGGATAATGAGTAGTTTATTTTATGTGGAGATTTCAATCTTGTTCTCAATCCAGATATAGATACCTACAACTATAAGTATATAAACAATCCAAAGGCTAGAGAAAAACTTTTAGACATTATGGATGATTTGCAGATAGTGGATTACTACATGTACAGGGTCTTAAACCCAGGTAAAAAAAATATATACATGGAGGAAAAAAAACACCTTTAAAGCAAAGTCGCCTTGATTATATTTTGATTTCAAATAGTCTGTCTAATATAGTAGAAAATTTTGATATTAAATCAGCCTACAGATCTGACCATTCTATTGTTATTTTAGAACTAAAGTTTAACCCTTTTGAAATAGGTAGAGGGCTTTGGAAATTTAATAATAGTTTACTGACTTGACATGGTTTTCATTGATAAGGTTAAGGAAACTATAGATAGAGTAAAGAGTCAGTATGCATACAATGCTGATATTCATACATTTTTCAGTAAGGATATAGACGACAGTATACTCCTAGAGGTGCTTCTCATGGAAATAAGGGTTGTTTCTGAACAAAACTATCAAAAAAGTAGAACTTGAAGAAGGGGAAATTATACACAAGCAATCGAATATATTGAATCACGTCAAAGAATTCTATGAAAAACTATATACATGTGCTGATTCAGATTTAATAAATATTAACCTTGAAGAAATTATTAAAGTAGAAATTCCTAAGTTTGAACCAGATATATCTAGCTCGTTAGAAGCTGAGATCTCTGAAAAAGAAGTTCTTGAGGTTCTAAAAAATATGAAAAATAATAAATCATCAGGTAATGATGGTTTTACGGTTGAATTCTTTAAATTCTTTTGGAAGGATCTAAAACTTGTTATCTTAAATGCAATCAACGTTATTTTTCTGAAAAAGGAGCTTCCTATTTCCCAGAGATAGGGAATTATATCATGTTTACCATTAGGTGACAAACCAAGACAGTATTTGAAAAACTGGAGACCCATCACTCTTCTGAATGTTTTTTATAAGCTTATATCAGGATGTATTAGTTATCGAATAAAGTCTACACTAGACTATATTATATCTGATACACAAACAAGCTTTCTTAAAGGAAGATATATTGGAGAAAATACTACAATTATTTATGATTTAATGTCATTCACTGAAAATGAAAACATACCAGGTCTTTTAGTTCTTATTGACTTTGAGAAAGCCTTCGATTCTGTTTCATGGTCGTTTATATACAAAGCTCTAGAATACTTTGGATTTGGAAATAACAATTGGATAAAGATTCTCAACAAAGATTTTAAGGCTTCTGTTTTACAATGTGGCTTCCTGTCAGAACAGTTCAAAATCCAAAGAGGATGTAGACAGCGTGACCCAGTAGCTCCTTACTTATTTTTGATATGTGCAGAAATTTTAGCTATTCTCATAAAACAAAACTTTGATATTAGAGGTATAATTGTTAATGGCAATGAACATAAGATTTCTCAGTATGCAGCTGATACTTCACTCATCTTAGATGGTTCACCAATGTCACTTTTCGCAGCTCTTGATACTTTAGAATTTTTTTTCACACATTTCAGGTTTGAAGATAAACAGCTTTAAAATTGTATGGAAAGGTTCTAAAAAATTTTCTAAGGAAATTTTTCACCATTCACGTTGGAAACTCGATTGGGGCTTCACTTCTTTTAATTTACTTGGAATAGAATTTTCTGTTGACTTAGATAAAATAACATCACTAAATTACAACAAACAACTGCCAAAAGTTTTTTCTCTAATTCAACAATGGAGGAGGAGAATTTTAACTCCCATTGGTCGCATCACTGTTGTAAAAAGTTTGATTATTCCAAAACTTAACCACCTGTTTATTTCAATTCCAAATCCAATACAAGATGTCATTCTATCTCTTAGTAAGAGCTTGTTCGAATTCATTTGGAATTTAAAGTGTGATAAAGTTAAGAGAGAAATTGTTACTCTCGATTACCTAAAGGGTGGTTTAAAAATGGTTAACATTTCTAACTTCATGGCATCTCTTAAATGTTCATGGATTAAGAAATTAACTCGAGGTTTCAAACCATGGATGGACTTTTTTTTATCAATAAATGGCAATGATTTTGCAAAAAAACTTATTGATTTTGGTGATGATTTTCTATCATGCATGGTTGTTCAAAGAAACAATATTTTTTGGCAAGATGTTTTTAATTCTTGGCTCTGCTATACTAAGAACATGATTAAAAGCTCATTAAATACCAAGAATGTTTTCAATATTCCTGTGTGGTACAACCCAAATTTAAAAATTGCATGTAAATGTGTATTTATCAAAGATTGGTATATAAAAGGGGTTAAAATCATTGGAGATTTTTTGAATGAAAATGGAAACATATTGTCAAGAATAGATTTTACTGAAAGATTTCATTTTTCATATACATGTATAACTCCAATGTTATATAATAGTGTTATATGTGCAATATCAAAATACTTGACATATTTGTCTATTGATAAGTCTACTTTGAAGAGAGACTGCACTACATTTATGCAATTTTATTATGAGTCTATTTTTTTGAAAGAAAAAGTAACAAAGCATATATACATATGTTTAACCTTAAATGATTGTGTACCTACAGCTATCAACAAATGGAATGCTGAGCTATGTGATATTTTGCCAAATGATCTATGTGTACAGGATGTGTTTAAAATATGTTTTAGAATTACCAATGATTCAACTATTAATTGGTTACAATATAGAATTCTCCATATAATTCTTCCTGTTAAATATCATCTTAAGAAAATCAGAATTACTACCTCTGATTGCTGTACTTTCTGTAATGATATGCCTGAAACTATAAAACATGTTTTTGTAACTTGCAAGAAAATCCAGCCTCTATTGAATGCACTTAGTATACTTATATATGAGAAATGCAACAAAATGTTAGTTTTGATGTTTGTAATGTATTTTTTGGTGTTTTTCCCCTTGTTTGGGAGAACAGAATTCTAAACTTTGTAATCCTATATACAAAAAAAAAATATATTTTTATGTTTAAAACAAAGTAAGTCGCCAATTTTTTTTAGGGCTTTTACACTATTTAAGTCAAAGATACAAGACTGAAAATTATATTTATATTCAGAAATCAGAAATTGATGAATTTGAAAAAGCATGGTCTCCTTGGAATGATTTTATTAATCATCTGGCAGTTTAGAATTAACATGTGTACAATAATGCATCAATTTAATATTTTTATGTTTTTTTGTTTTTTGGTATTCTGTTGTTTTTTTTCTTTCTTTGGTTTGTTTGTCTGGGTTTTTTCACATGGATTGCAGTTTTACTGCATAGGCATAACTATCACAAGCAACTACCCTACTCTTTATTTTATATTACAATATGGGAAGAAAATGTGAGTATGTGAGAAGTGAGAGAGTGAATATTTCATAAAATGATTTATATATTTCACCTTTGTTTACAATTAAAAAAAAAAAGTTCTTGTGGTTTTTTTTATTAATTCATATTGCTTTTTTTAAAATGTGCGTTATCAAAGCCTTTCTTTAGGAAAGTCTTAAATGAAAGTATGAATAAAGTAATGTATTAATTAATTTAAAGCATTTTATGTATTTATCTGGACATTTTGTAAAGGAACAATATTAATATCACATGCATAACTTTTCTTTTAAGCTTGAAGAACTCTTGTTTTTTTCTATAAATTTGCTATATTCTATTATTCCAGCTTATTATCTTAAATGTAAATTTTGAATCATCAAGAAAAAATCATTGCCACGCCCATTTATTACATAATAAGGGATTTTTAGGGTCAAAGTACTTAAACTTTGACGCAAGAAGGAGACATATTTTGTTTAGCATTGTAGAAAAGAAAATGCTTACATTAATGATTGTAATCGATTCCATTAATCAAAACACCAATGTCTATCCCCATAAAGGATCTAGAGGGCTGGCCCCTAAAATATTTAATCATTTGTATCTCAAAAATGAACAATAATTTTAGATGGGTGAAGGAACAAAAAATGTTTGTATTCTTAAGACCTTTCAAAGAAATCAAGAAAAAGTGACTGGCCCCTTTATTTAGACGGCCAAGACACTCGCTAACGCTATTATACATGTAGATAACTTAAAAACGATAAGATTTTGTAATTCATTACAGAAGAAAAGTTGTTGATCGTCACAATATATATCAGGTTAAAATCATTGCCAAGTCAATTTATTACGTAATTAGGGATTTTTATGGGCGAAAGTACTTAAACTTTGACGCAATATATCTAGAAAAGGAGACATGTTTTGTTAAGCATTGTAGAGGAGAAAATGTCTGCATTGATGATTATTCTAATTGACTCCACTAATCAATAGACCAATGTCTGCCCAAATTAAGGATCTAGAGGCTGGCCCCTAAAATATTCAATTATTTGTATCTAAAAAATGAATAACAATTTTAGATGGGTGTAAGAACAAAACATGTAGGTATTCTTAAGACCTTTTCAAAGAAATCAAGAAAAAGTGGCTAACCCCTTTATTTAGGGCCAAGACACTCGTGAACTCTCTTACACATAACTAAAAACCGATCAAGTTTTTGTAATGCATTATAGAAGCAAAGTTGTTGATCGTAACATTATCAGTTTGTAAAACTCATTGCCACACCCATTTATGACGTTATTAGTTATTAGGGATTAGGGAACTAAAATCTTAAATCTTTAATGTGCTGCATGTGAAGAAGCAAAACACTTTGTTAAGCATTGTGATGGATATTGTCAGTCATATACATTATCTGAAAGCAAAGGGGTTGAAGGTGAATTCTAAAATTTCATTTATATTTTAATCTTATTGTTAAAAAAATTGAACGGAAGACCTACTCGGTACTCATAACGAGATCGATCTAGTTAAATATATGGTTGTAGAATGTTCTAATGAATAAAATACAATCAAACGAGTAAAACAAGTGAAGAATAAATTGTAGTGACTGCCTGAATAACAGCTTGTGTAACAATTAAACAAATTTTCAGTATGTCTGAAAGACAATTATAAATACTCTTCAAGACAAACGAGTACACTTTTTCAAGAAGACACATATTTTCTAACATTACTTCCTAATGATAAATAAACATATCACGGGTGTTTCTTTTTCTATCCATGAGTAACAAAGGCACGGCTATGTAGAGCATCTCCTCGAATTATTGTAGGAGAAAATGCATTATTTTGAAAAATACATGTATATGTATCAGATCAGAAAAAAATGACAAAAGTATTTATATTCTTAAAACCACATGGAATTCGTAATATATCTTTAATCCCTATTCCCAGGATTTGTTGGGGGAGGGGTTACAATTCCATGGTTAGACAGTTTTCCTATTCCTAGAAGAAACTCAAAAATATGCTTTAAATGTTAATAATTTCGCTTCATATATTGTCATTCTTTATTATATAACATACATAAACGATTTGTATATAATGTATAAAAATTATAGACAAAGGATTGGTTCACGGCGAGAAATATTCGCGACGACAAGGCTCTCGCTAACCTCGCGAAAATTTATCGCACGCGAATAAAAGTTGGTTTACAGTATTTTGAATTTTGCTAATAAGCTGAAAATGGGCCCACATACACACACACACACACACACATCAGCGACGCTATATCCTCATCGTAACAAGTTGCGCGAGAGGATAATAATTATGCATCTTGAAAATGAATCGAATACGTAATCGTGATGAAATGAGAAACCTTCAGGTCTTGATGGTCAACTGAGTACCATAGCCGTAAATGGAGTTTTGGAGTCTAAACCCTCATCCAAGACTCATCTGACTGTTCGACGCTTTATTGTTTGATGTTAATGTTTGCAAACATCATCTCATAGAAGTAGGTAGGTGAAGGGGGCCCGCGTAGAGGGAGTATAACGTTTTCCATAGCTCCAGTTCTATACTTTAAGTACAAAAAAAAGACTTGCATGCCTTTAAAAATCATTCTTTTAATAATATTCAGTTTCATGTATAATGTACACAAAATGAATTAAGTTCATTGGTGCAAGGTTACATGAAACAGGAAATGAAAGTAAATTTCCTAAATTAGAACTTCTATGGCAAGGTAAAATTGTTAACAAACGTTGCACGACCAATGCAATAGGTTACCAAAGTAATCTAAGAACAATACATGTTCACTATGTGCCCCATCTCCATAAATTAAAAGCTTCCACCCGTGCCCAATAGGCACGGTAATTCAAAATTTATGAAGATGGAATTATGGACATAAAAACTGCACTTATTTTATCTTCTACAAATTTGATACTGCAAAAAACTTTTATATATTGTCGTTGTGTGGCCATATTGGATATACACAAGGGCCTAACTTCTGACCCAGTGACAATGAACTTCACAATTTTGATTATAGGCTTTAAGGACATTGTAGCATGCATTTTTCCTTGTTACATATCGGATTAGAGAAGAAGATTTGATACACGTTCTTTATATAGCTATATTGGCCCTGCAAAAGGTCCTGGACCCCTGAATTATACAATTTTGGTAGGGGGCTTCATTGACATCATAAGCATGAATTTTGGTGTTGTACCCAAAGATGTGGGAGTAGAGAGGATGTTTGAAAAATTTGGCACCTTTTGCATATTTGGCCCCGCCCGTTAGGCTCCGAATGAAATTCTACATAAGGTCATCTTAGTTATTCAGGTGATTGAAAACATACAGACATACGTACAATTGGCAACTAATATTATAACAATTTCTTGGGTTTCTGCAAAAAAAAAAATCAACTACAAACATTTACTTTCCGTCATAATGACCTTTCATCGTTTAAAATCAACTAAAATATCGATTAAACTTGAGTTTTATTCTAATTTTTGTAATAGATTTATTCTATTAAAAATACTTAAATACCGAAATTATATATTGTTGTAGTGTATGGGGGGGGGGGGGGGGTTAACTTCTACTTTATTTTTATCAGGCTCAGCGTCCTTTTCGCGGGCTTCTGTCTCTTTTTTCCCGGGATCTCGCTAGAGAAGTCACGAGAAGGTTTGCTGGTGATTGTGTTTGCTTTTTGTGGTATTTGTCTAAATAATATACCTTGTTTTATACATAATTGATTGTTTACATATTTATTGACCGCGGAAATTACTTCATTGGCGTCGCTGGTAGGATTTATGGCGTTTGGACCAGCGCGGTGCCTAGAGGATACCGCGCGGTTCGGCCATGTCGACATTTTGTTAATTATTTTTTCACTGTAAAGCTTTATTGTGTGCTTTTTCAAATTTAAATTAGCGATTTTGTGTGTATTTAGCTGTTGTGTAGTTGGTATTTCGGTATACTTACTGTTGTGAACACACGTGATTTTTGACTGGGGATAAAATGGCAGAAGGGCACGGGTCATTTGGTCTGGGCAGGGATGGACCTTGACTGACGAGTGGCATGGGTGTCCTGGGAGGCAAGGGAGCTAAGCCGGCTGGCTCAAGGGAGGGACATGGGTGCTATAGAAGGCCATGTACCTGACAGATTCGACCAGCTCTTTGGGTTTGTCATGCCTTTTAGACCTCCAGTACACAGTACTCCCCACGACCGGGTAGTGGATGATACTACTACTGTGGTAGGGGAGGTAGACATGTTCCTTACCCAGGGGGCGAGTTGGGATGGGGTCACGGAAAAAAGGTGTCAAGAACAGTAGGGCCTGGCCACTCACGGGCCATGGGATCTGCCAGGGGGACCAAGGTATTTCGAAGTTGCAGGCACGGGTGAAAACTATAGAGTCCCAGCTAGCCAATATTATACAACTGTTGTTGGGGATGTCAGGGTCCTTAGGGGTTTCTCAGGGAGCATGCACCACGACCACGTATAGAACCTCTGGCAACGGTATGGTTGAGCGGTATAACCGCACCCTGATGGACACAGTCCGTTGTTACGTAGACAATCAGGTTAAGTCTTGGGACAAGCATCTGGGTATCTTAGCGGGTGCATTACAGTATGCGGTAAAAGTGACACACTGGATAAACCCCAAAATCGCCTAATCCTAGGACGCTAAGTGAATGGTCCCGCAACTCTGCAGTTAAGGCCTCGCCCGGGGGAATCAGATCAAAATGGGAGGGGGTGGGGGGGGGGGGGAGGTTGACACATATGTGGCGAATTTAGAAAAATCGCTAAGGGAGTCTCACGAGTTGGCAAGAGCAAAACTGTGCACTGTTTTTCTGCATTACGACAAGCTAAAAATCTGTCAGGCACGCGAACTTTTAAAGTGGATACGCGACTATCAGGCCCGTATGTGCGTCATCGCTGAACCCGCAGGGGACGAACCGAAAAAGGCGCAACAAGAGAAAAACAGCGAACGTTACAAAGGGTCCGTGGTACATGTACCGAAGACCGGTAATCAGATTAATGCGCCGTTCATAGGGACTCGGAGCCGGACTTGGGTTGTCCCGGAAACATCGCAGCCGCTTCAGGCGCCGGAGAGCCAAGGGTGCAAGAGACAGGGTGGGTGGCAAACGCAAACGATATGAGTATTGTGTGTGTAAAACAAGAACTCTCGCTGGTCTTTTGGTACAATGTGACCAGTGTAAAGATTGCTTTCACCCCGACTGTGTGGGTAGGGGAGACGATGATATCAGGGGTTTTCCAACTTACCACTGCCCTGACTGCACACTAGAAGAAGCGTAGTCTTCGGGGTCTTGAGAGCTAAATAAGGGTGCAGATCTTCAGCATTAAGGTTAGGTGTATGGCCCTCACTGAAGGGTAGGCTCCAGGAGAGTTACCCGGGGCTTATAGAGTATTTGTACCGCGGGATGACGGAGAGCCGCCAGGTCAGTTTGGCGAGGCTGGCGGAAAAGGTTAACATAACTTTGATGCTCTGTTTGACCAACAGTTAATCTTTTCCGCCAGCCTCGCCAAACTGACCTGGCGGCTCTCCGAAAATTCCGACCGCCTAAAACTTGCGTTTCATAACACACCTATAGTGGCATTCAGGAGAGACAAAAACTTGAAAGACATATTGGTCCATAAGAAACATAATAACCTCTTTTTTAAAAAACAACACTTATGCGAGCCGTGTGGTGCAAAAAATGTGTTATGTGTAAATATATTATTTGTTCTGGCCAATTTCAAGATTCTAAGGGCAAAACGTATCAAGTTAAAAATCACATCGATTGCAAGTCAAGTGATGTTGTTTATGGGGTGTTTTGTAAAAAGTGTAACAAAATTGTATATGTTGGGGAAACGGGGGTGATTTTTTTTTATCAAAGACATGTTTTAAATTTGTCACTGACCAGGAGAGAAACTAACGACCCTGTAGCAATGCATTTTTATACGGACGAACATACAGTTGAGGATTATTCTGTAATAGGTATCGAAAAATTGTACAAAGATGAAACTTTCAGAAAATTCAGAGAAAATTTGTGGAAGAAAAAATAAAATACTTATATGCCTTTTGGTATCAACAAAAGGGAACATTATTGTCTTTAGACTACATTATTACTAGTTTGTATAGACATTTCCTTTATTTTATGTCCCGTTATCTATACATTTTTCATATTTTACTTGTTTATGTACTAATTACGGCTATCAATGTGCTTTCTATAGACTCTCACCTATATTTCATATGTTTTTGGCGCAATATTGTTGTATGACGTCACTTGCCAGACTGTATTAACATTGTGACGTCATAGTATATGTTCTACGTTGTGTTGCTATAGACAATAAACACCGACTGATGAAGACCGGTAACACGGTCGAAATATTTTGAAGCAGTGTTTTAAAAGTGTTTTATTATTCATTGAAAAAGAGACTTTGAATTTATACTACGTATAGCGGAACAACATGAACAATATACAGAAGAATGAATTAAGGATTTTGCGGAAAACATATTTGAAGAAAACCAGATATGAGAGTCATCTACGTTTTCTACAGTCTTGTCAGGAACAAAATATTCTTCCGAAAGGATTTAAGTTGAAATGGACATTAGGATTTGAAGCTACGCAGATCAGCAGGGACAAAGTTCAAGATATATTGTGTTCTACATCCAGAAATTTGATGCAAGAATCTATCAAGGTTTGTGACATTACCGTTAATAAATTAAACGTTAACATAGATAGGCAATGTGAAATTTTGCGGCAAAAACTCGGCGAGAGACAATTTATGGCTGCCATTTCATCCATCAAAGATAATGTTGATGCCAGTGCTAACCGACTTCATAGGTTAAAGAATAAGAAACTCTCAGCACTGTCTAGGATTCCAGTAGTTAATGATAACATTTCGGACATATCAGAAAATACTTCTATACATACAGTGGACCATACTATTAGAGGTACTCAGCTATGTTAAGGAAGGTCTAAGAATTCTACCACGTGTGATTTAAAAAAATTTGCATAAGCCCCGCCCCTTATTCATGAGATTTTACGAGATATGGGTATTTCGGTAATTAACAAACATCTACCAAAATGAATATGATTAATTATTGGGTTTGAATGGTTCAAGAAAGGTGTACTGAAATCAAATCATAAACTATTCCTTATATCTCTCGAAATCATGAAATTCCTAAGTCGTCTGATGACGTGTCGAGGTTGACTACGTCACACCGGCGCTTGCAGCTGTGATCAGAATAAACATGTGGACTTCAGTGATATATCTCGGAATTTAACTCGTTTACAACCAGCGTGGACAGAAATCGGCATAGGATTCAACTGAACAAGGTAGGAATTATCTGTACTTCCCCTAGATATTGTTTTATATTATTTAATATTGTTGGATGGAACGGAAACGAAGTGAAATTCCTCGGCTTCGATTTTGTTTACTTGTTTACATTTGTTTTTCATGTAATATTGTGTTCAAACATCAGTTTGGTGACTCAGTCAGGCAAAGTAATTGTTCTGCGTTTCGCTAGTTTTGATCATAAAGAGCGTTCAGGCTCATTGTAGCTTTTTACTGGTCTCATATCGCGATAATATTAGATCGCATTTCCTCCATGTTCAAAGTACACAATAAAAAGTCCATGGCCAAACACTGTATGTTCTAGCACTGCAAAGATTACTGTGAGGATCTGGAATGATTATAGACAAGATTGTAATGTTGTTTAAGTAAATCGAAATGTGTTACATGTATTTTATTCAGCCTTCTTTTATGAAGATCTAATTAATTTTATTTAAGACAAAATTAAAGTGTGTTCAAACTGAATTTCCACACATTTTAAAAAATAAACATTTGATTATGCCTGTTGTAATATCACTGAAATTGAAACCGCCATTAATATGCCCAATAAGAGAGTAATGTTTCATTTTCATGTTATCTTTAACACAATAGCTTGCTAATTATGACACATTATTCATTTTCAGGGTTACTTAGGCAGTAGATGGTCCACTGAAAACACTTGTTGGGATGTTGATAAAAAGTAGGTACTACAAATGTATATAAATATTTTTTTTACTCACTAACTTCAACTTCATGCATAGTTTGTTGCTTTTTAATATCATATTGATAATGATACTAATGTAACCTATTATAATAATTTGCATTGATATCTATTGAAATGAAATTTGAAATTGATATATATTCATCATTTCAGGTATTGGTTTTCTTATCAACTGGACTACCTCCTAATATCAAAAAGACAGAAGAGAAGAACATGTAGTGTGCAAGAAGAATTGTCAATTTCCATAAATTACACATTATGACTGAAAAATACTAAAAATCAGAAAATACTAGTCTTGTTGAACAGTTTGTCACAGAAAAGCAATCTCTATAGTATTTGTAAAGTTGATTATCAAAATAAATTCTTGATAATATTGATATATTGTTTCTTCTTGCTTTCTTTAATTAGTACTAAAATATCAATTATGATTACAAGTAAACCTGATTATACATTAAAAGAATTTATTCACCAGCATAGTAACATAAATTATTATGAAACATAAATGTGTAAATTACAAACTCAACACTTACACCCCCCCCCCCCTTCAATAAAGGCAACTGATGAAATTATTTTTTTCCAATTTCAACAATTTTATAATGATGATTGGTGTTTTTTCACAGCGTTAAATTATTTTAAGAATGAAAATTAAAATCATGATCTTAGTCAGTGTTGCGTTTGAATTTCACGCAAATGACGCTGAAAGTGAAGTGGGTCAGATAAAATGCAGTAGTGCAAGGGCATACACTTGATCAAATATATTGAAAATTTCCATGTCTTACCATTGTATCCCTATTATATCAAAAAGTGCTGGGAGCTGTATGAAATCGCTACGCATTTCATATAAATAAGCGTTAATTGCGGGAAATCCCAGTAAATTGCTGTTCATACACTGTTTACATTGAATTTAATAATTGTTCTTACTTGAATATTTTAAGCTCCCAGCACTTTTCGAAATTTTGAAGGTTCATTTTACAAGTTAGAAACAGAAATAACTATATTTGTTTATGTAATGCCCTTGCACTTTGCATTTTTTCGTATTATTCCTGGTTCATCTATTTTTAGCAGTATCACGTGACAGGGTATTCCCAAGAGACTCAAAAATTGCTCATCCGATAACGAATTATTTAATTTGTATAATCGTTAAATATCACTTTGTTTAACAAATGTTGGGAGTAGAATACCAAGATTGTTCAAAGGCTAACATTTTATGTGATTAATATCGCTATTTTTGTATGGACGCCCTTAACATAGCTGAGTAATACATCTACAGAAATTTCAGTAGAGGGAGACGGAAATTGTTTTTATAGATGCATTGCGTACAATCTTTATGATAATCAGGATCTCCATGCAAATGTAAGAAACACCATTGTTCAAGAACTGAGTTCCAATAGACTATTTTACAGAGAATTTGTGGATGGGGATTTTGACACTCATTTGAACTACGTCAAGTTATTAGATGGCAGTGTGGCCTCCTGGGCCACAGAGGCAGAAATCATCGCTACATCTTATCGTTTTGATAAAGACATTTTTGTTAAGACATATTTCAATGGACAATCGCAGTGGCAGAAATATCCGCTTGGTGAATGTTACCTTAAGAAAGATTTTATTTGTCTTAATTATTCGTCAAATCATTTTAACTTAATTAAGACCTCACATCGCCCATGTATTTGTAACTTATCACCCTCTCCTGAAGAAGAGAATTACCAACCATCAATACACGCTAATATTTACGAAATAACTTCTCAGGCCAACGAACAGGAAGTGTGTTCACAAAATACAGTAGCTGAAACATGTGACATGGAAGTTATTAACTTATCATCAAAAAAACTTACTGCAGATCAAATGAGTTTATTGAAAAAAGGATTAAAATTTGTACTAACTAGAAAAAATATTGATTTCACACAGTTACTAACAGATCTGCAGACTTGGGAACGTAGGATGCGGCTTCGGGAGTATTTCATTGACGAAGAAAATGACATTTCTTCACAAGATGTAGGTACTATTAATCATAAAAACTTTAGGAGTACTTGGACACCAGAAGAGGGAAGAGACAAGTGGTTGGATGAATACATCAGACAAGTTAAAGAAGACGTTATCCGGGGGTTAAATAGAAAATGTTCAAGTAACATAACTGTTTCAGAAGACAAAGCAATGAGGGGATTATTACATCATCAAAGCATAATTATTAGACCAGCAGACAAGGGATCTGGGATAGTAGTGATGGACACCAATAAGTACGTCGACCAGTTGGAGAATGAAATGATTAACAGTGCGTCATATGATCAAGTTAAAGTAGATAAAAGCAAACAAATCACTAACACAATTAAGAAACTAATTAACAATATGTCTAAAAAAGGATCCATCACGTCTGAATTACGACATTATCTTTTACCGACAGAAATATCTTCAGGAAAACTACAGGCAAATCCAAAAATTCATAAAGAAAACCATCCATTTAGAACAATAGTAAATGGCCGCCAACATCCAACAGAGAAGCTTGCAGAACATGTAGAATCGCAATTGGAGGAGGCAAACCGATCGTTTAAAAGTAATGTACAAGACACTACGGATTTTTTAAGAAAACTTTCTACCGTAAATCAACCATTATCCAATTCCTCAATATTATTTTGTATGGACGTGAAAGCGCTGTATCCCAGTATACCCAGACAAGAAGCGCGGGAAGTAATAGCAAAAGTTTTAAATCAACGACAGAAAAAAGAAGTTGACACAAATACCATTTTACAGATGATGGATGCTGTCCTGGAAAATAACAATTTTAGTTTTAACAACAAACAATATATTCAAACAGAAGGAACTGCTATTGGATCCAAACTTGGCAGAAACTATGCATGTATATATATGGGGGATTGGGAACGTATTCATTTGGAACAGTGTAACGTACAACCTCTTTTTTATGTAAGATATATCGATGACATATTTGGAATCTGGTCAGGGACATAAGCCGATCTCCTACATTTCCATAAAATGGCAAATGGTATACACCCAAATATTCAGCTTGATCTACGCTTTTCTAAATCTAGCATAGAGTTCCTAGATGTAAATATTTCTATTGAAAAAGGATTTCTTTCTACCGACCTGTACAGTAAACCCACTGAAAAACACATGTACCTAAATAAAAAATCCAGCCATCCGGAATCTACAAAAAAATTTATACCATTTGGACTGGGTATCCGTGCGCGCCGAATCTGCTCAACAGATGAGGGATATTTCAAACAACGGTAGAAAATTAAAACTAATTTACACAAATGTGGATATTCCAACAAGGAGTTCGAGGATCAGCTGGCGAAGGTGGATAAATTCAACCGCTCGGATTTATTGAACTACAGAAAAAATAACAAAAAGTGTAACCGTGTTCCGTTTGTGTTAAACTATTCCAGAGGACTACCAAATATTCATTAAATATTAAAGAAACGTTAAAATATTCTCGATAATTCCGACCGCCTAAAACTTGCGTTTCATAACACACCTATAGTGGCATTCAGGAGTGACAAAAACTTGAAAGACATATTGGTCCATAAGAAACATAATAACCTCTTTTTTAAAAAACAACACTTATGCGAGCCGTGTGGTGCAAAAAATGTGTTATGTGTAAATATATTATTTGTTCTGGCCAATTTCAAGATTCTAAGGGCAAAACGTATCAAGTTAAAAATCACATCGATTGCAAGTCAAGTGATGTTGTTTATGGGGTGTTTTGTAAAAAGTGTAACAAAATTGTATATGTTGGGGAAACGGGGGTGATTTTATATCAAAGACATGTTTTAAATTTGTCACTGATCAGGAGAGAAACTAACGACCCTGTAGCAATGCATTTTTATACGGACAAACATACAGTTGAGGATTATTCTGTAATAGGTATCGAAAAATTGTACAAAGATGAAACTTTCAGAAAATTCAGAGAAAATTTGTGGAAGAAAAAATAAAATACTTATATGCCTTTTGGTATCAACAAAAGGGAACATTATTGTCTTTAGACTACATTATTACTAGTTTGTATAGACATTTCCTTTATTTTATGTCCCGTTATCTATACATTTTTCATATTTTACTTGTTTATGTACTAATTACGGCTATCAATGTGCTTTCTATAGACTCTCACCTATATTTCATATGTTTTTGGCGCAATATTGTTGTATGACGTCACTTGCCAGACTGTATTAACATTGTGACGTAATAGTATATGTTTTACGTTGTGTTGCTATAGACAATAAACACCGACTTATGAAGACCGGTAACACGGTCGAAATATTTTGAAAGTGTTTTAACAGTTTTTTATTATTCATTGAATAAGAGACTTTGAATATATATATATATATATATATATATATATATATATATATATATATATATATATATATATATATATATATATAATCATAATTCGATCAGACTGCAAACGTTTTCTCTATCCCTGGCTTTTCAGGCTGTTATGTACAAAGGACTAATATATATATATATATATATATATATATATATATATATATATATATATATATATATATATATATATATATATATATATAATTTTGCTTTTTGTTCTACTTGAATTATTTGTATTTACTAGATATGATGTACATCAATGTTTATATGTTTTGATCTGGATATAATCATATTCTGATCAAGATAGTTTTTAACACATTTGTGAATTTGTTTGATGTGTAGGTAGGAAAATGAGGAGGCATTAATATATATTATGGAAAGGATCCAGTGATACGTACATGTACTTGTGTAATGTTGCGTGAATTCTGCATCAAAGTTACAAACCTCTGAAGTATATTGTCGATCTCGTTGTTTGCCGGTTCCACAAATCCAACTAAAGGTTCTGGATAGCATTCTGCTTGTTTAAGTCGTTTTAAAATGGCATTTACCTCCAACAGACTTGAATCGACTTGATGAGTATGAGAATGGTCAAGTAATATTTCTTTGGTTCCTACTAGATAAGATGATAGGATTTGTTCTAAAGTACATGTAATTCTTTGCATAATTTCTGAGCGTCTTTTGATAACAACCTCAACTCTACTTATTCCAAGTGTCATAATTTTTTCAATAATATTTTTCTTGTCCTTTGAACATTCCATCTCCATCACAACTAACACATGTTCATGCCCATGTTTTAACGGTAATATGCGATCCAGCTGAAACAAATTTCAGTTCATTTTGATTGAAACAGAGTTTGAAAAAAAATATTAATAATATGTTTTAGAACATACTTCAATCATCTTAAACATTATATGATGATAATGCATAAGTAATGCTTAGTATATCACGGGTCAACGAGCAAAACTAGGCGATGTTTCTATCGCATTTGTAAATGCATTTATTTATTATAAAAAAAATATTTGCATGTGAGTGTTTTGTCCTTTTAAGTCATTCCATCTCTAAACAATTGAAAACTTGTAAAATATATATTATAAAAAAAGTCAGTTATTCATTTAAGTTTTGTTTTTATCGAGAGATAAGTCGAAAACTTACAAAAATACTAAATTTGTTCATATTTTAATATCACATGATAACAATTGACATGGTATCCTTACCTAATATATTCATCAATTGAAAAAAAAAACCTAAACGTTGTAAATATTTGCAATAAAATGATGTTAAGTGATTGATTTAAGAAATAAAGAGACGTTTAAAGTTATGTATTCTGACTTTTAATTTCGTACTGAAAAGCAGTTACCATTATGGTTTTTTTTTTAAATAATCATATGTAAAATCATATTATGTTTTACCTTTTCAATATCTTCGCCCATTTTCGTAAAGTTATCAGTAAAAAAATAAACAATCAGGAAAGCAGTATGATTCCGTGCTTCTGAAAATAAACCAATATATTAAAAATTATACAGTATAACTAGCTTTATCTCATTTTATTTTAAATTGTGTATCTTATTCTTCGTTAAAAACATTATTCTGAATGCATAAGTACTACTAGATCTAGATGTTTTTCTAAAAATTACCCACTTAAATTCGAGTACTGTAAAACCTTTTTTATAAATATTAGCTCTCTTTGACTATAAAATTTAGTGAAGCATGCAAGCTGTTATCAAATTTTGAAATAGTCAGTGACTACTTGCTCGCAATAACTTAAAGAACACGGAGAAGTTTTCAAACCGTGATTTGCGATAAAAATCGTTCAATATCCGAGTGAGAGTATTTTTTTCATCCAAGGTTTAAACCTTTTAGTAGATCATCTATGTCTAGTCTTTCACTTAGTGCAGTTTCTCCGAACAGCATTCTGTTATCTTCGTCGGTGATGATTCCTCCGATGATGATAAAACAACTCTCTATATGACATCCAGTGAATATTATGTCCTTTGGAAGTCCTTCCATGTACCAGTCAACTAAAGAGCGATGGTAGGTAAAACGCGGTAGACAGCTTGCATCGTGCAAAACTATAAAAAAAAGGATATGATACAAAAGATATGATGCAGTTTGAATTAAAATCTGATAAAATAAAATAAAAAACCAAACAATTTTATTTGGAATGATTTTCTGGACAATTAATCTTACCTTGAAAATATGTTTCCTTTTCCATTTCCTTTTGGTATAGCTTTTCCTTGGGGACATTTGTAATTACCTATTTAAAACATTGAAACATTCAGTTTTTATAAATCCCACCTATTTAGGGTGAACTTGTGAATTTGTCAAATTACACTTGAAGTCAAACAATTTAAACACACTAAATAGTGCCATCCCACCCTCTAATTTCGACGTTAGAATAGCATTCAATTACAAATTGATGAAAGTTAAATACGTGTGCGGATGTCTTTGCACATATGTTTACTTTCATGCAGCCGTAGGTGCAATGTTATAACTTTCTTCTTAACTGTGTTCCCATACAAATTGAATAAGGGAAAACGCTAAAATAGCACGTACGCGGTATTTTAAACTATGCATAAAGCAAAACAAATAAACCCCGATTTGTTCATTTATTCGAAGAGGTGATGGATTTTAAAAATAAAAATTTATTGACAGGGCATTAAAAAAAATATAATACGACACTATCGTGGACCAAACCTTGAGCTAAACATTTATTTTTTTTAATTTTTCATCATTTGGTGACTTTTTACAAAAGTGTTCATATATATTTGATAGAAAAAGAAATCCCTTGCAGAAATACAAAAACATATTGGAAAAACGTGAAAATTTAGCGCTCTTCCAACAAATACCCATAGAGTTTTAGAGTAACAAATGTGAAATATTGAGACCTCACTATTCGCAGCACTGTTAAGGCTTGCAATGAAAATATCAGCGGATTTAAACGTTCATAAAACGATGCATATTTTATTTCAAATTATTTATGTAAAGTTATTTTATCATGATATAAATGTGATATTAGATGAAACAGTATAGTAAATGCTACTATGTATGACACTTGAAGTGTGGTCCCCTGAATTGATAGTCACGTGACATTTGTTGATTATTCTCCCGAATGGAGGTCATACACAAATTCAATATTACAAGGGCATACCTTTATTTGCATTAAACATTTAAATGATAATTAAATTCTACTTTTGTGGTATATTCTGAAAAGTGCTGCTGCTTTGTATAGAGTTAATCTTTTATTAGAATAAATATCAAAGAAATGAGCTCCGGTTGGAATTTGTATGACCTTCGCTTAATAATTTACGTATTTATTAATTCATTCTATAGATTTCATCGAAACAGCATCACTTTTTAATAAGTTAAACATTCCCTTAATTTATATCCAAAAGACCTTAATGATCTGTTTAGCGTATACCCTAATTTAGATAGGCTTCCCAGTGTCAAACACCTAGAACTTGTACATTAAACACTCTAGAAAAGAAATAATACACGCTCTAAGAAATTATCAAATGCCGAATCAAAACAAACATTAATAAACAGGATTTAATGGAATATTAATTGTTTTAAGATTATGCTCTGTTAATTTATAAAATGCATTTTTCCATGTTAAAAAAATTATTGATCAGCCTCTTTCTAAACAAAATATGCGTCAAAATTTAGAGTATGATGTCACACAGGCAAGTGCTCCGCGATCAGACAGTTGTTTTATTTATTGTTGTTGGACTTATTTGACTACAAAGTTAAAAGCATAGGTAATTTTTAATATAGTTTAATGTGTTCATCCTCATAACAATCGGAAATTACTTTATTTACTAGCATTTTTGACGACTTGTTGTTTTGTATGATGTCATGGTTAACATTTCCCGTACTTTCTTACTTAAAGTATACCTTAACGGGCTGCGTTGGGATTTTTATTTATCTTTAAAAAATTGATATAGTAGTGAACCTATATGCAAGATATTTCAACAAAATATCTAAGGTCTAAGTAGTTAGACTCAACCTCTTAAAGTGAAAGTAAATCTCAGAAATTATCAGAACTTGCAACAAAACATCAGGAAATAGTTTTTTTTTTTTTACATCTACCAAGTATTATTCCCTCTATTTCTTAAGAAAACTTATAGTTAATTCATAGCTCTATAGAAACAGCCAGACTGAAATCCACATGCCCCGTGTATCGATTGGTCGAAATCTACAGCAGCTGAAACTGAAAAGAAATTGACAGGTCTGAAATTGACGCGTCCTCTTTATCGATTTGTTTAAAAATACAGCGACCTACAAAATATCACGGACTGCACGAAATAATCATGATGATGTCAGACTCAAAGTCTCACAGGAGACGATTTTGCTGTTTCTTTTAGCTAACGTACATATGTACGTTAACAGTAATTTAGTGACTTTTACTTATATTTCATTATTAATTTATTAATTGATGAAAAAAGAGATGTTAATATAAACAATAAAATGCTTTTCTTTGATGATTCATGCGGGTTATGAAGGTAGCGATCATTGCAAAAAAAAAGGATGTCCAGTGTGGAACTCAAAACCCGCATTCTTAGCTTTGTCCTAACGCATCTGGAAGGGGATGTTAACTTTGTGACTTACATAGTGACAGACCCAATGTATGTTCAGCTTGCAATACGGATCTCTGAATACGCTCTACAAGAGCAGCTCTTGAGGGAGGGATGCCATTATATGGTGGCTGCTTACGACAAAGAGGTCAAGGCGCGTTTCATTTTCTCCATCGGCAGTGCTGGACCGATCGTACGTAGTATCATATGTCCTGTCACACTGTCACAAGGAGAGCTTAAGAATCTTAATACTTTTGTGAAGTTTCCAAACACATTTCAGGCCTGACATGCTGTTGTTTACCTCACCTGAGCTTTTCTGACCACATTTTGTCCGGCGTCCGTCTGTCCGTCCGTCCGTCCGTCTGTCTGTAAACTTTTTACATTTTCGACTTCTTCTCCAGAACCACTGAGCCAATTTCAACTAAACTCGGCACAAAGCATCATTAGGTAAAGGGAATTTAAATTTGTTAAAATTAAGGGCCAGGTTTTTTCTAAGGGGAAATAATTAAGATTTATTGAAAATTGTTGATATTTTTCAAAAATCTTCTCTGAAACCATTTGGCAAGAAAAGCTGAAACTTGTGTGAAAGCATCCTCAGATAGTGTAAATTAAAGTTTTTTCAAACAATAATTTTTTGTCCCCGGGGGTAAGGTTGGGGCTACAATTGGATCAAAGTTTTACATTGGAATATATAGAGTAAATCTTTCAAAATCTTCTTCTTAGAAACCAATCAGCAAGGAAAGCTGAAACTTGTGTGAAAGCTTTCTCATGTAGTGTAGATTTAAAATTGTGAACATCATGACCCCCAAGGGTAGGGTGGGGCCACAATGGGGTCGTACTTTCAAAAAGGAATATATAGTGTAAATCTTTTGAAAGAATTTTCTCAAAAACCCTTTGGCCAGAAAAGCTGAAACTAGTGTGGAAGCATCCTCAGAGGATGTAGATTCAAATTTGTACAAATCATTGTCCCCGGGGATATGATGGGGTCACAATTGGGTCAAAGTTTTATAATGGAGTATATAGAGTAAAAATTTAAAAATCTTTTTCTTAGAAACTTATCACCAGGAAAGCTGAAACTTGGGTGGAAGCATCCTTATGTGGTGAAGATAAAATTTTGAATAAGAATCCGGGGGAGGGTTGAGGCACATTGAGGGGGGTCGAACTTTTACATAGGAATATAATGTGTTAATCTTTTAAAATCTTTTTCTCTCAGCAACTAATCAGCCAGGAAAGCTGAAATTTATGTGGAAGCATCCTTATGTAGTATAGATACACATTTATGAATCATGACTCTGGGGGTAGGATGGAGCCACAATGGGGGTGGTCGATCTTTTACATTGGAATATACAGTGTAAATATTTTAAAATCTACTTCTCAGAATCTAATCAGCCAGGAAAACTGAAACTTTTGTGAAAATATTTTCAGGTAGGGTGGATTCAAGTTTGTTCAAATCATGGTCCCGGGGGGGGGGGGGGGGGGGGGGGGCTGCAAAAATTTACATAGGAATATAACTAGAAGAAAATTAAAATATCTTTTTCTCAATCCATTTGCCAAAAAAGCTGTTAGTTTACTGAAAGCGACCTTAGATAATGTAGAAGACTCTGTTTAGCTGCTTTTATCATATCTGGTGTTGCTCAGGTGAGCGATGTGGCGATGTGCGATGTGGCCCAAGGACCTCCTGTTAACTTTTGGAACAAATTTTGACACTGAATTAAATCTGTAAATGCATGAATGTATGACAGTGCTCTTGTTCTTGGACACTGTAACCTAACAATATCATGGATTATGAATTCGTTGCCCTTTCAAAATGTCATCCATAACTCCTTAACATTTAAATCATCAAAACCAACCAGATCAATTACAACAACGTCTGTATTGTTCATTAATCTGATGCCACCAAGGCTGCATGTTTTGCATGTAGGAACATACAAGTACCGACTTCTTCTTGGTTGCATTGTGATACAAAGTTGGTATCTATAGCTTCGTTACTGACACCATTTTCTTTCTTTGTTGCAACGATAGTAGTTACTGTAGTTATAGTTTCAGATACAGTTGTGTCTGCTAAGAAACCAAATAGTTCAGTTTTATTCTCGTTATACCGAAGAAAAGTGTACCAAGACTTTGGCGATCTAATGTTTCCTGTAATCGTCCTCCTAGATCACATGCCTCGTTTTCTTCTAGTTTCACCCTTTTAAAGACTATAATCTTTGTAAATTTCGTAGACAATTTCTACCCTCTAATGGCCCTGTGCAAGAGAAATGATGTGCGAAGGGCATTGTCATTGGCATAGTTATCAAAGGTTCCACTTGGTTTTGGTTGTTTTAAATTAACTAATGTAGGGCCGTTCGTAATAAGTGAATCAACTGTCGCCACACTGTTTGGCAAAATACTTTACTAGCTTATAAAATAGACATCAACTGAGATTTTACTACAGTATATTCAACAAACCATTTTGTGAAAACGAGGCAAAAGTTTTCTAATTTTCATGTTCAAAAAGTTCTTGTAAATCACTGTCTACTCATACAGGAAATAACGGTATAGAAAAGAGGCTACAGTCATCTTTCAAATTTGCCAATTATGACTTTGAAAAATCAGCTGTTTGTTTGAAAACATTGCCATTAGAGAACTAGAAAGCACGTTTTCAATCAAAGCCCATAAACAGAACAATGCAGTTGTAATCAAAGTACTGAAGAACTGACGGGAGTTGAATTTGTCGATGTTTATTAATTTTAAAATCAATAATATGTTATTTTGCATGACAAGTACATGTAGTTTCTAATTTGTATTTGAATTACGCACATTTTTATAATATGAATTTTTAGACTTTTTCGACAAGACCGTCGAGAAACCCCCATATGAATCATGTTAAATAATATTTAAAGATAAAATCAATTCAATCAAACTATGTATCAGTAATAGAAATATTTCTCGAAAAGTGTATGAATCCAAGCAATATTAAACTCTAGTCTCGTTCAACCAAACGCTCGGCTGACACCGTAAATCTCCGACAAGCAAGAGGGACTCTCTGCTTGTCGGAGATTTACGGAGACAGCCGAGCGTCGAGTTGAACGAGACTATATTGAACTCTGGCGTAGGAATACATACGAGTACAGAAAATATCTAAATTGTTCGTACCATTTAAAATCTTACTATTTTCAAGGTATTTATAAAAATAAGTTTCCTTGAAAAACAATGCTTTAGCATACATTACACCGAATTTATCAATTATTTTCATGAACTAAGTCTTGTCAGCAGCGATGATTTGTGCTGAGGTCCAAACACTGTTTCACTTTCGTTTGTCTGAGTAACTGCATAGGAGAGTTGATTAAAATGAACTCCCAAAAAAGGTGATGGTGGTGTGATACTGCTTAATTTAAAAGGAAACACTAGACACCCAGAGTCTTGGTACACTTTTCTCCGGTTAATCGAGAAGAAAACGGAACAGAACTATTTGGTTTCTTAACAGACAAAATTGTATTCGCAACTATTATGACAAAAACATGCTATTGTTTTAACAAATGAGGAAAATGTTGTAAGTAACAGAGAGCTGCTATGAATACAGACTTTGTATCATCTTGTAACCATTAAGAAGATGTTACTTGTATGTTTCTACATGCCAAATATGTAGCCTCAGGTGGTATCAGAGCAATGAACATATTTAGCGAGTTGGATATAGATGTTGTTGTTATTGGTGTTGTTGTGTTTGATGATTTAAATGTTGCTGAGTTACAGATGATAATTCTCCCTCAAGAGAAGCTCTTGTGGAGCTTATTTAGAGATCCGTATTGCAAGCTGAACATACATTGGATCTGTCAATATGTATGTCAGAAACTTACCATCTCCTTCCAGATGCGGTTGAGAAAACGATTGCGGTTTTTGGGCATCACACTGGAGATCCATACCACCAGGGGCGGTTTCATGTCAAGAATTACTGAAATGTGGATGCAAAACCAGTTGATCTGGGAATTGCAAATGTTTCTAGTCTGAAATACTTTGCACTGCTTTTTGCAGATGCAACTGCTCAGACTATCAGACCATGTATGTTTAAAAAGGAACTGCCGCATGTTTTAAAGGGACTTGGACACGATTTTAGATCAATAATTTTTTTTGTATAAAATGGTTAACTGGTGCATTTTAAATGATTGACCAAAATATTGAATGTTAAAGTCAAGTTACAACCGAGATACAGAGGGAAGAATTGATTGTTAAGTAAACAAATTTCGAGTCTTATAGTTGTTTACAAAAAATGTAATGTACAGAATTACCATTTCTTAGACAAAATGACATGTAAAAAACAATTTAAACTTATTCAATATCTTCATAAATACTATTATCAACAGAAGAAAGAGATACATTTGATTGAAACTTACACCAATATAACACATTTGTAAAAAATGACAATATTTGAGATTTGTTTACAAAACAAAGAATTATGAACTGTGTATCTTGCTTATAACTATATATTTGACTTTCAAATTTTGACATAGCATTATAAACTTCTATATTAATCAATATAAACATTGAAAATGAAAAAATAAAATTTGAAAATTAGTCAAATCGTGCCCAAGTCCCTTAAAACGTATGCGCAGAGTGTGCATATATAAAATGAACCTCGAATTATATCAAACAACATATTTTTTTCCATAATTTCACACACAAAAAAATATCACCCAGAAATATTTTAAAATTTGAGGAAAACATTATGAAAAAACGAGTTTTGAAATAAAAGGCGACCATCTTGAAAATACCAAAACTTGTATGGCTAACGACATTTCTTATTCAAGTAATGTTCAAGGATCCTTTATGCAAAATGTGGTGCTTGTTTCCACAAGTGAAATAATTTCACACTATCCGCTACACTATATAGACAGAACAGTATAATTGTTTGTTGTAATTTTGCTTAAAAATATTCACAGAGGTATAATAACATGAATCATTATGCCTCCTGTCAGTTTGTCTCTATATATTCAATACTCATCTATTTTCGCACACTATATTTATGGTTTATATAGCGTAAACATACTATGCCAAAATAGAGCATGCCAAATGTTTTCAACGAAAATCTTTCAAGCGCCGACGGGGGGTTTCGTACTCACAACCATAAAAATCGTTATGTCCGATAGCGCAACGCGCTACCGTTACGCCAGAGAGCGAGAAAAATGAGAGAGAGATGAAGAGAGAAAGAGAGAGCGAGAGAGAGAAAAAGACTTGTCATATTTTTCAATTGTAGTAAGATATTTGTCAATCTAATCTCGTGCAATTCATGTTAAATGGGTACTTACATCAGAATTCTTGGAAAGCTTTTTCTGTGAGATAAATGTCAAGTTAATTGCGTTTCTAAATTTGGTTTGCAAAACACAATTTCAACACCTTTGATACATTGAAAAAAACTTATATTGATTAAGATCTGATATGCACACAACTGTAGTTTTACAGGAAACGGAAATACAGTTTTTTATACATAAGATAATAAAACACTGCAATTTATGAATAATAAAGAGGAATAACGTTCTATTTTTAATTTTTTTTAACGACTTCAAATAGTTTTTTTTATAATAGTAGAATTTATTAAGGCTATGTTTAACTCTTAATAATTTCTTGTCTAAGCAACACCTTTCACGGTTTTCATTACACTTGATTCTAAAGTTAATTTGAATAATGCATTTTTTGCTTTTGATATCAAAATATCGCCATATTATTGTATACAGGAAAAAAATTGTCCTGTTTTTTTTTTTTGCTCTTTTTTCTTGCATTCTAAATAAACGGGCGAATTTTGCATTCTACATAAATGGGCGAATTAAAAACTGGGCGAATTTCAATTGCTTAAATATTTTTTTTAAAGACACCCTAAGTTTGTGCATACGAATTAAAGACGAAGCGAAACCGTTTGCAAGTGCAGAAAAACGAAGAATAACACGTGGCGAAATAACCTTGTGCAGTTTTCGATTGTCTATGTCAAACTAATCGTTAAATTAAGGGAAAAGCTTTAATGCCAAAATGCATTTAGGTATTTCCACCTGCCATATCTCTCGACTTCTATGTATACCTCAGTAGCAGTTGACCAACTTTCAAAAATGATATTTCGACCGACGACTTTAAATGAGTTCATGCCAGCTTTTAATAATATATATTAGACTAGTGACCTAAGGAACATGGAATCAGTATATCAGAAGTTTTAAGTAAGCGGTCGTGTTGACTTGCAAACGTTTGTAAGTAAATATGTATAAAATTCTTTTCTTGGAGAGGATTTTGTGATATTTGTAATCTTTAACTGCAAAGATTTAAATTTGGGATTGTTTTTATGATGTAACATTGAAAGCTCGCGTAACACCAAAATATATGACGTATTTGAATAATAAGATATATCTTAAAACCAATACATCGCTTACTTATACGATTGGCATGCACAATTTATCATTTAATAAGATTTATTACAAGGATTGAATACATTTTTCCATACCTTTTTCGTCTCTTCATCAGTGTTTATATCACCTGTACCTTGTTCTATGGAACTATTTTTGGGTTTCTGTAAGCCTGACTACAAAAACACATGCAATGCAGAATGATTACATTATAATAAATCACGATACTGAAACCGTTTTGATGTACTTTGTCTATGTTTAAACCCCTTCATATGGTTTTAACATTTGATAAAGAAATTCAAATATATATATATATATATATATATATATATATATATATATATATATATATATATATATATATATATATATATATATATATAAAATATAGTGTTGTACAACAAAGTATTATTAGCAGCTTATATAAAAAAAAAACACCTTGATGAGAATGTCTAGCATTAACACTGGATGAAAAATCAAGTTTCCGCAAAACTGAAACTATATGGAAACCTTGCTGAAACTTGAAGTTGAAGTTTCATGTATAGTTTCCGCAATGCGGAAACCATTATATCGATTCAGCAAGTATCCGTTAGGTTTCAGTCAGCAGAAACTTTAGTCTAAGATTCCTGATGGTTTCCGCAATGCGGAAACTAAATTTGAATCATGTGAATAGTTGTGTAAGTTATTATGGAAATATCAATCAGTTTCAGAACATTTCCGCTAGGTTTCAGTATGCTGAAACTTTAAGTTAAAATTCCAAATGGTTTACGCATTGCTGAAACTATTACTAAAATTGATTTGAGTTTAATAGTGATATCATTTATTTTCAACAGGTTTAAGTTTAATTCTAGACTAATGATAATGAATCCGTGCATACTAAAATGTATAGTAAGGTTTCAGCGTGACTGAAACTATATGTATACATGTAACTATCTTCAAATGTGGCAAATAAGGCGATTAAGAACCTTACTAAGTAATTAATTGAATTTGAAAAGAAAAACTGATGTCTGATCTTGTTTAATGCATATGATGAAATCATTAATCTTAGGTACTCGGGCACGTGTATACATGTGTATACATTCTTTGTCCAGGTGACCTCCTCTGTGATTTGCCTGTATATTCTGTGTGGATTGCAGGGTTTTTTCTGTCAGGAGTGAACAAAAGACTGTTACATAACATATACACAGTACGAAGCGTGAGTTTATAACTGGAGCCCGGCGGTAATTTTTTTTTTCAATTTGTGTGTACCTGAGTTAGTAAAACTGATAAGTAAATTATAATTATTTAGTAAAATAAATTAATATACCTATTTTGTAAGACTCCTTCTTAAATCATTTAGTTATCATTTGAATGAACCTTGAGGTACATTAACTAATTAAGCAAACAAATTAAGGTAAAGTCGTTGTAAATTTTTACAAATCGCACCAAATATTCGTACAACCTGAAGTTTAGAGCTAATTCATTTCTTTTTTAATACCACGCCAACACATGTACACAGGAATTTTTTTTAAAAAATTCTACAGTTGATAATAACAAGTAAAACCCACTTGGAGTTTGAGTCTAATATAATAATTGTTTAATTATTTACATGCATTTCAGACTTTACTGCATGTATGACTGTATCATGATTCACTGGCGTCGGAAGCAAATTGAAAGTGGGGGGGGGGGGGCTTGACTAATCCTCAGAAATATTGAGGAAAAACCCTAAAAAACCCTAATTCCCAAAATCATGAAAATCCTAATCCGTGGGGGGAGGGGGGGGGGGTATACCTATACTATATACTTCCGAAAATATATTTCCCTACCCAAATTTTTTTCCCCAAAATCATGAAATTCCTAACTCGAGTCGGGGGAGGGGGGGGGGCTAGTATGCCTATTACTCCAACTTCTCAATCTTTAAAGGTAAATTTAGGAACAATTACATTTCCGGCGAGAAAAAGTGGGGGGGGGGGGGGCTATATGCCTATTGGTTAAGTCTAACTTTGCACTAAGCCCCCCCCCCCCCCGGTTCGACGCCTATGTGATTCGTGCATTTCTATACTTTGTATTTTCTTTCTGTACTGTAAACACAGATATTGATACATGTTTATGAAACATGCACATGTTTCTGTTATAAGATATAATAAGCATTATTTATAATTTTACTGAAGTTATACTGAAGCAGGCAGCTATTTTTCATTAGTCTTTTTGTACATGTATTACTGTATTGAGTTATTGCCCTTGATTTATTGATTCATGATGATTTTAATTAATGTATCCACTGTTAACCAATTATTATGATGATTATTTGTTGTACAATAATAAATATCCTTTATAAATAAGTTGTTTGGCATAAGTAGTTTTGGGTTAGGTTGGATTAGTTTGTTTATTTTTAATTTCTAATTTTTAGATACTATGAATTATTTTCGGCCGGCACATATATAGGGACAGTGTCAATTGCGTTACGAGAACGACTGTTTGGGGTTAAATTTAGACAGGTACGGTTAGATTGAGTGTGCGGACATCCCTGCTCTTTCTAATCTTCGTGTGATTTAACCTACGATACAGAGTGTGCGGTCATCCCTGCTTTGTATCGCATGAATACAAGTGTGCGGTCATCCCTGCCTGTATTGGTGGTGGTTGCGGCAGAGCACTAGTGTGTGGTCATCCCTGCTGGTGTTCTGGCCTTTCTAGCGCAAGTGTGCGGCACTCCCTGCTTGCGTTAGGTTGCGTTGTTGGCGCAAGTGTGCGGTCATCCCTGCTTGTGTTAACGTTAGTACCTGTTCAGTTGCGTAGTTGCGTAGGTGTGCGGTCATCCCTGCCTGCGTAACGTTGAGTCCCTATATATGTGCAGGAGCGGTGATTAAAGTCTGCACTTGTAAATATTGGCAGCAATCGGGGCTATCCGATTCTATCTCGGGTACGGGCCCGCGGGGATCACAGGAAGAGACACCCTTGCACGTTACAATACGTTATATTACAAAATCAGTTTAAAATCCAGCACTAGCCATGTGGTGCACGTGATTTTAATCCCATTTTTAAAATTTGAGTATACATTCGTATACATTTGATGTAGAATGTATACCAAATAATTAAGATTATATTTTGTTTATATATCAGTCCGACGTGTACGTCTTACTTCCCGGCTTGTTTAACGCGTTTGTATTTTAATTTCGTAAGTATTCTTAACGTACTGTTCATCGCATGACCAATCAGTGCACATGTGTAACTGTAAAATAATTGCCATCAATTCGTCGTAGTTGTAAATTCACCGTACGGGTGAACGCTGTTAACCGGACCCCGTTAATTGATCGGCATCTAATTATATTTGTGATTTCTGTGTGTTCGTGCAGAACCTGCTCTGTGATGAACATTATATTTTCACACCTCTATAATTTGAATAAGAATATGACCGTGCTTAGAATCGCGGTGAAAATTGGACAAGTCAAGACTAACTTGTCAGTAAACTATATATGGCTCTATCATATTTAGTTTGGCAAAATCATCAGTACATGTAAATACAATATAGTTAAAGACAAAATCTGATACATATGTCTCATTAAAACTTGTTTAATTTCATTAGACATTTGTAAACAAACGGTCGGCCATTTTTTTTTTCGGTCCTACTAAACAGAGAACTCTAAAGAACTCTAGAGAACCCTAGAGAACTCTGGGATTTTTTCATTTAAAAGGGCTAATAAATGCTTTATTATGCATGTATCTGTTCAGTAACATGTTATACTACATACATAAACTCATTAAAGTTGATTTTAAACTAATTAAAGACAAATTTCCAAAGGAAATCTATTCGGCGTGATCGTCAAACTCCGATCCCGATCTAATGTCATTTAGACATTGTTTCTATATACAGGTTACCTCAAGCCATTGGTATAATAATGCACGTAAAAACACAACATAATATATATTAAGCTATCACATTCCAATGATCATATTCTGTTGTTATAAATATAACAACTTACGTACGTTATTATCATTGTAAAGAAAAAATGTATCTTGCTTTTTACCGTTAACGAATGACTCTTAAATTTCATTTGATCATTAAAAATGTATTCCTAAAGCATATTGTAAATAATTAAAACAGAAATATAGAATTTGACCACAATCGTGAACATGCCCCTTTAATTTCTTCTGTAAGGAAAAGGCAATCTATGCACTATTTTTAAAGCCTTTATATCACTTAATTAATATTTACAATTTCTAGTGTCATAGTGGATCTTGGATATTCTTTCGATTGTCCATTTATAAATGCATATTCATGGAGAAAAGTTGTTTTATTACACTCAGCCGTAAAAGTATCAAGATTTGAAGTTGACGACAAGCAAAAAGTCAGTATCTTAATTAAAATCATAACAAATCACAAACGGAGAATAAAGACACTAACGCTACAAATTATAAAATATAATTAACCTTAAATGAAATCCATAATAAGAATTATATTAAATGTTGAAAGAATTTTAAAAGAGTAATTTTAATGGACTTGTAAACTGGTCAGTATCGAGTTCCTTTGAATAACTTAGTCTCCCCCAACTTGATGTTTTGCGTGAAATAATTAATATTTACTGAAATCCAAATATTTTTAATATATATTTCGACTAAAATACAACTTTTTTATCATATAAAATGCAAAAATAGGTTCTAAATACTTTAAATACGAAAAAATCCCCAGAGTTCTCTAGAGTTCTTTAAAGTTCTCTGCTTAGTAGTACCCCTTTTTTTGGTTAATCACGTGTTACAAATACAATAGTGTAACAAACACACGCCAATTCTTTGTCGTATTTAACCAGGAAATACTGACTCCGACAATTCTTATTTAAAATAAATATACATGTAAAAAGTATACTATTCGGTAAAAAATGATAATTTTGATTAAACATTATTCATTTTAAACTATCCCAAGATGCACTTTTCCAAGATTTAGCGGGTTCTGATTGGTCAGTATTGGCGCACTTTATGATTCCGAGCGAAGGTTACAATGGACAAGAAGGTGCTGTTGTAAAATGGAGAACTGAGAAGCATTAATAGCCTCTACAACAAGGAGATAATGCAGGAACGAAGAACTCATGTCAAGGTAACTTAATTCACAATATAGATACTCCCAATAACATTTTCAAGGCTATAATTTATATCTCATTTGTAAACGAGATCTCGCGCCATCAAATCAAGATGGCGTCATTTTTTCAAACTTGGTTCGGCGTTTTAATTTTTATTACCGTATCTCTTTTAAATATACGTTTTGACCAAGTTAACCATTAACCAACTTTATATGCATGATAATCAAGATTATCCAGGGTATACACATACATAATTATATAAACGTCCCTAATATATGAATGCTTGGTTGGTTAACAAGACGAACAATGAATCTTTCGCACATTATACAAATTACAAACTCTGAATGTAACGAAAAAAAATTATTAATTAAATCCGGAAAATGAAATCTTTCACGTTTTTCTTTTTCAGCATTGACAGCATACAAAGTCAATGTTTCCGGTGATTAGTTGCATACTCTGTTCGGTGATTCGGCCATTTCGGGTGAATGTTTTGACCAGCTGGACGATGTGAACGCAAGGTATTGGTTTGAAATTGATTATTTTCACCATTAACTTATACATGTGTTGGATGTTTATAATTTACTGTAGTAATTTTTGGGAAATCCAGGTCTAAGTTCTAGAAAAGGAGGTTGATGGGGGGGGGGGGGGTGTGAAACACACTTATTGTTGATAAGTTTTTCCATTGTTCAACAAACAATAATTGAATCAAAATGAAAATAACATAGCTTCAAACATAAAATGAAACATTTTAGACCAGATACTACTGTAGTCATTATATGACATAGTTTAAACAGCAACTGGCAACTGCATAGTAGCTTCTGTATTCAGAATTTTATTCAGAATGCTTTTATTACATGTTAGGCTGAATGACTTATGTTTTTTGCTTAAAAATCTAAATGAAACTTTATTATTCATGTTTAAGATAAATAAAACAGACATAAAGTACAGCCCAGTGAAAGGAACAAGTTCATTGCAAGAAGAAGAATTTTAATGCTACCACTGTCCAGAACTACTAAGTCTGCTGTAGCCATGATGTGATCATATGAGTGCTTCATCGGTCTGGACAATGCTCGAAAGTCCCCAAAAAAGGCCTATTTCTATAAACTACGACTCGGGTTACATCAACAACAGCCAAGGACACTCCTTATTGATTCGAATGGACACATCTCTACGACCCGACAAAACCTCTGCAGAACAAGACTTTTTAACTGTAAAGTATTCTCATTTCAAAAAACCTATAAAGTATAAAAGTACTTTTTTTATATGATCAAATACCAGTATATTACAATGTCTGTCTGTAAGCTAGAATCTTAGAAAATCACATGGTTTTGACTTATTAAATGATTGATTAGACCTTGCAGATATTAACTTTCATTTTCTTAAATAATTTGTTATATTTGCAAATATTGCATAAAATACTAGACTCCATGTAACATATTTCTTCACACCTCCAAGTTGATAAGTGTTAACTACTTTTTTTTCCATTTTCTTTGTTTAAACATTTATTGATAACTTAGTTTTTATTTGCAGCAATATATGAAAAATTAAGAAACCAATCTTAAATGTAAAAACACTGCATTAGGAGATGAATGCATGGGTCATAGAAATGATAAAATACACCAAACAATATTCAATTATGTCGTATATGAAAATATATAAAGACAACATATACCCCATGTATTACAATTTTTATATAACAAAATTACTTGGATGGAAAGTTGTTTCCATGTGGGTTTTATTCTAATCTGTGTTATGTAACTAATATATAATTGGAATTAGCTTTTATATCATAAGTAAAATGCTGGTATTGATGACATGATCTGTGTGATACTTAGGCGAACGTTTTTTTATTAGTTGGATTACGGATCCGCCGACCGAATTTTTTTGACTTTTAGAAAAAAAATAAAATGCACTTTTCCAAATTTTTTTTTACTGACCGACATAAATTAAAAGAAAAACAAAAAATAAAATAAAATGACTGGTGAAAAATATCAATAAAAACCACATAAATAGGTTTCATTCGCGAAAAAAATACCTTAACTTTTACACTTTCAGTTTTAAAATTGATCAGGTTTGGAATACGCACTTCTCTATGACATTCGTGCCATTTTGTCTAACGGTGGTTTATGTTTTATCATTTAAATGAATACTTTCACATATCTGTCATTTGCAAAAATGACGTTAAACTGTCGTTTAAGACCTTGAAACACTGTAATCAGGCCTCTCGATCCTCTATAATTGGGGCCGATTTTCGGCGTGAAAAAGGCATATTTTTTCCCAAAATTGATTGTGTTTTTCACAGTTTGAGATTGCCTAATATTAATAATGTAACTTAAAAGAAAACCATACTTATTCTAAATATATATCTTGTATATTCAGCAGTCATAAAAGCACTTTGAAGATGTGCGACACTAACACGTTGTAAACTGTTTCTTGTGATCGGTAACTAAGCCAGAATTTCCTCAGAGACGGTGACTGTAATTTTAAAAACGATGTTTATTACTTTTAATCCTGATATTAAAGTTTGTTGATAAGATGTTAATAGTTAATAATTCTGCAATAAATGTTAAAATTATGATAAAAATGTTTGTCTGAACAGCTATCCTCTAAAAAAAAGTAGCAAGTGGGTCGAAGGGTTGGACTAATACCCCAAACACAAAGAAGAAGAGAGACTGATTTTATAAATATTGTCATTAGGCTAACACAATCAAGAAAATTTATCTATAAAAGGTATAAACAAATATAGATTAAATTTTACATTAATACAAATAAGATAAATTTTATTTAAATTCTAAAAAAAATCTGTTACATTATTTTCTTTGCCATTTAACATATAGCTGGTAATTACACAAAAACCTTTTGGGAAATTTTACATCATCAGTAACAAACTTGTATCACACACTGTGAATTAACTTCTTTTCTTTCTCATTACTATACACACGTTTCCAGTTTTAAAAATAATTTTTAAAAAATTTAACATTTAAAATCCTGTCAATATACCCTAGTTTTTGTTCTGGGGACTGTACATTAAGCAAGGGGGAAAAAAATCCCAATTTCTATCAAAACGTCGCATTTTTTCCATTCCATTGGCCCCAACCCCAGTACGAAAAATGGGCGTGAGAGGCCTGGTGTTGTCCCACACATACTGTGGGGCAAGCGGTGTCGGAAGTTCTTGAAATTGAAAGAACCCACGTATCATGTTTCAAAGTTTTGGAAATAAAGTCGTCAGACAGAAGTACGGGTAGCCAAGAAGTTTGCCAGGTTTTTTTTTTTTTTTCGACCTACCGACCCAATTTTTTAAATAAAAAATCCGTAATCCAATTAAAAAAAAAATTTCGCCTTAGTATTTTATACATTCATGCTACAAAAAGCAAGTACATGTACATGTAGTAATACTTGTCATATATAAACAATGTAGATTTTACTTCATGTCTTGGATTTAAAAATATTAATGTAGGTAAAGTAGTGAAATGTAGGAAGGTAAACCATGTGTAAAGAAGAATATTCATCAGGAATGAAGTGTGTTGCAATCAGCATAATTAATTAAATGTGTACATCATATTTTTGCACATGATTTGACAGACTGCTCCATTGTTAGCTTTTTATTGGCTAACAAGCTTTTCATATCCCCCTCTGGGTCATCTATTAAATACTGACAGGCTTATGATATTAAAATCTGATCAGTTGGTACATCATGGGTGGAAATGAAAAGTTCACTTTGGACTTAATGGATTATCAAAAAAATGATATCAAATCCTGTTCTATTGTAAAACATTAGTAACAAAGAAAAGATTTATCCCAACTTGTAAGTGGGTCACTTTGACCTCATTTTGGAATTTATTGACATATTCAAATCAAATCTGGGTCATACCTCTATAGTCAACTACTATCTTGTAGTGTATTTTTTTTTTAAAGATGGATACTTTAGACTTTTGAAAAATATTTTATGGTGTACATATTCATTGTAGTTCAAAACAAATTGAGACAAGTGTATCATGTTCATGTAACAGTGAAGTTTTCTTTGTTTATTCATGTACGTGCAGTTATTTTGTAAATTGCATTCATATTTTTTAAAAAGTAAGATCTTTGTTGCATTTTTAAAGGGAGATTTGATAGGCATTTCATCGAGATGAAAAAAATACAAATGTAAAGATTTCTATGGGAGTTTTTTTTCTTGTGCAATTTTATCATTTTTTAAATAAAAGTCCCTAATAAGGGAATTGCCATATGGATGTTTCTCCATTATTGTGTCTTGGCTGTATTTTATTTATTATTGGAAACAATTTCAGATTTTTGAACAAAATAAATGTGGAACTGTTTGAAATTGTTTTGTTTTTACATAAAGTAGAAACCTTGCTCAGCTTTTGTGAAAGCAAAAATATAAAAAGTTTCAGTAAGTTTCAGTTGCGGAAACCCTTTGTAAACAATATGTTTCCCAATTGTATATGGAGGTTGAAACTATGCAGAAACTTCAAGTTTCAGTAAGTTTCCGTCGCGGAAACCATTTGTAAACAATATGTATCCCAAACGTATATGGAGATTGAAACTATGCTGAAACTTCAAGTTTCAGTAAGTTTCCGTTGCGGAAACCATTTGGATTCATGGACAGCCTAAGTTTCAGCACTGCGGAAACTTAATGAAACTTGAAGTTTCCGTGCTGAAACCTGTCGGAAACTTAAAGTAACCTTAGTTTTCGCAGAGTTTCCAAAGGGTTTCCGCAGTGCTGAAACCAGATATTTCATCCAGTGTAATGACTCTACTTACGAATAACCGATTTTCAAAAAAAAAAAAAACGCCGCTGACATTATTCTCCAAAAGACCAACAACGTCATCAATCAATAATCAGATCGGAATTACCCAATTGCCTGGCACAGAATATTCAAGTTTGACTTAAAAACGTAAATCACGAAAAAATCACTCCGCATGAGAGCGGGAAAACCTAGTATCGAAAACGCAAGGGAAGAACAGTTTATTTACAAATAAGAATCACGTTTTTTATGTCTAAAATTAGATATTTCTTATATCAGATGATTCCCAAGCATTATTAGTTCGTTATTCATTTATGGAGAACGATATGAATTGCTAATTACGTGTAATAAAGATGCAACACTATTTTAGCATCAACTACACGGTAAAATGAATGAATACCCCCTCTCCCTGAGGATGCATGTACTGAGGGTGTTTATTTATTCTTTATATAAAAATCTAATCTAAGGAAAATACACATGTGGTTCATAACTTTTAAAGTAAAAACATGGAACACATGGAGCACGTATGAACCTGACTAGCAAACCCATACAACTTAATGATAAAAACTTAGTTTAATTCGGCTTTAATTCTTATTCCAACAATCTACATGGTCTCCGATGAGAATCTTCCCATTGTTCCTACCCTTGTCAGTCTGTCTCTTTTTTCTTTCTTGGCCAAGTCTGTCAAACGTAAGGGTATTACGTGTATACCTATCTTTTTTCGTCGTCGCCATTGTTGTTGTGATAGACTGAGCGTGGTATAACGTGGCCGATTTAAGGCGGGGTTTATTCAAATGCTCTATTTATCGTGGACTCGAAAATAATTTAAAAAATTATTTTTTTTAACCCGATTGATATATAATGCATAATTTATTGTGAAGATATATATTTTTATAACATATTTAAATAAATAAATCAATCAAATATTTCTTAGCATGAAAAAAAACGCCACATATACCTTAAAAAAAACTAATAAAAATGTATTTTGTCGGCAATTCATATTTCAAAAATATATAATGAAACCCAAGTATCTTATCATTAGTTCAGATTAGTTAAAAAATCCAACATTAATGCTATTGTTTGAAAATGCTAAATAGGCTTATGAATCCATTGCAATTTTGAATTGCAAAAACATGTGACATTTTCCTACGCCAATGTTCTGCAAAAATATAGTCCTTGCTAGATTAAAAACTTTGATTACTATTTCTATGCTAATTAGTACGATAGTTAAAAAGAAAGAAAGATATGATATTTTCTTTTCCTTTCATCTTGATTTACTGAAAATTTAATCAAATTTACTTTTGACAAGTCGAAAACCAGAAAAGACTCCATCCTAATTTTCAATCGAATAAGAATCTACAAGTGCACATATTGGGTTTATTTAAATCAAATTTGTACAATTTCAAATAACAACGTACCTCATACGTGTGGAGTATATCGGCCGTGTAATAGACCCTTGGTTTTTAATGAGGTATTAATTTTACATTTACATTTTCCTGTGTGTATTTCAATGATAACACTACAAATGGATTTTGTAATGTATGGTCCAATACATTTCATCAATGACTATTTTGATATTTAATCGTACACTTGCTGACATTAACATATATATAGGTAATAAGGAATCATTCTTTGAATATGAAGAATTGATTAAACTTGCTCTGGCGTAAGGCGAGCGAACTGATCACGCTAAACCGTTTGATCATCTTATTATATTCAAAGAATGATTTTTTGTTCATTATTTGAATACATCCGGCCAGATAGTTTTTTCTACAATGGCCCTTGCTTCAATGCTTCGGTCACGTAGTTTTCGATGATTAACGTGTTTATTCCACACCACAACCTCTGCTACCCAAAATTGATTTATAACATCTTTTGATGAGTTTTTACATCAAGGTGGTATGGGACCAGTCCATGTTATGATATACTTTTCATAGAAATAAACAATTAAATAAATTCAAATATAATTTCATTTGTTTTTCTTTCCCAATACTGTAACCATAAAGCGAAGGCAATGAGTTTGAGTCTTAACTAATAATTTGGAAGTCATTCAATCAAATCTTGCTAAGGTTTTCATAATTTAACCTTTCAAAAACATTTTAAAGCATATTTTTGGTCAAATAGTGTAAAATATGAAAAATCTTAAAGGATGATAGCTTTTTGTTTATGAACCTTTGTTCACAATAAGATCGACAGATGCCTTATACCACCTTTTTTTTTTTAAAGAAAAAAAACCCATATCAATGTAGATATTCTAACTGCTAATCGCATTAAGTATTGCTTTTCTATTATTGTCCTGTTGAACATTATTCGTCTTATACGTGGAAACTTTATTATGTGTATTTATTGAATTTTTGAAACCATACCTTTAA
The DNA here is from genome assembly GCF_902806645.1 of Magallana gigas. Classification (NCBI taxonomy): domain Eukaryota; kingdom Metazoa; phylum Mollusca; class Bivalvia; order Ostreida; family Ostreidae; genus Magallana; species Magallana gigas. Next base: position 52,421,163 of record NC_047562.1, on the reverse strand, counting down.
ATCAATATAATTTAATTCTTTGCATTATTCTCCGGATTATTGATCAAGTATATATCCAGACTATAATTAAAATATAACATAAGACATTCCATTTGGTAAATATTAATTGAATTAATCCTGAGAGAGAGAGAGAGAGAGAGAGAGAGAGAGAGAGAGAGAGAGAGAGAGAGAGAGAGAGAGAGAGAAAAGGGGGTTCTCCCATCTCATTACACTTTGATAATATTTTGTTATTAGCTCAACTGAGCTGAAAAGTGAGCTATTATGATTATTTTTGTCCAGCATCCGTCTGTCTCTCTGTAAACCCTTCACACCAGAGAGAGAGAGAGAGAGAGAGAGAGAGAGAGAGAGAGAGAGAGAGAGAGAGAGAGAGAGAGAGCAGGATAAATAAGAGAGAGTTGAAGAGAGAAAGAGAGAGCGAAAGAGAGAAAAAGACTTGTCATATTATTCAATTTTAGTAAGATATTTGTCACGCTAATCTCGTGCAATTCATGCTAAATGGGTACTTACATCAACATTCTTGGAAAGCTTTTTCTGTAAGATTAATGTCAATTCAACTGCGTTTATAAATTTGGTTTGCAAAACATATTTTTCAATCCCTTTGATACATTGAAATAAAATTATATTAAGATCTGATATGCATACAACTGTAGTCTTACAGGAAACGGAGATACAGTTTTTTTATACATTAAATAATAAAGCACTGTTTTGGCAATTTATGAATAATAAAGAGGTATTACGTTTTATTTTTAAAAATTATTTTTTAAGGACTTCATCGATAGTAATAGTAGGATTTATTAAGGCAATGTTTAACTCTTAATCATTTCTTGTCTAATCAACACCTTTCACGGTTTTCATTACACTTGATTTTAAAGTTTATTTGACTAATGCATTCTTTGCTTTTGATACCTCAGTAGCAGTTGACCAACTTTCAAAAATAATATTTCGACCGACGACTTTAAATGAGTTCATGCCAGCTTTCAATAATATATATTTGACTAGTGACCTAAGAAACATGGAATCAGTATATCAGAAGTTTTAAGTAAGCGGTCATGTTGACTTGCAAAAATTTGTAAGTGAATATGTATAAAATTCTTTCTTGGAGAGGATTTTGTGATATTTGTAATCATTAACTGCAAAGATTTAAATCTGGGATTGTTTTTCTGATGTAATGTTAAAAGCTCGCGTAACACCAAAACATGAACATATGACGTATTTGAATAAGAAGATATATCTTAAAACCAATACATCGCTTACTTATACATAGGCAATTTCGCCACATATGATTCTGATATGAAGTTCTTCTCATATAAGAATCATATCAAAATCACAGAAGAATGATATAAAAATTAATTCATATAAGAATTATATAATCCCTATCATATGATTCTGATATGATTTGAATTATATGATTAACTACTTCATATGAGAATTATATCATAATAAAATCATATCAAAATTATATAAGATTCATATCATAATTATATGATTGTGATTTACATCAAAATATTTCCGAGGAAAATGTATGAAAATCATTTTAGATACCTTCGAAATAATTGCGGCATGATGATTATTGGTTTAATATGAAAATTTGTTTGAAATTATAAGCGAATTAAATATTTAATGAGTGGATTTCTATTTGCTTTCAAGTAAAGTAGGTAAACAGTGTAGACATCTTAATTACTTTCTATATTTTTGTTTAATGAATAAAATCACTATTGATAAAAGGCATATAGAATAATATATTTTTTTTTACGAATTATATAATCAACTTAAGCCAGGTGTAAACAATTCCGGAATGAAACCTGAATCGGCTTCGATTTTTCGTTCACATGTATACGTCATATTTTTACGTCACGAACGTAGAAGAGATCAGAAATGTAGGATGATTTGAGATAAAAGGTAAGGATTTACCAGTCTTATTTCTTTTTCATTTACGAGCAATTAAATTAATCAACTGACGGTAGATTGCAAATAAATCTGCACATGCTATAGGCCTAGAACTGTTGCTGGGTTTTTCCAAGAAAATTCTAGTAGATTGTCGATCGGAATCATTCATCATTTCTATTTATAAAAACTACTATATTCCTTCTCTGGAGAGAGTCGGAGTGTTTATATAAACGTGTGAGGAAATACAGTTACAAAATTTAATGCAACAATAAACAATTTTATGATTTAAAATTCAGACCTGCGTATTAAATTATAGGCCTATTTCCCACAGTGCAGAGACAGCTCTGTGCAGCTATAGCTAATTAAATTTGATTTAGATAGTACAACACTTTTGTTAAACAATAACCAACTCAAAATATATGTCAATTAATGAAGAACAAGCGCATTCTGAACACTATAAACTTTCAAAGTGAAAGTAGCGGAAATCTAGAGCATAGCTTGATATGAAGCAACAAGTAGGCCTTCCTCTCAGCTGTCGAAGATCAACAGGGAATGACTCACTGATTATCTCATGTTGACTGTCAAGCATAAAGAAGATGGGGGAATAAGATGGCGAAAATGCCCATTCGGTTTAGTAGTGAAATACAATTTTGAATTTATTTTTCCCCAATTAAATATTCAAATATATTATAATACAACTTTGCAAAAGCAAAATTTATAACTATAGTCATTTTTTAATATATAAATTAACAAAAAATAAGAAAAAAAATATTGTCGGAAATTTTGGTGGTATCGAAACCGTAACATAAAAACCCTCGATATATAAGGTTAGCTTATGCCAGGTACTCTAACCACTGAGCCATTTCAGACACAACAAAGTGGGCTTTTTTAATATTATCTGTGACTAAGGCCACGAACTACCGGACTTGTATTATTTTTTCAAAACGTTCAATTGTTGGGATACAAAATGATATTTTTTCAGTATAGTGGGTCATCTCTCCACGTTTTTGTTGATTGAAATCGGTTTGTTTTCCAATAGACCTTAATTAGACTATGAGAAAAATATGGAGCACAGACCCACTCTATAAAAGAAAATGCCTAGAAATTCTAAAAAATGTCAGTATTTGCAGGTTTTGATACGTATACACCTGTTTGAGTCAACATATTCCAAGTATTGAACATACCTTTAGGTTAAAAATCAATGATTCGTGAAATATATATTGTTTTAAATGATTTAAAAAAAAACCCATCAGATTTATTGATACTCTAATTTTTCTCACCTGTCCGACCGCGTATGGGCATTTTAGACGCCTTATCCACCCATCTTCTTATGTATAATTATTCATTAACATTATTTATGTTATTTATTTTATTTAAACAATTAATTTACTCTACAAACAGATAATATAAGTAAACTTTACAATTATGTATAATGTAAATATATTTATTGGGTTTTTTTTTCTTCTTTAACAAGTTAGCTCAAGACAAGTACTAGCATTTGTTGAAAATGACCAGTCAGTCACATAAATAAGTGTTATTTTACTACATTTTAATTCACAATTTGCTTACATCTTCAAAATAGTAGCATGGCATCTATTTCTACTAAACCTTCAGTAATATTGTAGTAAGAAAGTCAGTATTTTTTTTTTAAAAATATGTATGTATTTAAACTATGTTTATATTCATCATTTTATTTTGTGTTTTATATGTTTTAGCAAATGGCTATTATAGTACACAAGCTTAGTACTAAGATTTGTCTGGATGTAGTGACTGGTCTAAAGACTATGACTATAATTTCAAGATCCTGGCATTCTTGAGAAGTGGATAGAAAGAGTGTGTCCTATACTGAATCTGGTATGATACATATATGACATCATTAAAATTAATTTAAAATTTCATTGAATTGTTGATACTTATATTTATAATTTCCAAATTCCTAAGAATGATATTAAACTTTATGAAAGTTCATTTAATAGTCAACAACACATGGTTGATTTTGCTTTTTAAAATTATGATTCTAAAAGTTGTTATGTTCTTTGTCTTAAGCATGGCTATAGTGAAGTTGCATTAACATTTCAGGATAAAATCCAAACTCCAAACTTGCCCTATGCTTTGGTTAACACGTCAGAAAGGGAGAAGTGGATGGAAAGACTTTAAGGGCTAAATGAATTTAGGGTAATACTTTACTTTGTCAAATTGATACTGATGTTGGACATTTAATCTCTCTCTCTCTCTCTCTCTCTCTCTCTCTCTCTCTCTCTCTCTCTCTCTCTCTCTCTCTCTCTCTCTCTCTCTCTCTCTCTCCAAGCTTGCAAATGTAATGATTTAGCAATCATTATTAAATGGGAAATAAAAGTGTAAGAAGATATGAAATTCATGTTTTATTTGCAACAAATTGTCATCAATTTTGGTGAATAACATTGACAGATCGTAGCATACAGGAGCTATATGTGTACTATTACATTGTGCCTATTTACAAATCATAAAAACTGATATTGTAATTTCTAAGTGTCAAAATATGTTTTTTTTCAGAAAACTAATGAAGTGCCAAAGAACAAGAAGAATAGAAATATCTAAATGTTATCATTTGCAGGAATTAAATTCATTTTAATTCTGAGCATTGTTGTGGTTATTTTTCTCTAGCTATAATTTTAGATAAACTCAAGTGGCTTGGAAAGGAAAACGAATGAAATTTCTCAAGATCAATTGATGTGAGGTTGGAACAGCAAGTTCAGGAGTATCAACAAATGATTTTAAAGACTGAAAACATTTAGAGGCATTTATTTTACATGTATTTGCATGTGAAATAAGTGGATAGCATACATTCTATGTATTTTATAAACTACTGAGCTTTAACATGTGTCAAATATGGGGCATATTTTGCATTGCAAAGCCATAGTTTGCACACATATTATATTCATATGATTCTCATATCATGTTAAAATTACATGATTGTCATATAAGAATTATATAATCATTATATAAGCGATCATATAATTTTAATATGATGCCCTTATCATATAATTCTCATATCAGAATTATATGATTCTCATTTGATACGAGAATGATATGTGGCGAAATCCACTGTGCACAGTGGATTTCGCCACATATCATTCTCGTATCAAAATGATATGATCCTTATATAATTGCGCTGATATGAGATGATAAAAAAGGGGCATCATATGAGAATCATATCATCGGTATCATATGAGAATCATATAATTCTGATATGAGAATTATATGATAAGGGCATCATATTAAAATTATATGATCGCTTATATAATGATTATATAATTCTTATATGACAATCATGTAATTTTAACATGATATGAGAATCATATGAATATAATATGTGTGCAAACTATGGCTTTGCAATGCAAAATATGCCCCATATTTGACACATGTTAAAGCTCAGTAGTATATAAAATACATAGAATGTATGCTATCCACTTATTTCACATGCAAATACATGTAAAATAAATGCCTCTAAATGTTTTCAGTCTTTAAAATCATTTGTTGATACTCCTGAACTTGCTGTTCCAACCTCACATCAATTGATCTTGAGAAATTTCATTCGTTTTCCTTTCCAAGCCACTTGAGTTTATCTAAAATTATAGCTAGAGAAAAATAACCACAACAATGCTCAGAATTAAAATGAATTTAATTCCTGCAAATGATAACATTTAGATATTTCTATTCTTCTTGTTCTTTGGCACTTCATTAGTTTTCTGAAAAAAAACATATTTTGACACTTAGAAATTACGATATCAGTTTTTATGATTTGTAAATAGGCACAATGTAATAGTACACATATAGCTCCTGTATGCTACGATCTGTCAATGTTATTCACCAAAATTGATGACAATTTGTTGCAAATAAAACATGAATTTCATATCTTCTTACACTTTCATTTCCCATTTAATAATGATTGCTAAATCATTACATTTGCAAGCTTGGAGAGAGAGAGAGAGAGAGAGAGAGAGAGAGAGAGAGAGATTAAATGTCCAACATCAGTATCAATTTGACAAAGTAAAGTATTACCCTAAATTCATTTAGCCCTTAAAGTCTTTCCATCCACTTCTCCCTTTCTGACGTGTTAACCAAAGCATAGGGCAAGTTTGGAGTTTGGATTTTATCCTGAAATGTTAATGCAACTTCACTATAGCCATGCTTAAGACAAAGAACATAACAACTTTTAGAATCATAATTTTAAAAAGCAAAATCAACCATGTGTTGTTGACTATTAAATGAACTTTCATAAAGTTTAATATCATTCTTAGGAATTTGGAAATTATAAATATAAGTATCAACAATTCAATGAAATTTTAAATTAATTTTAATGATGTCATATATGTATCATACCAGATTCAGTATAGGACACACTCTTTCTATCCACTTCTCAAGAATGCCAGGATCTTGAAATTATAGTCATAGTCTTTAGACCAGTCACTACATCCAGACAAATCTTAGTACTAAGCTTGTGTACTATAATAGCCATTTGCTGAAACATATAAAACACAAAATAAAATGATGAATATAAACATAGTTTAAATACATACATATTTTTAAAAAAAAAATATTGACTTTCTTACTACAATATTACTGAAGGTTTAGTAGAAATAGATGCCATGCTACTATTTTGAAGATGTAAGCAAATTGTGAATTAAAATGTAGTAAAATAACACTTATTTATGTGACTGACTGGTCATTTTCAACAAATGCTAGTACTTGTCTTGAGCTAACTTGTTAAAGAAGAAAAAAAAACCAATAAATATATTTACATTATACATAATTGTAAAGTTTACTTATATTATCTGTTCGTAGAGTAAATTAATTGTTTAAATAAAATAAATAACATAAATAATGTTAATGAATAATTATACATAAGAAGATGGGTGGATAAGGCGTCTAAAATGCCCATACGCGGTCGGACAGGTGAGAAAAATTAGAGTATCAATAAATCTGATGGGTTTTCTTTTAAAATCATTTAAAACAATATATATTTCACGAATCATTGATTTTTAACCTAAAGGTATGTTCAATACTTGGAATATGTTGACTCAAACAGGTGTATACGTATCAAAACCTGCAAATACTGACATTTTTTAGAATTTCTAGGCATTTTCTTTTATAGAGTGGGTCTGTGCTCCATATTTTTCTCATAGTCTAATTAAGGTCTATTGGAAAACAAACCGATTTCAATCAACAAAAACGTGGAGAGATGACCCACTATACTGAAAAAATATCATTTTGTATCCCAACAATTGAACGTTTTGAAAAAATAATACAAGTCCGGTAGTTCGTGGCCTTAGTCACAGATAATATTAAAAAAGCCCACTTTGTTGTGTCTGAAATGGCTCAGTGGTTAGAGTACCTGGCATAAGCTAACCTTATATATCGAGGGTTTTTATGTTACGGTTTCGATACCACCAAAATTTCCGACAATATTTTTTTTCTTATTTTTTGTTAATTTATATATTAAAAAATGACTATAGTTAGAAATTTTGCTTTTGCAAAGTTGTATTATAATATATTTGAATATTTAATTGGGGAAAAATAAATTCAAAATTGTATTTCACTACTAAACCGAATGGGCATTTTCGCCATCTTATTCCCCCATCTTCTTTATGCTTGACAGTCAACATGCAGTTGATCTTCGACAGCTGAGAGGAAGGCCTACTTGTTGCTTCATATCAAGCTATGCTCTAGATTTCCGCTACTTTCACTTTGAAAGTTTATAGTGTTCAGAATGCGCTTGTTCTTCATTAATTGACATATATTTTGAGTTGGTTATTGTTTAACAAAAGTGTTGTACTATCTAAATCAAATTTAATTAGCTATAGCTGCACAGAGCTGTCTCTGCACTGTGGGAAATAGGCCTATAATTTAATACGCAGGTCTGAATTTTAAATCATAAAATTGTTTATTGTTGCATTAAATTTTGTAACTGTATTTCCTCACACGTTTATATAAACACTCCGACTCTCTCCAGAGAAGGAATATAGTAGTTTTTATAAATAGAAATGATGAATGATTCCGATCGACAATCTACTAGAATTTTCTTGGAAAAACCCAGCAACAGTTCTAGGCCTATAGCATGTGCAGATTTATTTGCAATCTACCGTCAGTTGATTAATTTAATTGCTCGTAAATGAAAAAGAAATAAGACTGGTAAATCCTTACCTTTTATCTCAAATCATCCTACATTTCTGATCTCTTCTACGTTCGTGACGTAAAAATATGACGTATACATGTGAACGAAAAATCGAAGCCGATTCAGGTTTCATTCCGGAATTGTTTACACCTGGCTTATGTTGATTATATAATTCGTAAAAAAAAATATATTATTCTATATGCCTTTTATCAATAGTGATTTTATTCATTAAACAAAAATATAGAAAGTAATTAAGATGTCTACACTGTTTACCTACTTTACTTGAAAGCAAATAGAAATCCACTCATTAAATATTTAATTCGCTTATAATTTCAAACAAATTTTCATATTAAACCAATAATCATCATGCCGCAATTATTTCGAAGGTATCTAAAATGATTTTCATACATTTTCCTCGGAAATATTTGATGTAAATCACAATCATATAATTATGATATGAATCTTATATAATTTTGATATGATTTTATTATGATATAATTCTCATATGAAGTAGTTAATCATATAATTCAAATCATATCAGAATCATATGATAGGGATTATATAATTCTTATATGAATTAATTTTTATATCATTCTTCTGTGATTTTGATATGATTCTTATATGAGAAGAACTTCATATCAGAATCATATGTGGCGAAATTGCCTATGTATTAATAAAGAGAGGGATTGATAGTTGTATTAAAGTTTCATAAATATAAAGCAATATGATTCAATGATGTTTTATAAATAAGAGATGTGTATTTCATACCGATCAAAAAATGTGGCTGTCGTCTGCATATCAGTCTGATCAATAGCATGTGAACATGTAGCTATCCTTACAAAATTATTGGGTATCACAGAACAGCAGTCTAAATTACCTAGTTTGCCTCCCCTTAGAAGAAACGTTCAATAGAAAATCTGAGCAGTTAGGAGAATACAAACAAAGTTGTTGTTGTTAATGTTGCTGGTTATCCTCCTCTGTTTGAAATTTCTAATGAAATATCAACGTCTCGGCTTTTGTATTTCAAAACAGCATTTCTTGACAAAGCAAGTTACCGTATATTCCAGGTTTGTGGTTTCACAAATTTTGCAGAAAAGGGGAAATGTGTTTTTTTAAGGCAAGCAATACTTTTTAAAATGTTTATGAAATTTCTGCAATTCGATTTTTGCGATGCATAAGTGAAGGCGAACATGCAAACATCGTGAAAATTACCGGACATTAGGCTACATCCACGAAAACTCATACATTTTTTATTAATGCAAGGCATTACTATAATGCAATTTATTGTTGTCAACTATCTGTTATTTAATCTTACTTTTGTCAATTTCAAAACATGAATGTGTTTAATGATTTTCACCCTTCATTCGTAGTACTTCTCTACCTAATATGTAGTGAATTATACCAAATTTCAGATTTTATACCCGTACTTTCTAAAGAAAGTTCGGATATATTGCTGTTATACGTCTGTCCGTTCGTTCCTCTGTCACGTTTTACTTTCTCAAACTGCTCCTACATCTTATAAAACGGCAAACTGAACTCTTAACGTTTGATTTTGGGTGTCATGTTGTTGATATAAAAGTATCAAAAACTTTTTGAAAGTCATTGGACTCAAATAACTGTTATAAATAACTTTTTTTTCACAAAGATTTAACTATGAAGAAACTGTTTTTGTGACATTTTTTTTTACATTGCAGTTCGGGTAAAGAAAAACTGTTCGAGAATTTGTTTACAATAGTAAATTAATAAATAATCAATTATCAAGTTAATAATCAAGTTATCAAGACACTATCTATAGAATTTATTTGATTCAGCGAAAGAAGGACAATTCCAAAGTCAATATCACATCTGAATTCTACGTTTGTCGGCAACCTATCATATTATTAAAAAAACTGTTCCTTTTTCTTATTTTATTTCGCCATCGAAATTCTATATATTCATACAATTATATCATTTATTTGTAATATTTTCAATTGGAACTTCAAAATGACATTTTTTTTGTACAAAATTCAAACGTTGCGTCAGGCATATTTTAAATACGTTTTTTCTAACGTCAGTCCTATTATAAGTGGTTCAAAAAATCAGATGACATGTAACAAAAAAGATTAAATTATCGTTATATAGTTTTTATATGATTTTCCAACAATTAAGTGTGACATTTTGAAACAAATTTTGAGATATTAAGAAAAGCAATCTTAATGACACTATAAATTAAAGTTTTTTATGATATTTTATGTTTAAAAAATAAGATGCTTGATTTTACAAGATGACATTAACTTGAGCGAAATCAAATAAGGTGTTTGTAAATGAGTGGATACTGAAATCAGAGTTCTGTGAATTTTTTTTCTTCTGAAAAATGGGATTCATAATATATGGGACCAGGCAAAAGGACTACATGTATATGCGGTATGGTCAAATATCTGCCCCCGATTTCAACCAATTTTTGAGTAGTACCGTATTAAAATAAAATCTTCACAAATCATTGTATAGAGGATGCCTATAACTTTAACTTTGATTTTAGTCATCATTGCTCATTCGCCGTTTATGTATGACGTCACCTGAATGACCTCATTCCCGCAAATTTGCAAACAAATGAAAATATTCTCATAATGCTGTATAATTTGCATTCGGAAGTATAGAGTGCAGGTCTGCTCTAATGCGATTTTAACATATATTTTCTTCAGATAGTTATACACATAAAACTAAAAAATGGTACTTGAGCAAGCCTGCGCTCGATGTTCCCAAGTCGAAAAACCATCGGAAACGCCCAATGCTTAGTTACAATGCATGTGAGACAATAAGATGGCGTATATTTGAAAGCTACATACTGTATACAAAGGAATATTCGACGCGGATTTATTTCCGCTTATTTTGCACTCGATATTTGTTGGAAAATTTGAGACTTGATGAAATGTAGCGAAATATAGTTATCTTTTAAACACGGCTGTGTATATACGAATTTAAAAATGGGCGACACCATTAACGAGTGTAGAAAGGTAAAAAAAAAACTGGACGAATATAACTCTTTATCCACTAACTTGTACGAATAACATTGTGATATATTTCATTTATACGAATTGGTTAAGAAGAACGAATTTATTATAAATAATACCTTTATAATATGTTCCTCCGTTCTTGTAATTTCTTTGCATGGTATTGCAAACTGTTTTTCAAGTACTAGTACTTCAAAGTCCGGCTATGCATAATAAAGAAAAAAAAGTAGCTGATCCTATATTGACAATGTTAAAAACATATCCTTTCTTCTATCTTTTTTTCCTTTAAGTGTTAATAATACGAGAGTATATTTATATACCAATGTTGTCTAGTAGGCATGGAATATTTGAAATAAAAGTTTGGGGTCTTCAGCTAGAAATCTATGTAGCAAACCACTTAGGGAAAAAACAACCACAACACAGCACTATTGCTATTATTTTGCTGCTGATGTATACTGATGTCATTTGCAAAGTAGCTGTCGCATTGGAATGTTAATAGTGTCCCTTAAATATTCAAAAAGACGAGAAAGTTTTATTTTTTGATTCGTTAATTGATTTTGATCGATGATATTATTAACAAGTTGCTTGACAACAAAGTCAACAAACATTACTCTTTTTATATAGTGGGATTTTCCACAGTGATAAATCGATGCGTATACAGATTATAATATTTGTGAATTAGCACGTTCGTCAATAAGACACAAGTAGATTAACTCAATTGCACTTTATCTCAAAAATGATATTGTTTGGGGTTTTTCATTTTCTTAAATTCAGAATATATGTTAACATTAACAAGTGTAGAAAGGTAAAAAAAAACTGGACGAATATAACTCTTTATCCACTAACTTGTACGAATAACATTGTGATATATTTCATTTATACGAGTTGGTTAAGAAGAACGAATTTATTATAAATAATACCTTTATAATATGTTCCTCCGTTCTTGTAATTTTTTTGCATGGTATTGCAAACAGTTTGTCACGTTCTAGTACTTCAAAGTCCGGCTATGCATAATAAAGAAAAAAAAGTAGCTGATCCTATATTGACAATGTTAAAAACATATCCTTTCTTCTATCTTTTTTCCTTTAAGTGTTAATAATACGAGAGTATATTTATATACCAATGTTGTCTAGTAGGCATGGAATATTTGAAATAAAAGTTTGGGGTCTTCAGCTAGAAATCTATGTAGCAAACCACTTAGGGAAAAAACAATCACAACACAGCACTATTGCTATTATTAACAAGTTGCTTGACAACAAAGTCAACAAACATTACTCTTTTTATATAGTGGGATTTTCCACAGTGATAAACCGACGCGTATACAGATTATAATATTTGTGAATTAGCACGTTCGTCAATAAGACACAAGTTGATTAACTTAATTGCACTTTATCTCAAAAATGATATTGTTTGGGGTTTTTCATTTTCTTTAATTCAGAATATATGTTAACATTAACAAGTGTAGAAAGGTAAAAAAAAAAACTGGACGAATATAACTCTTTATCCACTAACTTGTACGAATAACATTGTAATATATTTCATTTATACGAGTTGGTTAAGAAGAACGAATTTATTATAAATAATACCTTTATAATATGTCCCTCCGTTCTTGTAATTTCTTCGCATGGTATTGCAAACTGTTTTTCAAGTACTTCAAAGTCCGGCTATGCATAATAAAGAAAAAAAAGTAGCTGATCCTATATTGTCAATGTTAAAAACATATCCTTTCTTCTATCTTTTTTTCCTTTAAGTGTTAATAATACGAGAGTATATTTATATACCAATGTTGTCTAGTAGGCATGGAATATTTGAAATAAAAGTTTGGGGTCTTCAGCTAGAAATCTATGTAGCAAACCACTTAGGGAAAAACAATCACAACACAGCACTATTGCTATTATTTTGCTGCTGATGTATACTGATGTCATTTGCAAAGTAGCTGTCGCATTGGAATGTTAATAGTGTCCCTTAAATATTCAAAAAGACGAGAAAGTTTTATTTTTTGATTCGTTAATTGATTTTGATCGATGATATTATTAACAAGTTGCTTGACAACAAAGTCAACAAACATTACTCTTTTTATATAGTGGGATTTTCCACAGTGATAAATCGACGCGTATACAGATTATAATATTTGTGAATTAGCACGTTCGTCAATAAGACACAAGTAGATTAACTCAATGGCACTTTATCTCAAAAATGATATTGTTTGGGGTTTTTCATTTTCTTAAATTCAGAATATATGTACAGAAAAAAAGAAAGAGTGATGAAATATTCGACACTTAATAAAAATAGTCTGCCAAATATCTTCCAATAAAATATGACAAGTAAGGTTTCTTTTCAATGCATTCTGCTTTTCAAATTTCATTTGCCTTGAATAACTGCACAAAAAAGAAAAACTACCAAAAGAAAGTGAAATAAAATAGAAAAAAGAAGAAAGAAAGGTTTACTCACTGTTGGAGATATCAGTCGCTTCAAATAATAAAAAAAATAGCTAATAGCTCCACATGAAATATTAGAAGTGCATTAAGATTATGGAAAACCTTTAATAAGAAATAGAAAAGTAAGTAGTTATCTGCAGATACATGTATTTGTATTTTATGTAAATTTTTCTAATACGAACATAAAAGTCTTACCGAACAGATGCAGCCCATTTACTTTGACCAAGATATCAATCTGTTAATATTACGTTTTTGAAAACTCCTACGAGAAAACATCAAATTAACATTAATACATGTTTAAAATATGAAAAACAGTAGAAAAGCAATCATTCTTAATTGCAGTATTACATGATAAAAAGGATAAACTCAAATGATAATGAAGTTGTTGAATGACAGCAATATTAATATTTCATTTAAATGTAATCACATTTTAGTTTTAAAAAAATAGCACAATTTCAATTAAAATTTATATGGAATTATAATTGCAGTAGCACATAAAATTTATCTATAAATATATATGTACTTTAAATTTAATTTTTCCAAATAGAATTATTATTATATCCATATACAATTGAGCACATTTTAATTGATAAAAACTTGTAAAGTTTATCGCTTTCGGTAGAAATAATAAAAGATTTGAAAACGCTTACGTATATAAAAACATGTTATAACCATACAATTATGTGTAAATAACTTGCTACAATAGTTTAGAGTTTTCCATTATTTTTTCTCATAAACGACTACAATTCATTGGGATTTCAATAATGGGACAAATTTTATTTTTCAGTTAAAGGAATTTTATATAAATGAAAAATGACTACTAAACTATTCATTTATAAATAGCGAGCGCAGCGTCAGCGAGCGAAACGAGCTCTACCGTTTGTAAATATAAAATGTGGACTAGTTGCACATTGTTTCAAAGAATTTTTTGTTGTCAGTTACTTAGACCAGTAATGTCCTGTTATTTATCGGACCAGCATTTCCTTGTAAATATGGTTTTTCCGGTTCACACTCTCACGAGAACAAGATAAAAACAACTAAAGACTATGAACATGCATTGGAAATATACTGCTGACACAACGTAAGCCTAACGGAGTTATCGTCCTTTCGAATGACGTCACAATGGATTTCTTACACTTTGATCCGACATAATATTTTGGCGTCAGTAAATTTCGACCTACATTGCAGTTCCAAAAATGGCGTTCTCAACTTCTCGCGAGAATCAAAGTAAAACTTGAAAAATGGATAAAATGTGTAATTTCCAACAACATCATGCTTTTTATGTAAATAAAACAGTATATTTCGCGTAGTTTTTATTTTTAGGGTAGTATTGAAAGAGACAGACGACACTCGACCGACGTGAACTTTGCGTCACAATAAGGGGAAAGTACTCTAATTATTGTTAATCTGCTGAATTATAAATATAAATACCAAAATCTTAAAATATTGCAGAACTAACGAATGGGGACATTTCTTCCGAGATAGGAAACAATTGTAAATTGCTTTTATTTGCTTTTATCTGAGATAGGAAACAGTTGTTAATTGCTTTTATTTGGATGAATGCTCACATTTATTTTATTCACTGTACTAACGGTAATTTCCAGGAACGTTTTTAAAGGGGCGTGGCAACCTCATTAAAAAAATCTTCATAAGGAAAATAAAAATTCTCAAAATCAGAAAAATTCTAATCCAGGATGAAGAATGGGGAGTGCGTAGTATGCCTTAAGCTTTGTAGCTTCTCACTGGTACCTTTATTTTCACTTCCATTTATTACATGTTCCGGGGGGGGGGGGGGGACTTTATTTTCCTTCTATGACCAGCAATTTTTTTTACGTAAATTAAAAAAAATATTATTTTTTTTTAACTGGGGGGGGGGGGGAGGGGGCAACTCTATGATGTCATTTTTTTATATGCAAGTTTAAGAAATATGTCTGCTGCATGAAAAGAATAAACTGCAATGAACATTGCGTTTAAATCTTTATAATTCAACAACCTTGTATCTGAGATAAATTGTACTAATGAATAAAAAAATTCTTATAAATTATGAATAATAAAAATTTACTGAAAAAATAGGTAGGTTTTATTTTATTTTGCATTCAAATTAATTTACGTTACATTGCTACTTTTATTTTTATTGATTTATCATCATTCATTCTTTGATCACATGCTGAGCTCGCTCCTACGGCTGCACCATAAAACATATAGAAAAAGTTATCATATGTTTACAAACTGTCCTCTTCTTCAGACACCCCAAGACTTGCCTGATATGAACTTTAAATTTATACTGACTGGAATTAAAATAAAGACCAATCATACAACTTAGTTCATTTTCAATGTACAATTTATATTTACCTTAGTACTGGTGATTAACAAAAAAAAAATCACTCATGGTAATCTAGGTCTTTCCAGAGTTTTACCAATGCAACTGTCCAAACTAGGATTAATCACGCTTCTGAATATCAAAGAAACTAATGTGTCTTAAAAGTAATAAGTGGTCTTAAATGTAGATTTCAAATGTTTTATATTAAATAAATTTTAAAAAACAACAACAAAAAAGGAAGATTTAATATTATCTTTCTTATATAACTGTGGTCCTTTTTAGTAGAAAATAAACTTTATCTGCGTACTTCCATGGAAATTGAAAATAAAATAATTCCTGGTTGCTTTATGTTCAGTTTCTGTTTAATCAACACAAAATTATAAATACAAAAACAGAGATATGATTATTGATTATTTAAATGGAAAACAGGGAAAAGATTTTTAAATTGTTTGAATAAAAACCGGAAAAAATTATAATGGGGAATTTTTTCCTCAAGTTTTTAAACTTACGTAAATTTTCCTTAAACTTAATGCTTCCACACAAGTTTCAGCTTCTCTGGCGAATAGATTTATATGACGAACATATTTCTCCATATTATCACATGTAAAATTTGACCTCCAATTCAGGCTTACCAAACCCCTAAGAATCATGGTGTGAACAAACTTAAATATACACGCTATTGGGATGCTTCTATCCAAGATTCAGCTTTTCTAGCTTAAAACTTTTGAGAGGATTTTGAAAAAATGAAAACGTGCAAAGTTATCCCTTGAAAGAAGACATAGTCTTTTTATTTATCAAACTAGAATTTACTCTACAAAATGATGCTTTATGCCAACTTTGAAGTTTTTTTTTTGCTTTAACTTCAGGTAAGCTAAAATCCTAAACGAAAACTAACTTTACCTCCGTATGCTAGAGGATTCTTATTTTTCTTAATACATCTAATGTACTGCCTAAATTGCACTACTGAATAATTGAATTTGAATTTGGCAAACAGATGTACATTTATTAAAAAAAACCGTTAAGCACGAGAAGCACCGACAAACATTCTTTATGATAAATAAACCCATTGAAATTGCAAAAGAGAACACCAGTTTAAAACCTTCAAAGTTTGTTATACGTTAAAATAAAATACATCGACATTGTGTACGTTTAATTGTTACAATTACTGAACTTACTTTTTATGCTCTATTGCAATTTCCTCAAAATAATATATATATATATATATATATATATATATATATATATATATATATATATATATATATATATATATATATATATATATATATATATATATATATATATATATATATGAAAAAATCACAACACCGAAATAAACTCAACTAGTTTCATTTTAAATCATCAGGAGTTTAACAACATTTTGCTAAGTTACACAAATACACAAAGCCCTTCTCTTAAATGTATTCTTACCAGAGCATCGTTTTCAAGTAAAATCCAGGAACCACCCATCATCAAAAAATGCGAAAAACCCAGATGTAGTACATGCCCATATCTGACAGAAGGATCCACATTTCATTTTAAAACCGGAAGCGATTTTTCCATCAAAACTTCCATGTCATGCACCAGTTCAAACCTTATCTATGTCATACGTTGCGCTGGTTGCGGTGAAAATTATATCGGTCAGACAGGAGACACATTGAGACACAGGATGACCGTGCACCGACAACAAATCAGGGAACCTAAATACCAATGTACCTCCGTCAGTGAACATATAAGGAACTGTGCAAGGAATAAAAGTCCTAATTTTACCGTTTTTCCTTTTTACAAGTTTCTGAGGGATACCACAGAAAAAAACGTGAGGCAAAAGACAAGAGGCCCATGGGGCCACATCGCTCACCTGAGCAACAATGGGCGTTCAAAAGATATTGTGTCATATGGTCCCTCGGTAGAAAACCAAAAAATAAATATTGTAAAGTATTCGAATTTTACACTTATTTTTGTATACATGTAATCTTTGATAATTATTGTACCGTCATGAAATACTATTTTTTACCAGAATAAGAAATTTCTACGCAAGATATAAAACTAAACATTTGGTAGAGGTATACTGTTAAGTTGTTAACTTCCAAATCCCTATATTTTCGTTCTGCCCCCCCCCCCCCCCCCCCCCCCCACGTTGTAAAGCGATCAAAATATATGAGTGCATATAGGTACATTTTTTCATCAACTACTCAGTACTTACTAGTTATTGTATTAAAAAAAATAATAGTTATTGTTTTTTATTTTAAAAACCCTACATGTATAGATGTGAAGAAGAAAATTGTACCTCAATGTGCTCAATTCCTCAAATTAAAAACATTCAAAAATTTTATTTGTCTTCTCCATTATAAGTAAATGACTGTTATTTACCTCGCGTACAAACCAGGATAATTTTCCGATGTGATATTCTTAGGAATAGCGATAATTACTTTATCCCCGCAACAGAAATGTGTCAGAAATATGGAAACTGTTTTAAAGATGTTTTTATTTACTCGTGTCTGAAAAACTATCAAAATTGATGTAGATTTCACATTATTTATTGTATAAAGAGAGGGCCCCAGAGAGTAGATATACACAGAATACTAGTATCATTCTTTTATTTTGTTTGTACAAGTATTTAACATATTCTAATTCATAGAGATTTTCTAATGTTCAACCAAAATTTCAGCGTTAATCGTAGAATTATAAGCAAGATACAGAGCTCACAGTTCGCCTAGGTTTGATTCATATTTTGTTCACATGAGTTTATTACATTCAGCTTATGATTTTTAACTTAGTATTTCCTATTCAGCATTTAAAATGAAAAAAAAGAATGGCCTAAGATTTTATATTCTTTTATTCACTCAAGACCAGTTCATTGGTATTTGAGGTTCAAAATCAGTTTATCCAAATGTACACAAATACAGCATGCGCGGATCTAGAGGGGGGGTCGGGGGGGTCCCGACCCCCCCCCCCGGAAAATGAAAATTTATTAAATTTACATAGTAAAATTATCGCGAAAATATGCCTCGGACCCCCCCTGGCAAACACAATTATCCTTCGGACCCCCCCCCTGGAAAAATTTTCTGGATCCGCGCATGCACAGTGAAGGATCACATGTACAGTAGGAGTAATAATGACGAAAACATGTTAAGTATACAATACAATAAGATGTTAAAGTTTGTTTCTGAACGAACAGACTTCGAAAATTTTCTTAATAAATATTGACAATTTTTTTACTTTTTTAATCTTTAGTTTTTAAGATCATGTGTACAAACATAAAGTTGTGAGAAAATTTCTGTATCTTGCTTATAATTTGAAGCTTAACACTCAAATATGGTTAGTAAATAGAAATTGAAAACAATTAAACACAAGAAACATTCACTATAACAAATAAAGAACACAATTTATTTTTTCGAAATGAATCATATATATACATGTATATACCTACATATTTCCGTCAGCAATGTCAAACTTTATTTAAACTGAATAAACTCGAGAAAATGACGAGCATCGCAACAAAACCTACTGCATTAATCTACCATTACGCAAAAGATAATGCCGATCGAATTACCGATAGAATGAATTGTATTTCATTATTTTTTGATACATCAGATTTTGCTTAATTTGCGCAGGTAAACAGTTAACTGTTTGATTTACCAAAGTCTCTGTTTGATTTGATAAGTAAAAATCACGAAATAATACAGACGATAGTTCCCAGGTTACAAGCAGAAATAATGAAAACGAAACGAAAATCGGAACAAGCTAACACCAACGTCATGTGTGAAAACTGTCAACGCATTGAAATATTTAGCCTCAATTTACTTCACAAAATCGGCAACAATATATTTTGCATGTTTCAAAGATTTCCCTTCATACGCGAACTGTTGCACAACAAGCAAATTCATCATTGTCAGATCGACCCTTTTTCGTATAATGTCATGGCTGCTTTAAACAAAGAACCTCGTTTTAGAAGTATAGAATACGAGTCTAGGTAAAATGGGTATGCAAACCCGGGCCGTGGCAAAATAAAAGCCAAGGCAGATCGACAATCGTCGATTCCAAATACGCATTATTTTGCAGCAATATTTACAGCGAATACAAATATACTAGTCCATCAAATATCCTGAAATTTTAATGAGATTGGCAGATTAATAACTGCCAATCTTTGTTTTGCCCAGACCAAGTCCTGCCTACCCATTTTACCGGATGCCGGATTACCGGATGCCGAACCCGAAGCTATTAAACTGATCGAAACACTCATTTCCTTTATTATTATTTTCGTAATAACTCAGATTTGAAACAGAATTAGCACTTAATTTTTGCAATTTATATTTTCCTTCCCATAAGGATAATTTATGCTAAACTACGTTGAATTGGAATCAGTAGTTCTTGAGAAGAAGATTTTTAAAAATGCACCCCCCTTTTTCTACAGTTTCAAGGTTTTCTCCGCTTTGAATACAGATCGGACTTTTATTTTTGCAATTTATATTCGCCCTCACATAAGGATGCTTTGTGCCAAATTTGGTTGAAATTGGATAAGCAGTTTTAGAGAAGAAGTTCAAAATGTAAAAAGTTTACAGACGGACAGACAGACAGACGGACAGACAGACGGACAGACGGACGACGGACAAAATATGATCAGAATAGCTCACTTGAGCTTTCAGCTCAGGTGAGCTAAAAAACTGTTTATCAACAAATATAGACCCGTTTTAAACGCCTTATAATTATATAATGTATCAGATAAAAACTGTTTCCCGTAATTATTTTATATATTTCTATTATTTGTATGGAGAATTTTATTTTCCCGTACTTAATGTATATCTTTATATTATGACGTCATAATCAATTCGGCTACATAACGTAACATAATACTAGCGTTTTATGACGTCACAATAAGAAATATGTATTCGTATGTATGTGTATTTGTGTAACTCCTGATGATTTAAAATGAAACTAGTTGAGTTTATTTCGGTGTTGTGATTTTTTTCATATAATACTACGTGTGTGGATTTATACTATTTATTTTTGAATATATATATATATATATATATATATATATATATATATATATATATATATATATATATATATATATATATATATATATGCTAGATTGATAATATCGATATATCATTCTTACCAGGTGTATTGATATGGGTCAAGTATTTGATATGTCGTAATTTAGTTGGCTCGTCTATTTACATGATGACACCCGACTCTGATAAACAGGTTCAAACAGCATGTGTTCTGATAGGCTGTTAATGTATTATAAATTGCTATTTACATAATGTAAACGAAATTTAGGGATCAACTTATTGTATTGATTCACTTTATAAATATTGTGTGTATTACACTAAGCAAATACTTGTTTTTCAATGTCCTTAAAGTAAATGATTGATTACTTTTCATAAACTCTAAAGATACTAAAGTAGTCTTACAAGGTCTGTCCCAAACAGTCGGTCTCTGTCCATGTTTCGGCAATAGTAAAAACACTCTAGAAAATTATATTATATTAAAGGTCATCTAATTTCACGCTTTACCAAATATTTACGTGTATTTTACACATCAACATAGCTACATCATCTTTATTCTAAGTTCCAGCTAAATAAAAAAAAACACTTGTTATGAATTGATCCATATTTTTATTAATGAGCATAATGATATATACAAAAAATACAGTAATACTAGGTTCCGTTTATTACCATCCTTACCAAGATGCAACGTAAATGTAAGCCAGTCTTAACGTTAATAAAAGTCCAGGTAACCGAGACCTATTGCAAACCCATTTACAACGGACTAAACGTCATTAACATATGGGTATATCCCTCTAACTATTCTTAGAATCGGTAGGACAACAACGTAGTGCCTTTAAGCAAAACAGTTCCTATTTTTGCAGAGTGTATATACATTTATTGGGACATTTTAAATCACAATGCTCGACACATGTCAGAAAAGTGGATTTGCAATTTTAAAAGCAAGTGTCAAAATTGAATTATCAATTGAAGAAAATCTTATAGGATTTACACCTTTTCCAAAACTGTGAAATTCCCTACTTTTACTTTCATTTTCAGAGGGTTTTTTTTTTTAATACAGACGCATTTTGCCGGAAAACGAAACTGACTTCACATCACCAAATTTTAACAGGAAAAATACAGTTTGATAAGCTTTCATACAAGAGGTCCCTCGTTGTTAAACGAAAATTAGGACCGGAGCTATGAACCTTAACAATAATATTACTGTCTATGGAAAATCCAATAGTGGACTATACCCATATATTTGTAAATGTTAATGTGAATTAATTGTAAAGCATGATATAATTGTAAAACATAGGTTGTTTTTTGTGCCTCGGTAAAGTGGTCATAGCTAAAAATCGCAAGTTGCGGCAGCCAGAAATGCAATATAGCGTGTGAACGGACAGTCTTAGAAAGGCAGATTGTCAGTCGCTTTCGGGTAATCTCTTGGATATACTATGTGATACTGTTTTGTTGGGTAAAAATGTCGTCTGCAAACAGTGTATGAATGTTACAGGCGGATTTATGACTGATGTATTTTTAGAATGGTTATCCCCTGACGTTTTGTATCATGTTCATGAAGGTCGCTAAGGGATAATTGTCTTTTCTAACTTTGATCATTTTTAAAAGATTGCAATTGTCAAAAATAGGAAAACAATCAGCCAAAACATATCAATTCTTGCCACCGCTCGAGTTTGTGTGTTAAATCATAATATTTTTGGCCTGTGAATTTTTCTTTTCTTGACAGACGCCAGAAAATCATATTCTGAAAATTACGCCATTCAATATCTGGGTTAATTTAATTTTAGAAACAAATCATACCAAAAAGATGAAAAACGGGGGGGGGGGGGGGGGTGAAGGTTCGAATGTATATTAATTCATTTGCAATGATTAATAGAAGTTTTTGACATTTACATACTTGTAAAAGTAACTTCTTTAATTTTAATTCTAAGACATTTTAAATACTACGCATGATTTACGGTTATTTTACATACAGGTATTATTATTTACATTCTCAGTGTTTTTGTCTGTAATATTACTAAAAATCGATTTTGTATTGTAAATTCCAATAAATTTAAATGCCATTATACAAATAGTGCCTGTTTGGGAGGGTTACTGTTGAAATTGAAAACCCGAGAAAACCATTGTCAACCGACGCGAAGCGGAGGTTGACAATGGTTTTCGAGGGGTGTCAATTTCAACAGTTACCCTCCTAAACAGGCACTATTTATCTTATTATACCGAATGTCTTATCTTTAAAGAAAATTTTATTGCTTTTATATATAAATGAAGTGAATTCTGCGGCGAACCATACGCGCATAATTTACGTGCATTTAACAAATCGTTGTGTCACCCATTGCCAAGTGTGTTGCTAACGCTGAGGGTAATGAGCGGATTACCAACTGCGTCTAAACCGATCAGATTTCAATATTTAACATGAAAGTATCATAAATTATAATGGTGCAGGCGGGATTTGAATAATAACAAAAATGAAAGTTACGTAAACATATCAATAGCCCAATTTTTAATCGTACAATTCCTGAAAATTATTTAAATGTAAATTAAGAAATGAACTCAATGTCTACCCAAGTTATACTCGTATAACCTGAAGCGGATTATAAAAAAGCGTAAATTGCTCCAACCCAGGTTATACGAGTAGATATTGAGTTCATTCCTTATAATTTAATTTTCTGGAATTTGCTGTACAAATTGAGTCCGTTTTACTTTTAAAAATGATACAAATCTATTCAAAATTCAAACGTAACGTCAAGTGAATTAGTACGTTGGTGCATTGTGACGTGTCTTGTGACGTGCAAACCAGGTTATACAAATTTAACTAAATTTTTCTATCCAATCAAATGCCGCGTTACAACCAGAATTAAATTATTAAGGAATCATTTTTTGATTATGATGAGGTGATAATTTGGTCGGAGCTTGATCAAAAATTAATCATAAAGTCTTTCAGGCTTTATTGGATTTGATCACATCCCGACCAAAATATTTCCCTCATGACGAGAATGATTTTTTATTCCGTTAAGACAATAAGCAGTTTTAAGTAAAATAAAAGTTGAAACGAAATGCATTTTTCAGTTTTTATCATTCTTAGATTAAAACTTCAATCAAAGCATTTGAGTTTAAATTCGAGGGAGATAAAGTATTTTTAATTTGCTAGCATTGTCCCACTAAAGTAAATGATTACATGTTCACTCATATAATTTTTAACATATGGTGATTTTTGAGCATCTTATATGGTTTAATGAATTGCATGAACGTGCAAATGGGAAAAAACGATCAGACTTATTTTTGAATTTGTCAATTTCATTAAAAAGATCAAAATAAAACATATAAATATGCTTATATTAAAATTATATTATACTTGCATGTGGATCTATGAAGAAAATCATTTATTCTCCCTGCAGTCTCGAAACTGAATATCATTATGTACACGCTATTACATGTAAATAAAAACGCACACGATTTCATTTCTTGAGAGAAAAAATACTGACGTGGTTGATTATTGTATAATTATATATATAAAATAGCATTTTTTTTCTTTTAAAATGCTGCAAAATGACATGGATATTTGTATTCACAACATAGCTTTATAAGGCGATTGGGTCTTACTGACGTCATAAGCAAAGGAGGTAAGCCGCGTTAGTCAATGTTCCTTTTCCCGATTAAGTAATTTTGATCGACTGTGGCGCTCACATTTTGCATAAAATATCCAAAAAAAACAATGTCAGTCTTATTAAATAGGCACTTATGAACTCATTCCCGTATATAATTCAATATTGTTAGGATATCGTTTCATATGACCTTTAATGTAAAAATTATATACACACACAATTGACGATGAAATCATGTTTTGTTGTTTGATGTAAAAAAATTTAATCTACAATAATACAATAAGTTATGATACTTGAAAATGTAAAAAACAAAGATGTTTATAAATAAGACTAAAATTATTGGTTGAAAAAATCAAGATTTTGTATATCGGGTATGTTGTTTTGTAAGTTCTCGCATCCCTCAATGAACGGAAAACAGATCACATCAGCATTGGGTATTGGTACTTTCACTTTCCCCTGTACCATAGCTACCACCTCCAGACGTTTTTCTTCCGGGTCAAGAGATTGCTGAAATACCAGTGATCCCGAGTCACCTTTCTCTGCAAAAGGTATAGAATCTCTCCCGGTAATAAAGATGACACGACTTTGTTCAGAAAATCGTCCAATTGGTTGCGTCCTAACGTCTCTCACTATTCCGGTTGTAAGCCCAGTTCTTGCACCTCTCTTGTGAACAATGTCTCCTTTTACAAGAGTTCGATTCGATATTCGTGCTGGTGAGGGAAGTTTGGAAGTATCAATGAGAAGTTTTTCGCACTTTTCGTCGACTATGGAACGCAGAGCGTCATCAATACAAACCACTGCTATATCCTCATGCAATCTTTCCATATTATTGTTCTGTTGTTTTACTTCTTGTCCAAGCTTCACCACTGAATTTTCTATCAATGTATAAAAGTTATCCTCTTTTTCTAATGCATGTCGACAAGTTACAGCTACCATCAAACTGTTGTTGTTTGCCTGCATTAAACTTCCCGTTGTAGCAAAGCATTCGTCGATATAGAAAGCTTCCGCTCCCATATTAACGTACACAAACTTTGCTCCGTGTAAAGGTACTCCTGTTTTGCTCAATTCGGATATCGAAAGTTTGTCTTCTACAGTAATCACGAAATTTATGTTTTTGAAACCTGATCCAGAGAACGAAGTCTCTAGACTCATCTTCGTGGTGTGATCAGATGCTATAATGTATAGCGTATTTCCATCATAAACACTGTAGAGGATTTGTCCAGCAAATCTGTAATTAAAGAGAAAGATTTTTTTTATGAAAACCAAAATAAGTGAATATTTTGACAAATAATATTATATACCTGACAAACAACAGCTTCGATATGTGATTTTTAAACACAAAAACCACATATTTTGACATTTCTTTTGATTTGCATATGTATGTACTTTTACAAAATCCTTTTCATACCAAAGAAAAAAAACTATCACTAAAAATTTATGATAGGGTACACTGTTTACATTCAAAATCATTAAACTCCGCCTCACATTCGAAAGCAATTGAAATACACGAATGCATTTAGATACATTTTTTATTCAGTCAGTGTTATTGTCAAAATCTATATAAAATGTGAAAGGAGAAAAAATAACTGCGCTAATACGTAGCTTCTAAAATGAAAAAAAATGACAATAACAAATCGTCAACCATCTCGAAAATCCATAAAACGAAATACAAATTCATAGCAGAGCAACACGGACCTCCAAAAAGATAGAGATAGGACCAGGTGCCTAGGAGGAGTGAGCATCAATTTATCATCATATGTTGAAGTAAAATTGTAAACAGATGATGCAAGACCACAGCAATAGTATGTCACCCAAGTGACTCAAGTGACCTTAAAAAAAAGTTTAAAAGTTTGTAGATTACCATATTTGTAACCCCCATAATTAAAAGCCTCATCCCCTTCCTTGCTGGCACGGTATTTCAAAATTTAAAAATAATATATTACAGACCTAAAAACAATGCATTTAATTTATCTCCTTAGAATGTGATAGGGCAAAAATAATATCATAAACTTTTACATATATACTCATTACATTGGATGGCCATACTGATCCGGTCTTTACCCCTAATCCAGTGGCAATGAATTTCACAAATTAGGTAAAACGCTTCATGGATAATATAACAATGAAAGTAGTTTTTCCTTATCATATACACCAAGAGAAGATTTAATACATTTTCAGTATAAGGCCATTTTGGTCCTTCGATCGGCCTAGACCCTGGATCCAAGGGCCATGAATTTTAAAGTTTTGGTAAAAAGCTTAATCGATATTAAAACAAAGCATTTTGGGGTTTTTTTTCACTTGTACGGCGACAGACAATGCATGACGACGGACGAAGTCAAATAGCAAAATGTTTTTTGTGGGACTCTGGTGACCTTGAAATATTTGAACGTAAGTATACGATATATATATATATATATATATATATATATATATATATATTATATATATATATATATATATATATATATATATATATATATATATATATTATGTACATACCGCAATACACCTGAATGCCGGTATATTGCGCAGCCCTAGTATACTTGCCAACCAATATTATCAAATGGTGCACCAATTTCGTAGGTTTCAGCAGTAACAATTACTTGCAAACATTTTCTTTCCATAACATTTTCTTTTCAACTGTTTAAATAAGCAAGAATATCGATTAAAATTGAGTTTAATTCTATCTTTTATAATAAATTTGTTCTAATAAAAAATGCCGATATTATATCTTGTCATAATCAACGAGATTGAAAATGCCACCTAATAGCAGAATATTTTATAAACCTTAAAGTTTATTTGTACTTTTTTCAACTACATGCATGTAAAAAGGTAATACTCTAAATTCATTTGTGTTTCTCGAAATTTATTTCAAGAATAATACTTTCTTATATTTATATGTTATATCATTTAATTTGATTTCAATATTTTCTTTTAGCTTACAAAAAATTCACAGTTCAAATATTGCACTAACTTTAATGAAGCATCTTATTTCAAATGAGAAATAATTCAGTCATAAATTCAACATATAAGCCTTGAACTAATTTTTATCTCTAAATATTTTTTCTTAGAGCTTAATCACTTCATTAAATGTAAATGTTGATCAGAAAACTTGAATAATAAAGTTTGTTGACATACACAACGTTGCGAATGCTCGTTAGTGTAAATTAACTCAAACAAGGAACAGTGATGTTTTATGAAACAAACACTAGCTTAATGATTCAAAGTTGAAAATAATGAATAAGGATGCTTACTGGACAGTGGTGGCGAAATAAAAGTCTCGGGAGATATTATTTCGGTAAGCTCTTATATAAAAACAGAATTAAAGCGTGGTCATAATGAACTCCTTGATAGCTAACGTGATTTGCAGTTTTATAAACTAAACCGTTTTGTGTTTTTATTCATATTTGTTATTTAAATCTTGGACAAAAAATCCATTTAATATCAATTTTTGGTAGTAGATATAGTTATGTGGTAAATACTAGAAAATCTTCGAAAATAGGTTACTGAAGCGTTGAATCGTGGGGCTATGTCCAAAAAGTTCGGTCCGGAAGTATGGGATAAAGCATCACCCGTTTAATAAGGCAAGGTTTATCACACAGGTAATATACACAACATTTATGATATAAAAATAATTATACAATTTTTTAACATTCAATGAGTACGTTATTTAACATATCCGTGAATTTATGATGAAGAAAGGTGTACATTTATTGTTTTAAATGTTTTGATTGTACATGTATGGTGCAAAGGATACGATGATAAATAGTGTAATACTGCTTTGAATACTGCATCAAAGTTACATACCTCTGAAGTATATTGTCGATCTCGTTGTTTGCCGGTTCCACAAATTCAGCTAAAGGTTCTGGATAACATTCTGCTTGTTTTAGTCGTTTAAGAATGGCATTTACCTCCAACAGACTTGAATCGACTTTATGCGTATGAGAATGGTCAAGTAATATTTCTTTGGTTCCTACTAGATAAGATGATAGGATGTGTTCTAAAATACATGTCATTTTCTGCACAATTTCTGAGCGTGTTTTGATAACAACCTCAACATCAGTAATTCCAAGGGTCATCATGATTTTTTCAATGGTATATTTCTTGTCGTTTGAACATTCCATCTCTAGCACAACTAAAACATGTCCATGTCCTTGTTTTAACGGTAATATGCGATCCAGCTGAAACACAATTTGATTTATTGAAATTGAGACTCAACATAAAACATGGTAGTCATTTTAAGAAACTAAATGATGACGTTTACATTCATTTTGCCTGGTGTTAATCACGGGTAGACAAACACAGCCTTGTGATGTTTCCATTTATTTCCTACATGTATAGAATTATCATGGTACTCAATTTGCTTTCAATTAAATTTTTTTTTCTTAGGTTCTTGCAGTGTTTATAGTCAGATAGCGTATGGTAATTAGGAACATTGTTTGGAAATGGAATCATTGGCACACGTTTTACCGATTGTTTAACGAGAGATGAGTCAAACACTGTACTGACTGAATTTTTTCGGAACCCTTAAACAAATTAAACTGTTACTCCTATAGTTATATCAATGTATTTAAATGAGTAGAGAATGTAATATTCTGTGAAATTGCTGGTAAAACGGTGAATAGACATTGAAACTGTCCTCATACTACTATTTTTCACTATATTTTATTTAGCGGTAAAACCAAAGCATAAATGTCCTTTATATTTTAACTTTGTAGAAATACGACAATCGTAAACTGACTACAAACTTCTGCATAGTTGAAGAATATCTCTTGCAAAGGAGAATTGGTTACGACTGACTGACAGCAAAAATTATTGTTATGGTAAACTCACTTAACATAAAAATGGATTGAAAAAAAAAATACAACGAAAGTTGTAAATATAAACAATAGCATTTGGTGATTTATTTAAGATTTATAGGAAACCATTTTCAATTCTTTACCATTATCTGCCGATAAAAGTTAAGTTTTCCTGTGTATTCTCTACTAAACCTATTACCGTTCTATATTTTAAATTGATTCAATGTAAATTTATATTATGATTTTTTAACCTTTTCAATATCTTCGCCTATTCTTGTTAGGTCACAGTTGAAAAAATAAATATTATGATTTTTTAAACCTTTTTAATATCTTCGCCCATTCTCGTTAGGTCACCGTTGAAGAAATAAACAATAAGGAATGCAGTATGATTTTCTGCTTCTAAAAATAAATAAAGTCATTAAAATTACATTACTAGCTTTAATATAATGTCTAATGTTACATATTTTTTTATGTTAATGGTATTATAAAAATAGATGTCAAAAAAGTGCAAATTTAATTTGGAATACTGTAAACAATCGCATTCGTATTTAATCTTTATCTGACATCAATATTAATTGAAACATTCAAGGTTTTGAAATATACAGTTACTACTTACTCACAATGATTAGAAAACACGGTAAAATTTTCAACAGCAATTTATTATTTCCATTAAATGTTTTATATTCTGTTTACAGTTCTATCATCTTAGAGTTTACTATAACCTTTACTACAACCTTTTTGAAGATCCTTTGCGTCCAGTTTTTCACTAAATGCAGTTTCTCCGAACATCATTTTTTTCTCTTCGTCAGCGATGATTCCCCCTATGATTATTGAACAGCTATCTATATGATATCTAGTGAATATTATGTCCTTCGGAAGTCCTTCCATATACCAGTCAACTAATGACCGATGGTATGTGTAACGCGGTAGACAGCTTACATCAAGCAAAACTATTAAAATAAAAGATATGTTGAAGATTGAATTAAGATTTGTTAAACACAAAAATACCCTACCAAACTTAAAATTTTATCTCAAATAAGTTGAAATAAAGTTTAATAACTTACTTTGAAACTCTTTTTCTTCCTCCATCTTTTTTCGGTACACTTTTTCCTTGGAAACATATAGAGATTCCTATTAAAATGGAATTGAAGGAAACGATCCAAAATTATTATCCCATTAATTTGAAATCGACAAAATTACTGCTCACACTTGAAATTAAATAATATCTAATCTCAAAATCTTTCCATCATGCCATTAAAAGAATTAGCAATAAGTTTTTTTAAAGAAAATTTACCATTCGTTTTAAGCAAAAAAAAGCAGTGTAAAATTTTCCGACCTTACCTCCAGGGATCATAGTTTGAACAAAATTGAATCTAACTTACATAATGATGCTTCCGCTCATGTTGCAGACTTTTTGGTTCATTATTTTTTGAAGAACAGAATTATAAAGATTGTTCATAATATTTTCCCATGTAACAATCTGACGTCCCAATGTGGCTAACCATACCCCTAGTATTACGATTTGAAAGACTTGAATTTATCTTAAATAGATATGCTTTCACACAAGTTTAAGCTTCTCCATCTAATTGCTTTTTAGAAGATTCTTAAAGATTTCCCTATATATTCTTATATAAAAATCGGACAACCCAATGTGACCCAAACCTGCCCCTACCCGTCAGCTTTTCTTTTTTTGAAAAGAAGATTTTTGAAGACTTTTCTCTATATATAACTATGTAAAACCAATCTTCGACCTCCAATATGGCTTCACCCGTATCCCGGGTATACATGATTTTACTTGAATCTGCACTGCCTGAGGACGCTTTCATAAATATTTTAGCTTTTCTGCCCAATTACTTTTTTAAAAGAAAACTTAAAGAAGACATTTAAAATTTTGATTATTTTAATTATCACCCTTGAAATAGGGCGTGACCCCTCATTTAACAAAATTGAATTCTCTACACCCAATAAGGCTTTGTGCCAAGTTTAGTGGATTTTGGCCCCCATGGGTTCTGGAGAAGAAATCGGAAAAATAAAATGCTTACATAGCACATGTGAGCTAAAAACTTCTATACCTCTTGTTGGGAAGGTTCTTTTTTCTTCTGTTTTTTTCTTTTCTTTTTTGTTTTTGATTCGTCAACGACAGTTTCTGTCTATAATAACATGTACAGTACGGAAATTATAAAATCATTGCATTGCAGCATGGGTCGATTAGTTACTGTCGGTGGTTTTTTAGGTGTGTTTTCCTTGAATAAATAACTTAAATATACAATGAATGTATTGAATTATTGAACATAATCGTATTCGATTCATATTACCAGTTCAAACATTTGAACATATTTGGCATTTTCATGTACTAAGTCATAGTTACAATAGAAATAGCATCAATCAATGGTAGCTATATTTTTATTGTCATGTTTAAATCTAGAGAGGCATCTACACATAAAATGTTATTACTAGTTTTAAAATAATTAAGAAGGATGGATAATTGTGACTGTTTTAAGACTATAATATCTTACTTACAAGGAATAACTCTTTATAAAGATATATGAAAATACTGGAAATTAATTGTAGATTTGATAGTTAATTGGTAAACCTCAAATCTTCTGAAGATTGTCACAAAGGCTTTTCTATATCATGAAAATGAGTTACAATAAATGTAAAAAAAAAACACCACCAAACAAACAAGAAACTAGTGCTCAATCATATTTACGTACAGACTTTAATGATCATTGACATCCCTAATTCTTTATACGATAGTGCGTCAAACCATGGCGATTTTAAACTTATAGCGCAAAATATTTGTGCCTATCTCTGAAGTTGAATTTTTTCTCTTAAATTGATTTTTTTTCTGTTAGTTTTAAGTCGAACACATGGTAGAAATTCATATTTCTCAGTGATTTAAAAAGTATAGGCTAGCATGAAGAAATGTTCCCAAAGATGTAGAGAAACCTTAATCGAATGAAATATTTGATTGGAAAGCCCTTAAATACTAAGGAAAAAAGGAGACCAAACGACAACATTAAGGTATGCAATGTATAAAGAAGGGACATTGAGCATTTTTTATCATTTTGATTAGTTAAACATGTATTGCTAGATAACAATTTATGTGAAATGAACTAAATTCACATGACTGACAACATATAAGAAGCCTATATTCAGCAAGATATTTTTTTATGAATTTGAAGATGCTTTATACGAAATTTGAAAAAATTATGTGTAGGTCATACATTTTAGTGTAAAATTACTTCGACAAAATTAAAATTTGAAAAAAGTTAAATGGATGATAGCAATTTGTATAAAGATGTGTTCAACTTTTGTCAATTTTTAACCTTCACACCTTGTTCTTGCATTAACTGTTAAACAAATAAAGGTGTTTAATAAAATAAAATTTAATAAATAACGGCGGATATGACCGGTCAGCCGAGCATGCTCATTCCTCCATTGCACCTGATCCTACCTCTTATTTTTTTCTAGAGGTCTGTGTTTGCTCTGCTCCTGTATTTTTCCTTTGGACTTATCACCACATGTCATTTAACCGTTTTTCTTTGACTTTCTTTAGCCTGATAAACATACATGTACATTTGGTAATTGTAAAAAGATTGCAATTTTTATTTTCATTGAGCACTTCCGCTTGTCCGTTTCTGGTCAGAGAAAAAACCGTGTTTGAATAAGATCTCATAAATAACAGCGTCTTGAACAACCAAACTTTGTGGAAAAATAGATCTAAATTTGTGTTGAATATGTTTTGTTTAAATCGACGTAACTTTCGAGTGTCACAGGAAGTACTTAAAAAAATGATCATCTTATTTTATTTTTTATTTTGAAGTAAGGTCTGAAAATTTCCTTCACAGTATACATTCTATCTATGAATTTTTTTTTTTCAACAGAAAAAAACCAATTTTTTACAGATTAATAAATGTATTTAAAAAATGACAATAACAAACCGTCAAAAATCCATAAAACGGAATACAAATTCAAAGCAGAGCAACACGGACCTCCACAAAGATAGATGTAGGATCAGGTGACTAGGAGGAGTGAGCATCCTCTGCTGACCGGTCACATTTGCCGTGTACTCTTTGTCGTAAACGGGAAAAAACGAAAAAGTCCGTAGACAATAAGGTGATTAATTATGGTATACACTCCACAAAACTTCTAAGTGTTCATCGTAATAAATAGATTAATTTGAAAGTTACGTAATAAAATAATATGAAATTTTTAACATTCGTGAATCATATGTCTTTTCATAAATAGCACAGATAAAATAAGACAACAACGATTGTAATCAATTACCCGTGACGAAAACTCCAAACATTAAATTGGATATTTTTCCGCGCTTGCTTAATATGATGGGCGATTTTTGTGATTGATACTAGTCTTTGGTGATAGTTTAAAGAGAAAAACACTGAAAAATGATCATTGAGAAACAGCAAGAACCGTTGGAATATTGGTGTCTGTATTGTTTCTACGACAGATTCTACTAACTGTAATTTTGCTGTATATTTTTTTTCCTCGGCAGTGTTTAAAATATTAAGCAATCCAAAGGAAATATTATTTTGTATTTTTTTTTCTTCCATATGTATAACGTCATTTTCATTGTCAACTTAAAACAATCCAATAGCTCTGAACGAAAAATGGAAGTGTTTGTGATATTAAGAAAAAGTCAAGGTGTCGGGTCGCAACCATAGGATAAGGTCAATGCAACGTTCTTAACCATTTGAAAGTTACGTGGAAATCAGTCATCCCGACGGCAAGACAAATAAATGTGCTAATTTATATAGTAAATACACTATACTTGGTGAACAATTAGAACTTTGGATCAGTGCATAAGAACAGTAGACCTATTCGTTGCTATAACAACAAGAGCCTTGTTACGGTCTTCCGTTTCCAAGAGAAGACCTTATAGTGATTTTAATGTTTTTAAGATCTTCCGTTACAACGTGATTGTAATGTTTTTTATTTTAAAAAAAATTCCCCTTTTTGTCCACAAGATTTTTCAGAGATGCCTTGACAAATTTGCTTGAAGTTTTCAGGAATGATAGAGAATGATAATATCCCAAGCGGTTTTTGTTTTATTTTGTCAAAAGTAATTTCCTGTCGTCCGTTTCCTGTCCTGCGACAAAAAGCGTGTCACATCGAGATCTCAAAACTGTTTAAGACTTGAATATCCATACTTTGTGGGATGATAGACCTCTACTTGTGTTTATGTGTTTAAATTATTTTGTTCTGTTAGTCGTAATTTCCGGTTATCATCGGAAGCAGTTCAAAAATTATTTTTTTACGTATTTATTTTAAAGAAAATAAATATATTAATAAAAATCCTTACAAATGTAATCTATGCGTTGCTAAATAAACAAAAAAATTCTACTATCAAGGAGATATCTCAATTTTCTCAGGTAGCTTTTTTAAAACAAATTTTGAACTTGCGAGTCCTCAGAAACTTTAAGTGACATAAACACGAAACTTTTACTGAAGATAGACATTTGATTGAAAATGTGTTTAAACGGTTTTATTTTGTCGACCGTCACTTCCGGTTCACAGCGAAAAGTTCAAATAAATCATGCTGTTTATCAGTTTAGCTGTTTTCCTTTGAAAGTTTTTGTTACTTCGATTAATAATTATGTACGATAGGCAAGTAAACAGGAAATCTTAAATTGAATTTTCATTGGGCACTTCCGTTTGTCCGTTTCCTGTCCCGAAACAAAAAAAAACTTTTTCGACGAGATCTCAAAAACAGTAACGTCTTTAACAATTAAAGTTTGTGGGTAATATACCTATGCTTGTGTATGTGTTTACATTATTTTGTTTTATCCGGTGTAACTTCTGGTCGTCACAGGAAGTTCACCAAAATGATACTTTTTAAAAATAATTTAATTATCTAGCATGGAAGTAACATTTTAGCAATAGAAGTACAAAAAGTCATCTACTCATGGTTAAATAAACAAAAAAAATTACTTCCGGTGAGATATTTTAGGTAACTTTCTTTTTTTAAAATTTTGTACCCACAAGATCTCAGGAACTGTAAAAGATCAATGCCGAAATTTATATGGATGATAGACATTTGATTGAACATGTGTTTAATGGGTTTCATTTTGTCGTCCGTCGCTTCCGGTTCTCACTCAAAGCGTTGAAGACTGTTCACGTAAAAGAATTTTGTTTTAAAGTTTAGATTTTTAAAAACACTTTACTCAGTACTATAAGCAAATGTACTAAAATATCTACTTTTAATATCGTTAATCACTTCCGTTTGTCCGCTTTCGGTCCCAAGACAAAAACCTTTTCTCAACGTGATCTAATAACTAACAAAAACTTGATTATCCAAACTTTGAGAGAATACAGAAAAATATAATTATGAAGATATGTTAACTAGGTTCTGTTTGATCCGGCGTATCTTCCGGTCGTCAGAGAAAGTACTCAAAAGTTGACTTTTTGTAGTGTTTTGTTTTGATTTACTTAGAAATAATTACTGGGAAATTCCTTTACAGAATATATTACATCCATTTTCTTTTTACAAGAGTAATATATTTTTTAAACAGATTAATACATGTGGAACGGAAGACCTTTTTGTCCTGTAGCAACAAGAGTATAATTAAGGTCTTCCGTTTCCAACAGAAGTCCTTTTAGAGATTTTTTTTTGGGGGGGGTGATTTTAATCAAAATTTGTCACATTCCGGTCCACACAGAAAGAGTTCAAACTAATCAGGTTGTTTAAGAGTTTAACTGTTTTTCTTTGACAAAGTTAGATAAATTCATAGGCAATCAAATCTTGTTGTCCAATGTTAAGGAAACAGCAAATTTTATTTTCTTTGAACACTTTCGTTTGTCCGTTTCCTGTCTAGAGACTAAAAACCTTATTTCGGCCAGATCTCCAAAACGGTAACGACGTGAACAACCAAACTTTGTGGGATGATAGATCTATGTATGTACATGTGTTTGCATTATTTTGTTTGATTCGTCGTATTTTCCGGTCGTCACCGGAAGCACTAAAATCATTTTCTTATTCTATTTATTTTACATGAAATGAATATATCAGGATAAAATCTTAGATATGTCATCTATACAATGATAAATAAGCAATTTTTTTTTACTTCCAGTGAGATTTCTCAAATATCTCTAGGCAGCTTTCCTTTTTACAAATAAATGCCCACGAGATTTTAGTCTCTGTAAGTGATTGAAACACGAAGATTTAATAAATGATAAACATTTGATTGAAAATGTGTTTAACGTATTTTAATTTGTCAAGTCACTTCCGGTTCTTACTGGAAGGGTTCAAACAAATCATGTTTTTAAAAAGTTTAACTGACATTCTTGGATGTTTCATCTAGCCTGATCAACAGTGATATACGCAAGGAAATAAACGATTAATACCAGCTTTTTGTTTTTATTAATTACTTTCGTTCGTCCATTTCCGGTACCGAGAAAAAAAAATTGTTTCAACGAGATCTCAGATTTGGCAGAGACGTAAAGAAACAAACTTTGAGCAAAGATTGATTTATGATTGTACAAATGTTTAATATAATTTGTTTGGATCGGCGTTACTTCTGGTCGCCGCAGAATGTACTTCTAAAAATGATTTCTTTTACATTCTCGTTGTTTTACATGGAAGTTACGTCTGGATATTTCATTCACAATTATCATCCTACTACTATTTTTTCTATGTGAGAGAAGCAATGTCTTACAGTTAAATTGATACATGTATATCAAAACGGAAGACCTTTTTGTTGCTTTTGCAATAAGAGTCTAGTTCTAATTTTATTTCAACATCGTAATATTTTGTTAAAACATATATAACAAAAACTAGAAGTGCTTTCATTTGAGTATATCCCTCTAACTATTTTTAGAATCGGAAGGACAACAAAGAAGTGCCTTTAAACAAAATAGGTCCTATACTTGCAGAGTGTATATACATTTATTGGGGCATTTTAAATCAGAATGCTTGAAAAATGCCAGAAAAGAGGATACTTTTAACACAAAAGTCAAAATTGAATTTTCATTTGAACGAAAGAATTAAAAATGGTTTGATGCACACCCTTTCCAAAACTGTGAATTTTTAGAGCAACCTTTTAAAAAAGGAAATAGTGATTGTATTTTTTAAGGTGCAAACCGACACCATCTAAGAGATAAGTTCTAGATACCAGCGCATTGAGTTTGGTCATATCTTTATTTTTAATACCAAAGATTTTTATCAAAATCTAATTTCAAAAAGGTAATATAATTTATCAAAAGACTATAAATCTACGGATTGCATACTGTAAGAGTTGCCAGACTTTGTTGACAAACTTTCGCCATGTCATAAGCTTTTGTAGTACATTTGGACTTTTTAAAAATACAAATACACACATTTGTGACAGAAATGTAATTAGAAAAAGATGAAAAATAAAATATCTAAGATAACTTCATTTACACATTATCATTTTTCACTCGGAAAAATCACAGGAATGAAAACAGATTTCTTAAGGAGATTTAAATGAGAATCGCGGACAACTTTTTTCCATTCGAAAGTTACTCTGAATATCGCACATTTCTTCAACGTTATCACCTGGATCTGTTGCAATACTAAATCCCCGAAGACATCACATTTTAAGCCATTTTTTAAATCTCATAAGCTAAAGGGTGGTTTTGAAGAAGAAATCTTGTAATGTATATTTTTTTTCATTATTTAACAAAAAGCCTCGTCTTTCTGGCTTCTGTATTTGTTATTTTAAATGGTTATATATATATATATCAAATAAATACACAACTGTTGTATGGATACCTTCCCTTGTTTCAATACAATTAGATTCAATTTTCCTCGTTAAAGTATTTTACAATTCAAAATGATTATACAAATTGTCTATTTTTACCGTTGTTTTACACGTTTTTTTTTAGAAAACACACACAAGTAATCAAGAACTAACTACATGTATCAGGAGTCTAAGACCTGTGTGCGATAATGTACATCATTATCTTTCGACTGCGGTTTAGGCTGGTCAAAATACTTTTATTAGGACTGAAACATTACTAGGTAATATGTTAAGTAGTAAAAATTGAAAATATCTAAGGCTATAAATTGATGACTTTGACTTTAAAATCAATCTACGCGTTGAAAATATCTGGGAATGCACATATTTTTTACTCATTCAAACATTATTATTTTGATGAGATAAGGGCGCTATGGATTAGTCGAAAATATTCTCTGATATTTTTACATCAGAAGTTTTATCTGGATCAACTTTCCTCTGCTGCTTTGATTTAAGCAATCAGAAAGAAAATTTCTAAATGCAACACTAAATACAAAATAGTAAAAGGTGGTACGGGACATCTTTCGATAATAATATGGATTAAAATACATTATAATTAAAATACTTTCACCGGTTTCGAATTTTCAAATTTTACAATATTTCACCAAAAAATACGTTTCAAAAATTTTGAGAAAGATAAAAAATTTTCAAATCCACAGTGGGATTCGAATTTATGACCAAAGATTCGTAGTTAACCCTCTAACACAATGCGCTACGCTGTAATGTGCAAAATATAGGAAAGAAACTATTTATATCATTACTCTTGATTTTATTGTTTATTTGGATAAATAGTACGTCAGAGCATGGAGATGTCCCATACCACCTGAAACGAACTTGCTATTAATCTTGTAAATGAAATAAAGTGATATTAAAATAATATTTGTGTTCAGAGAAATGATATGGAATGAAACAGGCAAGAATATTAATTTCAAAATAATATTTAGATTTTAAAATTGTAAAATGAAGAGCATCTGCACTAAAGAGAGATATTGATAGAGGTTGTAAAATTTCTCTCTCAATAGTATCAATCAAACTTATAGGAAAGTCATTAAATTGTTATTCATAAATAAATAACTAAACACTACATTACTTAATTTCAGTAAATACTTCTTATGGAGTTTTGAAAGAGAATTATACCTTTATTATTGGTGAGACATAATTTACAAAAAACTAAAACAATGCAACACAAAAACACCAACAAACCATAATATGACTTTAGTTTTTGCTGTCTCAATTTTTTTTCTTTTATTTTTGCTGAGGTCAAGCTGTATAAAAGACTGAATCAATTCAAATCTATAAAGGGTAAATTTGCTAGAAGCTGTACATAGAATTCATGGTTAATGTCTTAAAAAAGCTATATCTAGACAAGGATAAGAACACGAGGCAGAGGGCGAGGATTGCCGATACAATTGTATACAACAATGTATTTTGTTTATCCTGCAACATTAAATCACATATTGCGCATCAATCCTGTTTTTTTCTACAAAAATAAAAACAAAACATGGCGCTAATTCGTAAACGAAGCAGGAGAAATGACATCAAAGTGCATTTGAACGTCGAATAATTGCACGGGGCTATATTGGGGCATTGACTGAAATGCATGGGGATATTGTAGGATAAAAAATTATATAAATAATCGATGACTTCAAGTAACAGGGTTTTTATAACTATTGCTTTTGGAAAGAAGTACATTATAATAGCTAGCCGCGGAGGATAAAAAATATAATGTCCCTGAAAAATTAAAACATTTATAGTGGACACATATTTCATAACCCCAAAATTAACAATAGGTTGAATCTCTTAAAAATTACTATTATACAGGCTATTTATAATTATCATTTTTTATTTAAAATGCTATTTTATTAGCCATGATTTTCTCAGACACCTTTTAGGTAAACACAAACTTCTTAGAACTGGCTGAACTTGAAAACAGCAGTGTTTGATAGAATTGGAGCATTTAGCATTAAAAAAAAGCAGGATTTCATTAACAGTTACCTAGTATGATATCAATTTTCTGAAAGGTTGCAAAAACATGACAATATAAACACTTTTATTTACCCATTAAACACTGTCAACACAAGCTAAGCACCCTCTGAAGCAGAAGTCTTAAATTTTTATGCCGATTAAGAGTCGCCTTTTTTACATATAAACACTGTTATACTTGATAGGGCTAGCGATGATGGTTAAAACAATTTTAGAGGCAAGTGAAGTGACAAACTCTGTAGCGATTTCTCTT
This sequence comes from Magallana gigas, assembly GCF_902806645.1. Lineage (NCBI taxonomy): Eukaryota > Metazoa > Mollusca > Bivalvia > Ostreida > Ostreidae > Magallana > Magallana gigas. Next base: position 52,380,942 of record NC_047562.1, on the reverse strand, counting down.
TATAAAATATGAAATCAAATATTTTTGCATAATTTGTTTGGAAAGAAGGTTGAGAAGTCCAAAAATACCCAAAGAATCTGTGTGTTGTAAATAACAAGATTCTTGTAGACAATGTAGCTCCATGACATGCCAATCAAAACTTCTCATACAGCTATAGATCTGACGATACAAGAACTTTATATGTAGGTTTATTTACACTTTATTTCTTGTTTTTTTTCACTACACTAAATAGAGAATCCAAGCTAATGTGGAGTAAAAATATTTAAAATAATTTAGTGCTAACAAAAGTTGATTTATTTTCCATATGAAAAATTATGTTATTGAAATGGTGAAAATCCCACTCCGTTTATTAGGATAGCTCCTATTACAGTTTTTAAGATAAAAACTATTTTGCTTTTAAAGTTCAGTTGTACATGTATGCAAGATGTGTACATTACGTGTACAGTGCCGATCAGACCCAACCCAAAAGAAAGTAAACCCCAACTAAACCCTCGGTCTACTTTCTTGGTTAACTCTGGGTTTACTCAGGGTTTACTGGAGTGGACCCAGAGTAAACCCAAAGTGAACACAGAGAGAAAACCTGGTCAGTATACCTCTGAAAGCAGACGCTAACTGTGTATTCGGATTATACAAGGGACAGAAATTACAGACAGCAAGATAATAAGAAAAGAGACGGGTCTGCTTCACACTTCAGTGCGTGCAGTTGACCTCAAAAGCAGTTTCAAAATAAAACCAAAGTAAACCCAGAGTAAACCCAAAATAAACCCCTAGTGGACCCAAATTTTCAAAAATTAAACCCAGAGTAAACCCCAAATAAACCTCAAAAGTTAACCCAGGGTTTAATTACGGTTTATTCTGGTGTTAGGTAGGGTCTGATCGGTACTGTAGTTTATTTTTGTACAATTAGGAGAAAAACGCCAGCCATTGAAGTAAGTACTTTACTCATGACATTGGACAAAGGGTGTACCAGATAACTCCTGCTGCAGTTTTCAAAATATGAAGTAATTTGCAATTCAATTGCACTTATATTTTTGGTAATTATGAAAAATACTTACCATAATTATTTGGGTCGGGATTGGTATTAAGTAGTATTTATCACATGCATACGAGTGTATCCAGACGTTTGCATTCATCGACAAATTGATTATCTACAAACCAGTTTGCTGTCACATTGACAGCTTTTCTCTTGTTTCCAATTTTTTTTAAAAATATGCATTAATTTTTTTTCACCTTTAAGGTTAAGATTATTTGTAATTATTAAGAGAGTAAAGCTGATTACACATTTTTTTTTCATCAAGATTGCATTGAAGGCACATACAAATTCATCATACCTGAACAACTGGAGGAAGTTTAGGCGTGTTTCTTCTTTTTTGAAATATGTCGGATGTTACAGATTCATCAAATACGTGCTTTAACTAGAGGAACAAAATGAATTAAATGGAATATAAAAATGATAAACAAAACAACTGAATGCCTATAGCGCTTAGTATATGAACAAATTTTCTCTTTTTTAGTACCAATTTACCTCGATTAAGAAATTGAAAGATCAATTTAATATCATAAATTTGAAAGCTTTGTTTCGTTACCACATAAAGGACAAAAATTTGTTATTACGTTTTTGATATAGAGAAATAAAATACTCAAATAATATGACGTAAATTTGCATAACGCATTATATGTGGTTGTTATCTTCCCTGGCTTTTTAAGAATTGAAAGAACGATTTTCTGTAAAAACATTCTGTAATGTACAAAAACAGCGAAATATTCGACACATTATATTAGAGACCTTTACTTTTTTAAATGATATTTGTACGATGGTAGAGTTACATGCCTAAAATTCCTCTGCTTTGATAGTTTTAAAAGAAATGCAAAGTTGTGGTACCTGAACCACTATAGGACTTTTAATCTCTTTTGCCTGTTTATCCTTTATGGCAGATGTCAATGAATCGTAAGATATAGGCTTTAGCTATAAAAAAAAATTAATATTGAATATCATAAAAAGAATATTGAAACTGTCGTATCTCGTATTTTTTAACACTTAGCAATTATGTAAAAAAAAAAAAAATGAAACGTTTTCTTCATATTCCATATGAAATCCTATATTGAGTCGTCTTGATACCTATGCACAACTTCAATTCTATTTTAAAGAGGGGGTCAAGAACATTATATGTTGTTTCATATATTTTCAATAGTCCTCATTCAGGATTCGTTACAAAAAATGCAATATAACGTTTAAATGTCTAGCAATGACAATTGCTTTATTTTGATACTGATAAATCCTATCGTACTGGTATGACTGAGGTTACAATAATTAAAAATTCCAAACAAACTTAACTTTATACAATTTCTTTGTCTTAGCATCTACTCTGACCTATTCTTTCTACACAAACTAAATGTTAAATATAAAACAATCAATAGCATCTTTAATTTAGACGATTAATATTTTTGTTTTCTTTCTATAATCAAGATAGATTGCTACCTTTAAGATACCTGTAATTTTTAATACCTTTATACTTGAAAATTGTTCAAACTTCTTCTCTTCCTTTCTTTTTGTCTCGGCATAAGTTAAAGGTTTGTTGGCTTTTATCTATAAAAAAAATGATGAAACATTTATGATATTAATAAGATCTAAAGGGACGTGGACACGATTTTAGATCAATTTTTTTGTATTCTTTCGATATATAATGGTTTACTTGCACATTTTGAATAATTGACCAAAATTTGAATGTTATAATTTAAGATATAAGAGAGATACAGAGGTAAGAAATCATTGTTATATAAACAAAGATCGAGTCTTATATTTATTTACAAATAATGTAAATTATGGAATAAACATTTATTTGACAAAATAATCATAAGAAACAAGACAAACTTGTTCAATGTGTTTTTAAAATATAATATCAATAGCAAAAAAAGCAACATTTGATTGAAGCTAATACGAATAAAACACATATGTTAACAATTACAAGCCTCGAGCTCTGTTTACAAAACAAAGAGTTCCAAACTCTGTATCTTGCTTATAACTCAATATCTGACTTTCAGATTTTGATAAAGCATTAAAAAAACCATATTTACCATTCTAAACATTAAAATTGGAAAAATAAAATTTTAAACTCAAATTGTGTCCCTTTAAACACAGTCGAATACACTGAAAAGTTTACGGTCAACTGACGTACTGAAAATATGTTAACAAACATTTGCTTCTCTGGATATTTTTACCACTAAAACATGATACTGAAGAAAACTCTAACATTCATTACTTAGCCAGAAAAACATTCCTACACAGTCAAAAGTAGCTCACGGGAATTTCATATGAAATTTGCATGATTTTTTTGCGAATTCTTTGCATGAAGGAGACGAAAAGTAACACGCATGAAATTCATAAGAAAACGTCATTCGATTTTGACATGATTTTCCCGCGAATATCATACAAATAAAATTTCGCACTATATTCATGCGAAAATGTATATCTAATATTGCATTGTTTGTTAATGCGAATATTATGCGATTATCATGATATTTTCATACGAAATATTGTTCAGGTTGATTTGGTTATCTTGAAATCTTCTATGATATCTTTTATTTAAATTTGAGAATGTAATCCGTAATTTCAAAGAAAACTTAAATCCTGATTAATTTGCTTTGTACAAAATTAAAAAACAACAATAATTATAATCTTCTTGGGAAATTCTTCTTTATTCTGGATTAGTGCAAAACATAAATTTCTTCTCTTTCCCCCTCTCAAAAAAAACAACAACAAAAAACAATTTACCATGTATATTTTGACAATGGAGTTAAACTTGTTAATGGAAGACAAACAGCAATTACCCTAAATAAAAATACATGTTCAATATATGGTCATTTTTAACCCAACGCCAACCCCCCCCCCCCCCCCCTTACCTCAACATGTGCCCCATGGCCTGGGGACCACAAATCTCACAATTTAATATCAGAGCATTATGAACATAATAAAAACGCATGATTTATCTCCCACAACTGTAATAGTAAAGAAGAAAATATTAAATCAATACAATTTCACTATGTGTCCACTTTGGCTCCGCCCCAGATCCTGAACCCGTAACCCAGGAACCATGAATTTCACATTTCTGGTTAAGTGTTTCATGGACATCATTAATTTAGTGTTTCTGAAATATCTATGAGAAAAGAGGTTTTTTAAAGATTGAATATATTTTTACTATATGGCCATATTGGACCCATCCTAGGGCCTGAACCCCTGTCCCAGGGGTTATGAATTACACAATTTAGGTGGAGGGATTCATGAACATCATAATCATCCATTTATTTTTCTCAAATGTATATGGGAGCAGAGAACAGATTTTAAAATTTAAGACACTTTAACTATATGGCCATATTCGCCCCACTCTAGGGCCTGAATCCCTGACCAAGGGGCCATGAATTTCACAATTTTGGTAGAGGGTTTCATGGACATCATTACAATGCATTTAGTTTTTTTCCCCACATGTGTGAAAGTAGGGGAGAAGATTTTTGAGAATTTGGATTTTTCATATATTCAGCCTCGTCTTTGGCACCCGGTGGTGGTGAAGCCATGAATTTAACAATTTTGATTCCATAGAGATGCACGAAGACGGACGAAAACCAAATTGCAATAGGTCACCTGAGTGTCTTGACCTAAAATGGAGAGGAATAAAGAGATATGCTACAGAAAAAGGAAGGATAAATGCTTATGCTACAGAAACTGGAGTGATACACCAACATCAGTCCACTAACATTAGTACACACTGACGCTCAAGACCAAAAATGGACTGAATCCTTCTGAAATATACTGACCGCTATGTGCAACCTTACTTGAAATCATGAAAATCTTGTGTCACAAAGTTAAGAATTTTAAGAGAATTTTCATTGTCTAGCATGGACATTTATCTCTTCTTGAATTTAGTTGTAAATTTAACATAGCAAATTATAATTCATATACTGCATATGACATGATTGTTACACGCAAACTCTTTAATTGTACTTAAAAATCTTAGGACTTTAAATATGTATCTTAAATGATTACCAAAGCAATCAGCATGTACCATACATGTAATAAAATTTTAATGTTAACTGACCTTCTAAAAATGGAGATAACTCTATGAGGGTATGACTTATCATTGCAATGGCCAAGTTTTACACGTTTACACGAACAAAGAAATATACTCTTGATAGTTTGTTATTGTCATTTTTTTCATGTAAAAAGTCTTAAATACATGTATATTTGATGTAAGATGTTCACTGTTTGTGATCTTTTTAAAATCATGTATTACAGTCAGTTTAAGCATATCTTTTTCAACATACACCACAGCATAGCATTAAAAACTCATAGCATAGCATTTGAATCTCATACCATAGCATTGGAATCTCTTACCATAGCATCGTATCTCATAGATCCTTATTCGTCGTATCATACCATAGCGTAACATACAACACGATTTTAACTCGGTTTTAAAAGCTTTTATTTAAAAGAATTAACGTTTATTCTTCATTTACATTTACAGAGGTAAACTTTGGCTTCTTGTCATTTTACTTCAAAATGTTTGGAACTATTCTGTGTAAAGAAGCGTTTTTGTACAAAATCTCGTGGCATACTATACTATAACATATCATATCATTAAGCCCTTCATTTCAATTTCTCATAGCATAGCATTGAAATCTCGTGGCATTGCATTGCTATCTCATAGCATATCATTAAAATCGCATACCATAGCATTAAATTTTAAAGATATGCATGAAATGTATGAGTAAGTTTAAACTATGTAAAACTTGTTTTATTAGTTTAATGTCAAATTTTATAGCAATCAATGTTTTTCAGTAAAAGCAATAAAAGTATTTCAACATATGTATGCATAAAAGAACGTTAAAGTTTTATTTATTGATTTGTTATAATTTACTTTTATACAAACAACATGCAATTTTCATGTGAAGTTCGCATAAGTTTTATAAGAATCTGACACAAATACACAATTGCATTAAAAAAACGTGATAAATAATACGCATGAAAATGGTATAATTTTCAAGCGATTATCTTATAAAGATATTCGCTTGATATTCCCATGAAAAATAAATTCATCCGGTTTTTACATGATTTTCGCACAATTTTCATGTGAAAAAGAATTTCCATGAAATCATGTGAGCCACTTTTCCTCCTGTATTTTACTTTTGAACTAACAAACTTTTATTTTTTTAACAGACATTTACCGACGTTTTTAGTGATACATGTAGTACTGAAACACTAGAAAAAAATCTATACATTTCGGATTAACTAAGCATAGTGCTTGACTGGTCAGTGAAACTGCCTGAGGTATATAATTATTAATAAGTATTGGTCAAATATTAGATATGTCTTTTAATCCTACTGGTGTTTTTGTTTTCTATTCTGTGTTTGCATTGGTTAGTAAAGTTTTCCCTCCAAAAGTTCTTAGATTTTGGTTACTCTTTGTCATGATCTTGAATTGGACAGTCACGGTATATTTATGACAGACCTGTCAAAAACCTTTATACTGATATAAGACTGACATTTCCTCTGTATTAGTAAGTTAATATGTTTATTAATGCTAACAATATAATTAATTTATTTATTAAACTGTTTATCCAGTAATTCTGCAATAGATAATTTCCTTATCACATATTTCTCCTGAATAAATGTAAATGTAAAGTGAGAGTGTGGCATTGAAGATAAAAATTACATGTAATCAGCAAACAATACATTGTCTCACTATGATATTTTATATGTAAATATTGTTTTATTACAAAAACAAAGTATTTATCATATATAAATTTACAGATTCACATGACATTACGTCAAATGGCAATAATAAAAAAATTTCCCACATAATGGTATGATTACTATATTTTATGTAATTGTCTTATATTGGGAGACTTATATTTGTATATAATATATATATATATATATATATATATATATATATATATATATATATATATATATATATATATATATATATATATATATATATATATATATATGTTTTCAGTAGACGATAACACAGAAAGAAATGGATTATTGTGTTATCGTCTACTGAAAACCTTTTTTCTTTCTCGTTACCTATACCAAGGACTTATTTGTGTGTGTGTGTGTGTATATATATATATATATAATATATATATATATTATTAAATTATCGGGACAACAAATCCCTTCTTCAGGACAAAAGAAATAAATTACATGGGTGTATATATATATATATATATCCAAAGTCTCTTTTTTCATAACACACCTATAGTGGCATTCAGGAGAGACAAAAACTTGAAAGACATATTGGTCCATAAGAAACATAATAACCTCTTTTTTAAAAAAAAACAACCATTATGCGAGCCGTGTGGTGCAAAAAAATGTGTTATGTGTAAATATATTATTTGTTCTGGCCAATTTTAAGATTCTAGGGGCAAAACGTATCAAGTTAAAAATCATATCGATTGCAAGTCAAGTAATGTTGTTTATGGGTTGTTTTGTAAAAAGTGTAACAAAATTGTATATGTTGGGGAAACGGGGGTGACTTTATATCAAAGACATGTTCTAAATTTGTCACTGATCAGGAGAGAAACTAACGACCCTGTAGCAATGCATTTTTATTCTGATGAACATACAGTTGAGGATTATTCTGTAATAGGTATCGAAAAATTGTGCAAAGATGAAACTTACAGAAAATTCAGAGAAAATTTGTGTAAGAAAAAATTAAATACTTAAATGCCTTTTGGTATCAACAAAAGGGAACATTATTGTCTTTAGACTACATTAATACTAGTTTGTATAGACATTTCCTATATTTTATGTCCCGTTATCTATACATTTTTCGTATATTACTTGTTTATGTACTAATTACGGCTATCAATGTGCTTTCTATAGACTCTCACCTATATTTCTCATGTTTTTGGGGCAATATTGTTGTATGACGTCACTTGCCAGACTGTATTCATATTGTGACGTCATAGTATATGTTCTGCGTTGTGTTGCTATAGACAATAAACACCGACTGATGAAGACCGGTAACACGGTCGAAATATTTTGAAACAGTGTTTTAAAGTTTTTTATTATATATATATATATATATATATATATATATATATATATATATATATATATATATATATATATATATATATATATATATATATATATATATATAATTTTATCGAGCAATACAATACCCCGTAAAAGATTTCTGGATAGGCTGTATAGACAAAGTCCTCTGTTTCCTCACCCTGTGAAAGAGATATATGATTAATTTTTTATTAGTATTAAAGCATTGGAACAATTACTATTGAATGTCGAGAGACAATCTTGTCGATAAAAGTGCCACTAGGTAGATGGATGGATGGATGGATAGATAGATAGATAGATAGATAGATAGATAGATAGATAGATAGATACATAGATAGATAGATAGATAGATAGATAGATAGATAGATAGATAGATAGATAGATAGATAGATAGATAGATAGATAGATAGTTTATGTGTTACTTATTTTATTATAAATAGGTACGTAGTTGGTTTGGTCGGGTGAAAATCAACAGTTTTAGAATTTGAGCAATATAGAAAATCACTTGTAAGTATCCGGTAGTGGTGACATTTGGTGATAACGAACAGTGTTTAAAATCAAAAGTCCAAAGGAAAAATACAAATCAGGAGCAGAGCAAACACGGACCTAAAAACAAATTAGAGGTAGGATCGGGTGCCATGAAAAAGTGAGCATCATCTGCTGACCTGCTACACCCGCCGTGTTTTTTATCATCCGTAGACAATTATGTGAATAATTATAGTCTAACAATAAGTATGAAAAACGTCAAATGTATATCACACCGCAATAGAATTTAGTAAAATTGATTATTTATAATTTTAACAACGATCATATGCATTCACAAACAGTATAGAAGTGTAGAGCCAAAACCTTTTAATATACATGTAGATTTGTTACTGTAACGTGTGTCCAGCCGAGCGGTTGCTATTAATTATTTGGACACGTACCCGGTTACACCCGGGATTCTGCAGAACACTTTATTATAAATTGGCCTGTTGTCTTTCAGGCTAAAAACAAACTGAATCAATATATTTACGCTGATTATTTTAATAAATCTATTTAGTCAAGATATTTACGACGATTGGTACTTAAATCAAAATATTAATTTCACAGGGATTTACCTAAGCCCCAATCAACCACAAGTTTCCCCTTGTTAAACTTAGTCCAATGTCCCCGACCACTTGCACAAGCTACCAAACTACCCCTTTACCAATGCCCCCAGACAATTGGCCTTTCTACTCTTTTCTTAGCTAAGATTTGAGTTCAACTCTGAACCCTTTAAAAGTTTTCATTATTTCATGATTATATATATAAACTGCAAAAAATGATATAAAAATTGATGTGAGTTTATGGAAAACAAAAGATGTGCTGTCAATATGATTTTATAAATAAAATCTGAGCCTTGGCGAGGGGATAGAAAAAACAACGAGTTGGATAAAAATCATATTCCATTGGAAATCATGAGAGATTCTTTATATCACATGTTTTCCACGTCTTATGTTAAACCTGGATCATTTCTCTAAACATTATCGCACAATACATTTACAACAAGACGTCAACAACTTTAATCATGTTAAAAAATGTCCTTGCATGAAGATTAACAAACAAGCATTTCATTTTCTAACAATTTATAAAAAAAATGAAACAACATTAAGTGTTCACGTTTATAACTCTACACTGTTCAACTAAATTATTATGTTACTTATTCATCCGCCTGAAGCTACGATATGTTTGATGATGACGTCACGCGGCAAAACACACAGGATTATTCAAAAATGTATTATATGAGTGATATCCATTGCATATTGAGCTAGACATGTGATAAATTTGTTTATGCAATGAGGGCTACCTTTATTGCCCGCATGAATTATAAAAAAAACATGTTATTGTTTATATTTACATCTTCCTTTTCATAAATCAATAACTTATCGTAAAGTGTAAGTAAAATTAACCAAATTATTGTTAAGGTCAAGATTTAGTTAATGATTTCAGACTATCTTTTTGGTGTTAGAACCATTATGACGTCATAATTGGTTTGATGAATCTTTTTACGTATTTTACGGCTTTAAAGGAATTATGCAGGAAATAAAATAATATTTTGACATTACTAGTATATACGTTATCACGGGAAAAGTAATCCCGGTACCTATATTCCATTTGACATCATTTCAAAGAGGAGGCCAAGGGCTTGTTTAATATCGTTTTTGGCGAGACTGTAGGCAATCTAGATATATTTTATTTGTCAAAAATGGACAAAACTCCGAGATTTGTTACTTTTATCCTTCATATTTCATAGAAAATGATTGTTTAAAACATGATTTTTCATACATTACATTTTCATTGCACTCATATTATTCCTTATAATTCATAAATACATTTGTATACCAGCAAGATTTTGTAATATTTCCATGATTTTTAATTTGCACTTTGCTATGTTTGGACTCAAGATTGGGTTATTTTCATCTGATGATAAAAGTGTATTTTCATGACTTATTAGATTGTGGGATAATACAGTTTCTATGTAAACTCGTTTTATATATAGGCTATATAATAGCAATAAAATACCCCGTTAAAGATTTCTGGATACACTTTATAGAGAGGGTCCTTTGATTCCTCACTCTGTAAAAAAAAAAAGGTTTTTCTATTAGTATTATATTAAAGCATTGGGCTATTGAATGTCGAGATTGTTGGTGGATTGATGGATGGATTTATGGATGGTTGATTTAAAGAGTGGAAGAGATAGATGAATGACTGGGTGAGCGAGCTGGTGGACATACAGGAAACAATACCTTTTCAAGGATAGTTGGTAATGGTATTATCCGTTCTTGTTGTAATGGTCTCTGTACACAAAAAAAATAAAAAATTATCATAAAGTTTTAGATTTTTTCGAGCATATATATCGGCAGTACCAATATTTCTATTTAAGATTGAAAAACAATGTGATACTTTTTGTGCTATCAATTTAATCGTAATCAGGTAAGAAATCGGGCTCGACGGATAAAAAGGTTTAATACTTTGTGCATGAGGGGAAAACGTTGACGCAGCATCTACTTGTAAGGATACAATATCGGTAGTGATTCCAAGATATCATATCACACCGTTATTTAATTTAGTAAATATGATTATTTAGATCGAACAACGACTACATGCATTTATGAAGACAATAATTTGTAAAGCTATAAACCTTTCAGATACAACCCTATTTGCTACTTTTTTCTTGAAGAGAGACGCAACGTTAACTTGATATTTGAATAGTTACATACATGTAATATGAAAGATTTATTCGCGGAATTTTATGTAACTTAGATTCCATATGCTTTCTTAAAGCTGCTTGGTCCGATTTTTTCGTAATTACAGTATCAAAATTTTGTTCAAACAAATCATTTATCTTACAAAGTTATGGACTTTCTCCTATTTACACCAGCAGAATCAATCTCCTTTCAAAGTTAGAAATATTCAAAGTAAATAAAAATAATTTCTCTTTGGGCAAACGAAAAAACAAACCAAAATGCATCACGGGAATGTTCAGAAAAGGAAACCGCATGGTTTCGTCCCCCGAATGATTGGGGTTATTCAACCCGCATGATATGCATCGATTGTAAAGAAAACAGACTTTAGAAATATTGGCGAACAAAACATACACATGTTTATTTGTAATTTGTCTGATCATTTGTCTGACCATTTCGACCTTTATTTAAAGCGATGTCAAATTCGTAATACAACCATACCCGTCTCGTCGTCAGGGGTGAAATTTAACATGAGGCGAAATAACGCGGTACCTTTTAATGTCGTTTGTTTTGTTAGCAGATTTTGTACGTATTTTTCTTCATTGAAATTTGGCTAAATTGACTGGGAAAACTACTGAAATGTCTATTATTATACATATACTAAGCATAGCCATCGTTTAAAAGCGTGCATAAAATTTGATATAAAATCGGACCAAGCAGCTTTAACAACCCTGCAATGTATTTTATCTTTTAAATTTTGATATTTTCCTATATGCCGAAAAAATATATACTCTAAGTTCTGAAATTTTATTGCGACTGGGTTTTATTATATTATCTAAGGATGGATAAATATTGTAAATTCCATCTCTACTCGTAATTTAAAATATATATAAAAAGACCATAGTGCCTTTTATTGTAAGTTTTGGCCTTTTCGTCACTTTTCAATAGCATATTACATGTAATCAAATGCCTTCATATAAAATTTATTTGTTGCATTTTTATAAACGTAAAGATATTTCGCTGAAGCGGATTTATATTTTTTTTCTATGTTTACCATATATTTAGTATAGAATTTATTGATTTTTTTGGGGATTTTTTATATAAACAGTATATTTATATATGAAAATCGATGCCGAATAAACTCAAAGGTACCGATGCATTACCATAAAAGTCAGTTGTGATTTACTAAAGTTATATTATTAATACATTGTTTTTACCTACATTATGATGGCACAATCGTGTTTGGTTCATTATAGCTTATTATCTTTACTTAATTCAGAGCAGTACTCGTGAAAGACATTGTTAGCCATATTTCTCTTCACTGCCGCTAACATTATATACATAGTGCCTGTTTGGGAGGGTAACAGTTGAAATTGACACCCCGAGAAAACCATTGTCAACCGACGCGAAGCGTTTCATTTATACTGAATGTCTTAATTTTAAGAAATTTTACTGCCTTTATATAGGAGTAACGTGAATTCTACAGCGAACCGTACGCGCATAATTTTCGCGCATGTAACATTTTTTAATGTTACCCGTTGCTAAGTGCGTTGCTAACGCTGAGGGTAATAGAAAATATTATTAACTGCGTCTTAACCAATCTGATTTCAGTATTTAACATGAAAGTATAACAAAACAACCTTACAGCCCCTATATATAAGCCGTAAACCTTTTAATATTTCAGAGTATTTCGCTGTAGAGTTTTCACCTGTGTGGACGTCATCTTGCCTTGTTGTGTTACTCGGTCGCGATGATTTTATCAAATCTTACGCATTTTTTCCAACTCAGGAGAATTCTAACTAGGATTACCATATGCCGGTTAGTTTGTGCACGCAGAAAATAGATTGACCCAGACAGACAGACATTCTTTATATCTTGTGAGTTAACAAGTATTTGGTGCAATAACAGTGTTATAAAGAGAATAGTTTAAAATTGTAAATATATCAGAATATCTTCTCTAATAACGTGAACACATGGCAATTTATAATTATCCTAATTTTAATTCCGCCATTTTGGCTGGGTTTTTTACTGGCTAAAAAGGCTCAAATTTGTCAGTAAAAAGTTCTTTATGTTTTATACAGTTTTTTGGAGTACTTCGAATCACCCTGAATTATCGCTATGTAATGTATGACACATCAACAAAAAACAAGTACTCCTTTTAAAGGAATGATCGGCAATAATGATATATTGATAGCAAGAAGCATTCAACATGATCAGTTTGATGTAAAATAATTTAAAAAGTACTGTATTTTTAAAACATATAGAATATTTTGAATCTGTACACCATAATTTCATCATTATAAACTGTCAACAAATTTAATTTTGAAATAAATTTGGGGAAAGCCGTTCGTAAACTCCTTGTCTAGTTTTATATCTTTAACGTAATTATTAAATGTTAACTTTATGAATCTTCATTTCAGAATACTGAGTAGAGCTCTAAAAGCACTGGCGTCGGAAGCAAATTGAAAGTGAGGGGGCTAGACTAATCCTCAGAAATATGGAGGGAAAAAAGATAATTCCCAAAATCATGGAAATCCTAATCCGTGGGTGGGGGGGGGGGAGTATACCTTTACTTCTATACTCCCCCCCCCCCAAAAAAAAAAATCTTACCTACCAGAAGTTTTCCCCCCGAATCATGTAATTCGTAATCTGTGTGTGTGTGGGGGGGGGGGGGGGGGGGCTCTAATATGCCTATAACTCCAACTTCTCAATCTATTAAGGTAAATTTAGGAACAAATATCTTTGCTGCGAGAAAAAGTGGGGGGGGGGGGGCTGAACCCTCTATGATGCTAAGCCCTCCTAGCCCCCCCCCCCCCCCCCCCCTGGTTCCGACGCCCATCATGAAAAGAGCACTAACACGTATACAAAGAAAGAGTTGTATTAAAATATTTTAATGCGACTGAAAGACATTGAATGCCATCATAACTTGCTATTGAGGTCGCAGTATAACGTAACCTTATTTATAAATCATGCCGTCTTCCTAGCTACTATTATGCAACATCAATAGATCGAGGTCAGTTCATGGAGCATCTTCTTATGATTGAGGTCAGTTCATCGAGGTCAACTGCATTACTGAATGAAACTTTCGATCGAAATTCTTACGCGTGAGACAAAATGTGCATTCTTGAATTAACAGGTCGAACTGTATTTTATGTATGTTTGCATCTCTTAAGGTAAATGAATTGAAATAAAACTGAGTAAAATGTTATATAAATACTAAACCAAACTTTAAGTTTTTATAAGAACTACTTATGCAAGCGGAATGTGTGCACACATGGAAGCATTTGCCGGATGCCTCATATGGACACAATAGTGATCGGCCGAAGCCGATCACAAAAAATTACCCTACAGTCATCATAAGCAATATCTAAAATTGAAATAGAAATTATTACACCTTAGCAAATTCCTTTTCGATGAACACTTTATGAAAGAAATTTGCATGGTAAAATCTATTCATTATTTGTCACGTATGTAATGATTAATATATAATTATTGATTTTGTACACCCTGTAACAGTAGATTTCGTTCTGGTTTGTGTCTCTCTCTTTTCAAAGAACTGCAGTACTTGCAGGAGTTAATTTTTTAATCATTATTTATTTTAAAATCATTCTGTATCAGTAATCAAAATATTTCTGGAAAATTTTATCTGAATAATTTTTAACAACAAATAATAAGTCTAGTCTGATTCTGTCCTTTATTCGGATAATATGCCCTTGATAAAAAATTTACTGTTATAGAAATGGTGCTTTGGTATTCAATAACAGCAAATCAGTCTTATAGTCTCGTTAAACAAGACGCTCGGCTGTCTCCGTAAATCTCCGACAATCTCTCTAGGTCGGAAATTTACGTAGACAGCCGACCGTCTGGAATAACAAGACTAACCATTGCGTAGGAAAAAAGACGACAACACAAATATATATATTGTAATTACCATTTAAATCTGGCTATTTTTAAGGTATTGATTAAATTAGTTTCCTTGAAAAGCAGTGCTTCTGAAAACATTACGTTATTCTCCAAGTACTAGGTTTATTCGGTGGTAAGATTTCGTGCTTAGGTCCAAACACTGTTTCATTTCTGTTTTGCCAGAATAACTGCTTAGTAGAGTTGATTAAAATCAACTCCCAAAAACGAGTAGAATGGTGGACCCTGGTATATTAGAATATATAAATTGTGAGTACCATTTAAAATCTGACTATTTCCAAGGTATTGATTTAAAAAGTTTCCTTGAGAAGCAATCCTTCTGAAAACATTGCATTGAATATATCATTATCTCCAAGTACTAAGTTTATGTAGTGGTGCTTAGGTCCAAACACTGTTTCCCTTCCGTTTTGCAAGAGTATCTTCTTAGTAGAGTCGTTAGAAATTAACTTCCAAAAATGAATAAAACGGGTGGTCCGTTGTTTAGAAAGGATCTATTGAGACCTATTAAGTTGACAAAAAGCCTCGAATGACGCGATTACAAAGGTCGCAAACCCCTTGACTCTATGTTACAAATAATGCACGTCGCCTTAGTTTTTTCAACAGAAATAACAGGAAGAATGATGTTTCTTGATGTAGAAGGATTTTAACAAAGCGTTCGAACACTATCACACATCATTCACAATATATTCAACTGCACTTTTTTCTTTAATAACAGTTGCATCCTTTGTATAAAGGGACTTACATGAAACTGATGCCGGGAGGACAAGTGGGCTGCTTTCAAACTCTTACTGACCCACCCCCATTTTTTCTATCATTATAATGTAACCAATGCACACCTTCTTTGCGAAGAACGAACCGCAGCAACTTTGCAGTACTTCTCTCACAATTGTACCATTCCCATAGATGTTCTGGAAATGCAAACGCAACAGTTTTTGCTCGTCATAATTTTTTTTTACATGGCACCTGTTTTGAGTAACACTGAGTGAATGATTCTTGTTCTCAAACAAACAGTGCTTAAACTAAGGTTTAGTTTCGGTTGATTGCTTTTACATGTAATTAAGTATATACTTCTCTCATCCATATCTTTGATTGAAAGAGCAAATGTCCATTTGAGGAAAGATCGAAATTAAATATACAAAATTCACAATTCTGCATAAAAAAGAATCTAAGATCGTTATAAATGTCGTTAATTTTAAAAAAGGAAAAGTATGCTCACAGATGGAATCAAACCAGGGCACAAAAACATCACGTGTTACATAACTAGCGGTTTAACCTACTGAGCTATTCAGAACTTAGACTCTTTGGTGTAAATATAGACCAATATGATAGAAATCAGTTTCCGAAATTTTTGTCAGTTGTTCGCGATATTCGACACCAGGGCTGAGGTGCCCCTAAACAAATTCTATCCTTATTTGTTCCTTTAAACAAAACCTATCAAAATATCTCAGATTAAAACCAAGTAGAAATATACCATTTTCCAGAGAAAATGCTGTTTTCGCCAACTTGAAGATTAAAATTGCAAGAGCAATATGAAGTTTAAAATGCAAATTCGAAAAATATATAAATATGTACGATAGAAAATAACAAAAATACTTTGATTTTCAAATGTGTTTTTTTTCTTTTGGAAAATTCATCTCCCCTATAGGCCAATTCAATTGTTATTCGCAACAGATCCTAAAGCAGGTCGAAAAGGTCTCGTTTGCATTTACATTTAAACTAACTTTATTTATTGCCAAATTCTCACGAGTTGAAGGAAACAAAGCGTTTAGAAATAAAGACCGTGGATAATTTAACTTATTGTATTCTGGACAAAGGTAAATGGTATATATAAAATTGATTTATGGTTTCAAATTTATTTTCCAAATTTATCAGAACAGGTTTTTCATTTTTCCCAATTTCGTCCGGACATATTATTTTCGTTATGTGATGCAAGGCCGCCATACTTGTAAGAACTGTAGACTACGGCGTAGTGAAGTTTGAACTGTTTGTTGAATAATAATAATAGATGTATCAGAAAATAATCACGAAACGGAAACGAATTGGCTGTTGAGATACAATATGAAACAGTTCATAACATTACAACATTGACGTGATTACTTCCGACATGGCAGCCAAGGAGTCCGAAGAAGATGGCCAGAAGCCATTGGCAGATGCCACAGAACTTGATGTTGGAGAATCACGACCCTCAAGAAACAGAAAACTTACAGAACGTGGAAAGTCATATAAATTAGAACAATATTATAGCACGTTTAGAAAGTTGAAAACATTCGGTTCACAAATAAAGACCTTGATGTTCGAAAATAAGAGTGACACTGAAGATGTGAGAAAACAATACGGTGCATGGTTGAATACATATGAACGTTTCCTCAATTATTTTGATGAACTTGCAACGCAAATAGATGAAAGGGAAAAGAGTGAAATGTTTGCAGATAACTATGACTATGATATATTCCTGATTAACTTTAAGAAGGAAGTCGAAGATTACTTTTCTCGCATGGAAGAGACAAAGAGCAAGATCATTAAAGTTAAAAGTCATGCGACATCATTCACTTCTAATGCATCAAACATTTCTTCACAAAGAATTAAAGAAGAAACAAAGTTAGCAGAATTAGAAGCTCGTAAATCTGTCCTGAAGAGAAAAAAGCAACTCGAGATGGCTAAGCTGCAACTGAAACTAGATGAAGAGGAGCTGGATATCGACACAGGTATTGCAGTATCACACGCTAAAAGTGAAGTGCTACAAAAATATGAAAATATTCCTGAAGAACAGTCTTTAAATCGGTTTGATTTTATTGAGAATAAGGAAGAAAGTGTCGGTTGTCCTAGACAATTAATTCCAAAACCTTCGCCACGAACGCCTAAGTTTCAACAAGAAATCGGGTCAAAGATATCATGCTCTTTGGATCCAAATGCCAACGCCTTTGTTCCAAGATCCCACAGCACTGATAAGGAAACAAAGCAACAAGATGCGCTACAAGATGGTGTTAACTATTTGAGAAGACCCTTACCAGAAAGAAAAAGGTTCGGCGGAGACCCACTGGAATATAGAAGATTTATTAGACAGTTCCATGCTAAAGTAGTTATAAACACTAAAGACGATGATGAACGAATGAACTATCTGGAACAAATGACACATGGGGTGGCAGGTCGCGTCGTATCCGGCTTCAGCCATATCGACGGCAAGAGGGCATACAAAGCAGCAATGAACCAACTTGAAGAAAGGTACGGCGACGATGAACTAATCGTCACAACCTTTATTAAGAAAGCTCTCGAATGGCCTCAAGTGAAAGATTCAAAGATGTTGGATGAGTTTTCCTTATTCTTGGTAGAATGTCAAAATGCTGCAGAGAGTATGGATAGCATCAAAGTTTTTGACTATCAGGAAAACATGAAAAGATTAATGTTGAAATTACCAATATACATGCATGACAGATGGAGAAGCGTCGTCTTGAAGAAAAGGGATGCAAAGAAAAGAGTGGCATTTTCAGACTTTGTGACTTTCATAAAAAATGAAGCTAAAAAATCCAACGATCCAACCTATGGAAACATATCAGTTAACGAATCTCGACAGAGCAATTATAAACCACAGAAGAAAGTTGTACTGTCAACAGACATTATAAATGACACATCTAAACCAACAGACTTAAACGTGAAATGTGTTTATTGCGAAAATTCTTCTCATCTACTCAGTGACTGCAAGAAATTCATAGGGATAAGTCTCCAGGAAAGATACAGCTTTATGAAGAGTAAAGGACTGTGTTATGGATGCTTGAAGAAAGGACACATGAGTATGAAGTGTAGAAACAGACTGAGGTGTTCATTATGCGGACGTTTTCACCCTACAATTCTTCATGATCCAACGAAATCCTCAGTAAACGCGTCAAATCACAAAAGCGAGGCTGGTGACTCTTCACTAGCAGTTCCGAAAATAAAGCAGTCTGCTGCTAATTGCTTTGCAGAGAATTCAAGTATTAGTGCTTGTTGTGATACTGGGGCCGGTGATCAAACATGTGCCATGGCTATAATCCCGGTAAGAATAAAATTGAAGGACAAAAGCCATAGTGTTGTAACATATGCATTTTTCGACTCGGGCAGTAGTGTCTTCTTTTGCACTGAAAACCAAATGCGGCAACTCGGAGCAAGTGGCAAGAGATGTAACATCACTTTGAACACAATGGGAGAAGCCTACCAACTGTCATCTCACTCAGTTAAGGGTCTGCAGATCAGCGATATGAGCATGACAGAATTCATTGATCTTCCTAAAGTCTACACTAAAGACAAGATGCCAGTCAACCATGACCATATCCCAACTAAGAAGGAAATATCAAGATGGCCCCATTTATCGCATGTTACACTTACAGATGTTAATGCTGAGATTGGCCTCCTCTTAGGTAGCAATGTTCCAGATGCTTTCGCTCCATATGATGTGGTAACTGGGCCTAGCGGTTCCCCTCACGCTACTAAGACGCGGTTAGGATGGATCGTATGGAACGTACTCAGGGAAGGAGAAACTAGAACATGTGATGTGAACAGAGTGACAATTGAACAGTATTGTGAATGTGACATGAAACTAGAAGAATTAGTTAAGGCATCAATAAACTCTGATTTTCCAGAACGTGCTATAGAAGACAAAAGAGAACATTCAGTGGAAGATAAGAAGTTTCTGAGTCAGGTAGAAGGATCTATCAGTCAAGAAAATTGTCATTATTCCATAGGACTACCATTCAGAGAGAATTCTGTGAATCTACCAAATAATATGATTCAAGGACAGCAACGACTTGAAAGTTTGAAGAAGAAGATGTTGAAAAATCCCCAATTTAGAAATGAATATATCAGCTTTATGAACAAACTGTTTGAACAGGGTTTCGCAGAAGCAGTTCCTGAGATGCAGCTAAAGAGGGATGACGGGCGAGTATGGTATCTTCCTCATCACGGTGTATACCATGAAAAGAAGCCAGGAAAGATAAGAGTAGTTTTTGATTGTTCAGCAGTTTTTATGGGTGTGTCTCTAAATAGTCAATTACTACAAGGACCTGACCTAACCAATAGCCTCTTGGGTGTACTTTTGAGATTTCGACAGGAACGTATCGCAGTACAAGGTGACATAGAGGCCATGTTCCATCAAGTTATCGTACCAGAGAAGGATAGAGATTGCATGCGATTCCTTTGGTGGAAAGATGGAAATCTGGACGCTGAACCTAATCATTACAGGATGAAAGTGCACATTTTTGGGGCTACGTCTTCACCGGCATGCTGTAATTATGCATTGCAAAAGACTGTCAAAGAATATGGCGAAGAATATGATCAATGTGTACAAAATGTCATAATGAGAAACATGTATGTTGACGACTGCTTAGCATCAGTTGACACTGAAGAGGAAGCCATATCTCTTATTAAGGACTTGATAGACCTCTGTAAAAAGGGAGAATTTCGTTTAACAAAGTGGATTAGCAACTGTGCAGAGGTTTTAAAGTCAGTTCCAGAGGATGATAGAGCTGATGACATCAAGAAGTTGAGTCTAAATGGTGAAACATTGATAGAGCGTGCCCTGGGGGTGTATTGGTTTGTTGAGAATGATTCCTTGGGATTTCAACTAGGAATAAAGGACCAACCAACGACAAGACGAGGAATTCTATCTGTGACGAGTTCTATATATGATCCTTTCGGCATTGCATCACCATTTGTTATGACAGCTAAATCTTTGCTGCAACAGCTGTGTAGAAATGGCATAAGATGGGACGAGAAAATCGATGAAACTTTGTTGAGAAACTGGAACAGCTGGCTTACACAAGTAAAACAATTAGAAGATGTAAGGATTGAAAGATGTTACAAACCAATGAATTTTGGACACTCGGCGTCGTACCAGTAACATTGTTTTGCAGATGCGAGTGAACTTGGTATGGGAGTTGTCATATATCTGCGAATTACTGATGGGAATAAGGTAGTACATTGTTCATTTGTGATGGGAAAATCAAGAGTCGCACCACTTAAGTCGATGACAATCCCTAGGATGGAGCTTGCAGCTGCTACTCTAGCTGTGAAGTTAAGCAAATTAGTTGATGACCAACTAGACTATCCTATAGAAAAGATACACTTCTGGACTGACAGTATGTCAGTGCTTCGTTATATAGCTAACACAAAGACTCGATTCCAAACCTTTGTTGCAAACAGGCTTGCCATCATTCATGCCGCTACAAACTTTGACCAATGGCATTATGTCAACACAAAAGAGAACCCAGCCGACTGTGCATCTAGAGGAGTTTCGTCAGTTGTTAAATTTATCGATAATCAGCGTTGGTTCCATGGACCCGAATTTCTCGGGAAACAAGAATCTACCTGGCCTGCGGAACATGAAATTGATACCACTCTGGCGACGAATGATGTGGAAGTGAAAAAATGTGCCGACACTGCTCTCATACAATCTCCAGTATAAGGTGTTGAAAGAATTCTGGAACATTTTTCAGACTGGAAAAGAATGAAAGTTGCTGTTGGATGGTTCCTGACAGCCAAGAATAACCTGCGGAAAACAGTCATTCAGAAGAGAGAAAGACATGAGAAAATGATGAACTCTGGGATTCCTGAAGAAAAGATCAAGCAGAATGAAAACATGAGGAGTGAAAATAGATTAAAGAAGCCTAGATTAGTAAAGAACATTCCATACCTCAATGCTGACATCCTTGATAGAGCAGAAAGAGAACTTATTGCATATGAGCAGAGGCGATATTACGCTAACGAATTGAAAGATCTTGTAGCCAAACACGGGCATGTCAAAAGGTCTTCGCAGCTTTCCAGATTAGATCCGTTTCTACATGAAGGAGTCTTAAAGGTGGGAGGAAGACTAGAAAAGCTAAATGTACCCTTTACCGCAAAGCATCAAATGATTGTCCCAAAAAATTCCAGACTGGCAAAGTTGATTTGTTAGATGCCCACAGATTTACAGGACATCTGGGCAAGAATTCCACTTTAGCTGTGATTCGAGAGAAGTTTTGGATTCCTGGTGTTTCTTCTCTATTGAAATCGCTTATCTCGAAATGTGCTATATGCAGAAGATACCAGTCTCCTCCCATGCAGCAGAAGATGGCTAATTTACCCGCCGAAAGGCTTAAAACAGATGATCAGCCTTTTACTTATGTAGGCATGGACTACTTTGGACCATTTGAGTTGAAGAGAGGAAGGAGTATGGTAAAACGCTATGGTGTGATATTCACTTGTCTTAACACCCGAGCAATTCATCTTGAAGTTTCATTCTTCTTGGATACAGATTCATGTATTGATGCTATTCGCCGATTCATCGCACGGAGAGGAAAACCAAAATTTATCAGGTCGGACAATGATACAAACCTTGTGGGTGCTGAGAAAGAACTAAAAGAAGCCCTCAAAAAATGGAACATAAACCAGATTCATTCTCACTTACTGCAGTCAGGGATAGATTGGACATTTAATCCACCATCAGCGTCACATTTTGGAGGTGTCTGGGAGCGGCTTATCAGATCTGCTAGAAAGGTGCTATTTTCTGTTCTACATGAACAAACTATCCATCTCGACGATGAAGGACTCGCAACGTTGTTCTGTGAAGTTGAAGCTATTCTCAATGGAAGACCTTTGACGCCTACATCAGATAATCCAAGTGATCTGAGTGTTCTAACACCAAACCATTTGCTACTTCTCAAATCCGGAGAAACATTACCACCTGAAACTTTTTCACAAAGAGACAACTATGTACGTCGTAGATGGCGACAGATCCAGTACCTTGCAGACATTTTTTGGCGCAGATGGATTAAGGAGTACCTACCTCTTCTTCAGAGTAGACAGACGTGGCTGAAGCAAGGTCGCAATGCTAAAGAAGGTGATTTGGTTCTCATTGTCGAAAATGGACCGAGGAATCATTGGAATCTTGGTCGAATTCTGGAGGTTCAGAAGGATGTACATGGTATCGTGCGTGTTGTCAAAGTGAAAACCGTGTCCAGTATTCTTACGCGCCCAATAGCCAAAGTTTGTCTTGTGTTGGAGTCAGATGAGGAAGACTAAGATATATAAAATTGATTTATGGTTTCCAAATTTATTTTCCAAATTTATCAGAACAGGTTTTTCATTTTTCCCAATTTCGTCCGGACATATTATTTTCGTTATGTGATGCAAGGCCGCCATACTTGTAAGAACTGTAGACTACGGCGTAGTGAAGTTTGAACTGTTTGTTGAATAATAATAGATGTATCAGAAAATAATCACGAAACGGAAACGAATTGGCTGTTGAGATACAATATGAAACAGTTCATAACATTACAGTATATAAAGTGACATCAAACACGTTTATTGAAATAATGTCACGTGGCACGCATGGCAACGAAGAATCACATTACGAAACTAATGGCTAAGCGAGTTCACACCAAGTAAATGACATCGGTCGAAAGACCCACTGAACTATTGTGATTTTATTTAAGTTACATATGACCGCAGTGAGGTACATATTCTCTTATCACATACATGTAGAAATAGATATTCTTTTTTACAAAATACCTTTACAAACTAATGAAGAAAACTGTTGCTAAGTATGCTTTCAAACGTGGGACGGAGCTAAACATTGAAATAGATTCAAAATATTAAATGTAAAAAGTTTCCCTTACCATAAATTATGATTTATAGTGATTGATTAATTTATTTTGATTTAATCATACATGTCTACTTCATGTGCTCATATGGGCTTTTTCATTCCTATGAAATCACCCTGTCACGTGACTTTCTAGACCAATCAAATATAATAGAATAATCATACTGAGGTATAATAATAAATGCTGCTGCTTCTCTGTTTCTATTTGGAAGGCATGTTCTCTCGCTTTCAACTATGTCTACCGAAGAGCGTCGGAAATGGGCGGTATATATACCCCCTCTGACTCGCACGAGCATTCGTACCATGGAACGCATGATCGCACGTCCAATCGCATTGGCGCAGTTCAATCGTCCGATCACCTGCTCTCTCGCGGGTGTCTTCCCACTTAGCTAAAATTCTGAATTGTTTATGGGTGACTGATTTTAGCTAAGTGGGAATGGTGCACAGGTAAGGGTGTCAAAGAACAAAGGAAATTAATTACAGGTGAACTATAGTCTGTTCAATTCATTGACCTTAAATAAAAAAAAATACCAGGCAATTTTTTAAGATTTTGTTCAAAATTTTAAAAACTTAAATACATGTAATAGAAGTAGATTTTGAATATTAAAAAGGGTTTGTTTTATGATGGATAGTAGCTAAATTTTATTGTATGTAAAATTACTCAATATTCATTATTTTGAGGAGAGGGGAAACAGACATAGTTGCATCAAAGTTTATTTTAAATACATGTACAATCACAATCAACAACAAACTCCGTTTAGCAGTTATAACTTATTTTGAATATCATATACATGTACATAAATATTTCAGCATGTTAGTTAGTTATAATTTACTTTTTTATTGCAAATATCCTGGGGTGGATTGAAGCTTATCTTACCGATAGACAATTAACATAAAGTGAATTTAGAAGGTTTTTTATCTACTTATAAAACTATACATGCTGGGATAATTGTTATTTGATTAGAAAATCTCTTTTTTAGAAATGTTTATGTATTACATAGTCTCTTTATACCATTGTAAAGTGGTCTTGAGATTGAAATTAATGATCTTGGATACCACAAGGGCCAGTATCAGTGCTATTAATGATACTGCTGATGGCATATTAAATAACATTAGAATTTTTGCTGATGATACATTTCTGTTTGCCATTGTTAATAATGACATTATTACCCCTTCTATGCCCCTTATTGAGGATCTTGAAAAAAATAAAAATTATATGGTCCAAATTTTGGGCTGTTCATTCTAATAGTGGAAAAACGATTAATGTTAATTTTACAAGAAAGCAGAGAAATTATCACATCATACAGGATACACTATGGCTACGGTGGTGATTAATATATAAAAAAAATCAAATGCTCATGTACATTTAGGAATGCATTTTCAGGCTGATGGAACTTGGACTTATCATATACTATTGTAACAAATATACATGAAAAGGCTTGTAAGAATATACTTACAATACTGAAACGTGTCATAGATAGAAATTTGTTTATGAAAATCTATTTTGCTTTTATATATGCTTCAAAAAGATCATGTTTGTATGATGGACTGGGCTGGGAACCTTTACATTTTAAGAACACACATAAACTACATTTAATGTACATGTATGATAGTTAATGGTATAGCATTTAATGAAATTTAATGGCATTTAAATCAAGCATTAGTTTGATTAAAGTTTCATATGATCTAATTAAACCATCAATTTCTGTGGTGTGTTGTTTATTTACGCAATTGCTTGCCAGGCCTATTAAATTTATTTTATTTTTTCTTAAATTTATTCTATTTTTTCAATTTATAAATATTTAACCTTTCAATAATTAATAGAACTTAAATCAAAATTTTTATTGTCAAGAATATATACATGTAACTATATATCATAGGTGATTTCTAATACAGGTAGTTCACACCTAAAACAGACTATACACAATGCTTACTCAGGTGTGAAAATCACAATTTTAGCTAGGTGGGAATAAGAATTTCAGAATTTTAGCTACATGGGAATAAACCCTCTCGCGCGATCCTATCGCATTATCTTTCAACAGTCGCTTTCATTGTACAACAGTCGCATAAAGACACAAGATATATCGCAAGATTTAATGCGTTTACATCGCCAACGCTCGTTTAGATCGTGCGAATTTCGTACGAATACTTTTTTCAAATGCGATTTTTTCGGCTACAGTTTACGATTCATATCTAATTGTATCGGTCGCACGAATATTCAGTCGCTTCTGCTCGTGTGCCAATTGTGAAAGGGGCTTAAATCGGGTATCACTCTTGTTAGTACACAAACCGTTGTAAAACGTTTGTGCTAATGTTCGTGCGTTTTACTGCAATAATTTGGATCGCGTTTGGTCGCGTCTAAATAGTGTGCATGTCCACTATTCATCAGAGACTTGATGAGACCAGTAAAACGTATGCAACGAATGCGAGAGCTCGTGCAACGTAAGCGAAGGCTCGTGCAACGTATGCGAGAGTTCGTGCGAAGCTTAACAATTTCGATCGCAGTGGTGTAAAGTGGTCGTGCGCCAAATGTGAAAAGGGCTTAACAAGGCAAAAATGATCATTGAGAAAACAGCCAGCGCCGTTTTTATATTGGTTTCTGAATTGTTTCTATGACACATTGTACTAAAACCACTTTCTACCAAATATGGCCCATTCGCTAAATGAAAATGAAGTACATTTTATTACAAAAAACTACCACCCATTGTCAACTCTGACACTTGCCCTAATTAACTTTTGGTCAAACCGGACATTGGACGTACATAACAAAAGTCAAACCAATATATGTTTGTAGTTTTCCCGGATATTTCGGCTGTTTTCAACATTAGAGACATTTTTTGTTATACAGCGCATTCCTCGCTGATCAATATTTTAAGTGTAATTAAAAGAAAAAGTAAAAAAAAAATTCCAACGAAAAATATTATCAGCGAGGAATGCACTGTCATCGAAATAATACCGTTTGACTTATCGCGGGAAGAGGAGAAATTGTCGTCTGTCAGCTTGTGATGAACTGATCAGCATGATGAGTGCTGGTGTCTGCATATGAGATATCCTGATATCATTTCGCTATAATATCATTTGTAAGTATATGCAAAACTTTAGTTTAAACATCTTTTTCACACTTGTATCTCTTTTTTTTAAGGTTTAAAACACCAACTTTTTAATAACCATGCAAACAAGTAGTTTATGAGAAAATGCCAAGGGTACTGCAACTGTTTGACGTTTCTAATGTACAGTAAGCATATGAAACGAGTAAATGATATAAAAAAAAATACGTGCTCATTAAAATTAAAAATGTTTTTAACTTTCATAGATAGAATTTGTACATCGTACACAGTTTGTTTACAATCGGAGAATTCGACTTGAAAGTCTGTCATTGGGTGTTTAAGGAATATGTAGTTGAAACACGTAGAATAAAACTACTTGAGAACAAATAGTAGTTTTATTTTTTTGAAAGGTGATTTAATATTATCAAAAGTCATTGTTGTTAAATAGGTTTTAGCTAGTTATTATAAATAAATGTCTTACGTAAAGAATTGAATGCACTATTCTAAATAGCTTCAAGAACTCTAACAAAGTTGCAGTAGTGGTTCTTGCATTTTTTACACCTGCATTAATTAGGAAATTGTATTTACTTTGTGGAAAAAATGAATAATTAATTAATAATAATAATAATTAATAATTAACTTTGTGCTAATTCATTTTTTTACCATATATTGCCACTATTTTTAAAAAAAAATTCACAAATCTACAAATTCAATGCTCTTAATAAAACTTGTATTTCCATTTTAAAATCATTTCATCAAATTGCTATTTTTTTTCATCAAACATTGTTTAACAAAGTGATAAAGATTATTCTAATAAATTTTGAACTTGATATCAAATGTGTTTGCTACTCTTTATTATTATTTTTTTTAAATTTAATCTTTCAATTTAAATTTGCTTATATATATATATATATATATATATATATATATATATATATATATATATATATATATATATATATATATATATATATATATATATATATATATATATGTACAAATCTTGATATACATTACACATGTATGATGCTTAATCCCAAATTCTAAAACATGTCTTAAATAAACTATAATAAGGTAATTTATTTTGCTGGTATTCTTAGAAATCGATACTCTTTAAATGGATAATTTTAATGTTAACATATATATGAATAATATGAAGTTTCTGTAACATAAGAATGTGCAGCATCCCTGGTATTACCTTTTTTTTTTATGAAACTATTAACTGATAAATGTATCATAATGAATCAGTCAAATGCCAATTACAGTTTTCATTTAATCTATTTAGAGATACTTAATTCATTTAATAAACCTGACTCTAACTGAATTCATAAAGTTATGTTACAATGAAACGTTAAATAACAAATTGTACTGTAAAATCTAATATGCCTTACTTCTTGCACAATTTTTTTTTCAGAATATCTTCATAACTGCAAATACTTATAGCACCATGCTATGTGGTGGATCTTCGTGGCCTCTTTGAAAATGAAAGATTTAGCAGATTACGACCTTCATGATGTTTGATTTGATAAGAGTTAAAGATATTTAATTAGTCTATGCATCTATTCAATAATATTTAGTAGGGATATTGTATATACAACATACTTGTGTATTGTTATTTATACCCCTGCTCTGAATCGAAGGAGATAGGGGGTATACTTAGGCTATTTTGCCCTTGTATGTCTGTGCATAACAGATTTTTGTCACATTTATCTTAACTAATATCGGTAATAACAAAAAAGAAGTCTTAGCCATAATAACTAATCAAAGTACTGAAAGTACTGAAAAGCGCTAAGTCGAGAAGAAAGAGTTAAAAATATATCGATTAATATGAAAAAAGTTTATCTTTATTTTTGAAGCATAGAATGATTTATCCATTTGACTGTAAAGTCAAAATTTACAATTTACAGTATAACAATCTGCCTTAAGCCATGTTGAAAAAATGCTTGATTTTAAAATTTTACTTAATGCATATAACATCCATTTTTTTCTCGAAATAAATCATCATGATATGGCTTTTGAAGCATCCGTATACGATATATAATTTTATTAATAATGACATTTAAATGAAACTTATTGTTAATTTAATACTGCATCTGCATGCAGGATAACTTGAAGATAATTAAGTTCTCCCTATACTGCATAGTTATGATTTTTCCAGAGTACGACTTCTCCATGATACGACTTCTCCAGCATCCGCCAGTAGGTGGCAGTATATCAGAAACGCGAAAACGAAAGTAGAAGTAGGTTTAGAAATCTGGCGACAAAAAAGCGCTGCAGCTATGCTTAGCGCTTTAAAAAGAGATTTATATATGTATGCATACCTTAAATATAAAGTTGGAAGAAGGAAAATTCAAAAATCTATAATTATATACATGTACATGTAGTCTTTGAATAACCTTATTAGGTTTTCAAATATTTTGCTACAGATGCCTGGTAAAAAATCCTACAAGAGCTTCCTTTGTCCTTGCATAACAAAAAGGACTGACAGATTTGCCATATCCAAATGTCACAGACTTGTGGTTAACAGAATTTCAGGACGAACACCAAGTGATGGGGATTTTCTCTGCAACAAGTGTTGTCATGTGTGCAAGTCATATGTTAAGGGATCTGAGAAGGCAAAGAAAAATGTGCAGGCATGTAATTCTTCTACATGTACTCCTCAGCCATCCACATCTGCAACACCTGTTAGACCACCTTCAGTGCAGCTGCCATTCCTTAGTTCAGCTAGAGGACACTCCTCCTGTTGCATGTGCAAGAGGCCTGGACCAAAACTCATTGTTGTTCCTGTGGATATCAGACACCAGATATTTATATCCAAGGAAATCATTATTCCAGCTGGTGCCAGGTGTTGTCCAAACCATCTCCATGGAAATATTGGGGATCTTGAACCCACAGCTGATACAACAACAGTGAATAGATCAACAATCACACAACTGATCAAGTTTTTAAGGTCAGAAATTCAGAGGCAAGAGAAAACAAGACTTGGTTTTAACAGCGAAAAAACTCTCAGTGATGCCGAGTACTGTGATCTTATGAGAATTTCCAAGGACTCTTTCAAAGATCTTCTGCTCTTCGTGGAGGGAAAAGTTCGGCCTACTCCAACAAGATCAGTACGGACTAGCTTAGCTACTTTCCTGATGAAATTATGGGGAGGTGAATCAAACAGAGTACTTTCAATTCTTTTCGATGTATCAAAGTCCAGTATTCGATGATGCATTAGTTCTGTACGCTCAGCCCTTTCCGGAAGATTTGTCCATGAAAACCTGGGTTTCCAGCACATCTCACGTGCAAAGAATATACAACACCATACAAGACAGTTCGCTCAAACACTGTTCGAAACCAGCCAAGGCAATCAAGCAATTTTGGTAATGGACGGTACCTACATCTACATTAACAAGAGCGGAAACTTTCAATTCCAAAGGCAATCATATAGTGTGCACAAGGGACGTCCTTTGGTAAAGCCATTGATAATTGTTTCAACGACTGGGTACTACTTATCAGTTATGGGCCCCTACCTTGCAAGGAACAATGACGCAAGCATCCTAAAGCGCGTCATGAAGTCCAACATAGAAGACATTTGCAACTGGGTGGAGAAAGATGATATTTTCGTGGTTGATCGGGGGTTTCGAGACTCACTGGATTTTTTGGAAGAGCTTGGGATCCAAGCCCACATGCCTTCTTTTATGTCCAAATGAGAGAAACAGATGACAACATAGAGTGCAAATACAAGTCGTCTTGTTACAAAGGTGAGAGAGAAAGACTCAGTAGTGTGTAAGAGAGAGAGAGAGAGAGAGAGAGAGAGAGAGAGAGAGAGAGAGAGAGAGAGAATATGTACCAAGATCTGCATAGGGGATTTCATAAGGATTGTCTGTGCTATTTGCAAGAGGTAGAAATAGAACAATGTAATTTATACTAATACTCTATACTATTTGATATTTTTACTATTTTAACACTTCTATTCTGTTGGTTACAGATACATGAAACCACTTTCTAAAGGAAATGCTACTGAGGATGAGTCCCTTGGATGTAAGATGCTTTTTCTATCCAAGCAAGTCAACGCCTTACAACATTATGTGGAGGAACATCACCTAGATCGGCACTCTGTGTGTTGGGAACCAATAGATGATCTAAAAGGTATGTATGAATAACTATATGTACCCTAGTTAACACAGAATTTTGCTTGTCCTGCTTCAAATGTTTGAATTGAATTTATTTAATAAATCAAAAGGATAAGACACAAATCTTAAACAGGTTAGATAGTCTTCTCCTAATGTTTGAAACATTAACAATTTATAAAATTTTATTACTAGTACTTGATATATTTTTTTTCATTGATGAAAAATAAAAAAGTATAAATTATCAAATAATGACAATGTTTTGTATTAAGTGTTCCTAATAACATTTTTTAATCCAAATCAAATGCTAATCTTTGATTTTATGTACAGTGGATAAGCCTATCATATATTTTTCTCTGCATGTATTTATTTGACTTTAATTACTTTGATATATTTTTATTAGGCTTTCCGTATCTTGATTCAGAGCAGCTTTGAAATCTCACTTGTGGGATATACCAGCTTCGACGCTCACCCAGTTATGCACAGGAACACTTAGAAGGCAACTGCCAGATACAGGTCCACAAAGAGGAGCCAGGTCTTGTCAGGGTACGGTTACAGAGTCGACATGTATCATCTTGATCATACCAGTTATGGATAAGATATGACGAAGCAAGTGTTACAGCATGGTACTGTAAATGCAGAGCCGGGGCAAGAGTTGTTGGGATGTGTTCCCACATTGCAGCCATTTTTATGGTTTTATTTGGAAATGCGAGGCACAGGATCACAAGTGGATTTGGAGTTCGAAACTGGGGATGACGATGCAAACAACATTCCAACTCCAATTGATGAAAGTGAGTCCTCTGAGGGAGAACTTAGTGGGACGGAAGAATGACATTTAACTGTAAACATTGTTAGATTAAATATTAATGTATATCAACTGCTTAGCCTCAGATCCTAAAATCCATACAATAATGAAAATAATGTTCAAAACAGTTTCCATGCAGATCAATAGAATTTTAAAGATAATTCATTTATATAAATTTTAATTATTTTCTAACTGTAGTTATTAATGCACTACACACCCAAATGATATTTTTTCAAAAGTTTGGATTGATAATTTTTTCTATTATTCATAATGAAATTATTTGTATGTGCACAAGTTTAGATTGCTTATTTTTTCTATTATCCAAAATTATATTATTTGTATGTGCACAAACCTATACAGTATCTTAAAAAATACTGAAGGATCTCTGATCATGCATGCATGTAACAACATGTTTGATGAATGGTGTTAAAATTGTAGTGAATATTTGAAACTTATTTGAGTGTAATGCATTTTGTATGAATAAGTTTGTATTGTCATGGAAACTTATTTGTGTGTGTATTTTAATCTCTTGAACTACATTTATTTATTAATCATATTTCATTTGTTGATAAAATACTTTTGGAATATAGATTAAAAGAATACCATTCACAATCTTCAACTTCAGCTGCAATTAACATTGAAAAAATTTGTAACTTTTTGTTGTCATGGAAACTATTCTTTTTTTTACAGATATATACATAAATGATTTACATGTAATGTAATGATGTCAAAACATTTTAAAGACAATACTCTGTTTGAAAATATTTTATATTTAACTTGATTTTGATAAAGGCGAAAAAAATTACTCTATCAAGCTTGCTTTTCCAGAAGGTGGAGATTTTGTACTATCTAGTTGCCATAGAAACACTTATACATGCACACAAATGTGTTTTATGTTTTTCTCATAATGTTATTGTTATTGTTGATTAAGTTACCAAGTTGTTACAGTATTAAAATATCAGTTTTATACTTGATTACAAGTGTTGTGTCAATCATTATGTCAATGCTTAATTTTGCACAAAGTTGGCCCATCTGACACCTAAAATCTAAGCCCACTGTACATACCCCTAGTGACCCAAAACTCGGTATACTTTCTTAATTATGAAAGCAGACTACCTTAACAACATTTATAGAAAAATTTCATTAAAATCTGAGGATGGGCCCTTTTTGGGTGTTCGTGGCTCAAGTCCTTTGGTGTTTATTAAGTCCTCGACATTGTTTTTTTATAATAAGCAATCCAAAAAAAAAGTTATTTTCATACAATTTTTCTCTTTCATAAGTGAAACGTAATTTCCATCAGTAACTTTAAACAATCCAAAAGCTCAGAGAAAAATTCAACCAGACCGGAAGTGTTTGTGATATTTAACAAAAGTCAAGGTCTCGGATCGCAACCTGAGGTCATGGTCAATGCATTGTTCTTTACTATTTGAAAATTAATTGGAAATCAGTCTCCCGTTAGACAAGACAAATAAAAATACTATGTTCATATAGTAAATGCATTATACTTGGTCAACACTTAGAAGTTTTGTTGAGTGTGTATCCAGGTGTATGTAAAATTTTCAATGTTAACAAGTATTTTGTTTACATCGAACTTAAACAATTAGGTTTTGATTTTTAAAGCAAGATATGTATCCCTTATTATCCACTTTAGTTACAAAAGGGCATTTAAATTTGACTTTTATCATATAATGATTGTTTTGGTATAAAACATATCTGCTGTATAGTGGATTGCACTCTAAAAATTATTGATTGAGATTTGCTCTGTTTTTTCTTAATTGTACTAATTTTTAAATCTTGTCGAAAGACTGGATAGCAAACCTTCTCTATAGGACATTCGACATTTAAAACCATTAAACACTATTTTGATATTCATATGTGTTTTATAAATTGATAAACAATATGTAGATGTTATTATTTTAGATGAATTTATATCTCCTTTAAGGTGAATATTCATGTCGGGAGAAATGCAGGGAAAAAAGCATTAGTCAAAAGGGTCTTTCACACCTTTGTGAAAAGTTTTGTATACAGCTTAAACTTCTATTGTTCGTTGATATATGGAATTCTAGCATGCGTCGACTTAAAGTTACATAAAAGGGTTATTTTTTTAAGGAAATATTCCACTTTTAAAAAGCTATTCATAAAAAAATTAAATAGTCCTGTTGTACTAGAACTCGGGATTTGCCGATCTGAAGACCGAAGCTAAACCCATGACACTAGAAAAAGACACCAAATTTCGGAGATTTAAACAGTTCCACAATGGATCGAAATCGCCACGTTGTGATGCACATACAAAGTAAAAGTCACGAGGTTAAAAGTTAATCCGTCTTAACTCTTGTATTGAAATAACACCATTACCATTATAAGGACATTAAATTTATGATTATCACATTGACTAAAAATCTTTTTTACCAATAAATAAAAAACATACATTACAACTGTTTCCCATCATTAACTAAGATCCAGACTCTGATTACGTCTTACTGTCTTGTCCTTAATCTGCAATGAAAGTTAATACCGAGTAATGTTTTATTATGTATATAGATACACTTTAAAGGCTTCAATTTAATTTTATTACACGTTTTGCATATACTATTTAGAAGAACACAAATGTTTTATATTCATGATTGAATTTTCCTCCAATTCTGAGTAAGCATTTTTTCTTTAACAGGGATCAACTTATCAAATTCCTTTATAAATCAATTCTATGGTTGATTAGATACCCTTTGAGTAATTTACTGTCCGTTTTTCATCACTTATAATATAATTCAAAATTGCTAAATTAAATATCATGAATTCAAAATATCAATTTAATGACAATTTTGTTTTGTTGGAATTATTTGAATCACATGTCATCTTAAGATATTAATTTTCATTTTATGGAAATCGGTGTATATCATAGACTAGATCTATTACATTATGCATATGATATAAAACCAAACATATTTTTATCAATTAATCAGTAGAGACAACCATAGTTTATGCAAAGAAAATCAAATATGCATATTTATTTTTGCTCTCCTCTTATTCCATCAACAATATGCACCCTCTCGCAAAATGATTGACTATTATGATACCGGTATTTGCAAGATGTCCCTTTTTATAATTAATAATCAATTTTGATTAAAAAGATCTGGATATACAGAATAGAACAAAAACATTTGATTGAATCATGTCATATTAATATATTTGTGTAATTATGTACGTTTTGTGGGCCTGACATATTAGTCGATTACAACACCAAATATGCTCTGCATGTGTCAATTTATTTATTTTTTTAAACTATTTTATTCTATTTATTCTAAAGAATGACACATTAGAAAGAGAATTTTTAAATTACATGTTAATTTGTAAAAATAAATTATATGAGGGAAACTATAGTCTTCATCGATATCGTGTTTTGTCAGTCATTCTGTTCCCGCCTCGTTTTGCGGACTTTTTCGATATGTTTTAGCGAATTGATTTTAAACTTCCTTTATTGCTTCATGATACCTTACAGATAGAGTATGAGTTTCTTTTTAAATTCTAATAAGCAGACATTTACGTACTTAATATAAATTGACTCTTATTTACCATTGAGTAAGTCCCAAAAAATGAAAGAAAGAAAAGAAAAGATAAGACTTTACCGTGCAGATCCTACTGTACCATTGCATTCAACACATCAATTATCAATCACCAACTTCGACTTCCGTTAGTTTTTATCAACAGGATTTAAGTGGATCAATCTATATATCCAAATGAACCCAAATGGGTTTAGAGATCACGATAATATTTTTAATTATTC
The DNA here is from genome assembly GCF_902806645.1 of Magallana gigas. Taxonomy (NCBI): domain Eukaryota; kingdom Metazoa; phylum Mollusca; class Bivalvia; order Ostreida; family Ostreidae; genus Magallana; species Magallana gigas. Next base: position 52,345,379 of record NC_047562.1, on the reverse strand, counting down.
ATCGGGTTCGTCCATGAAAAGAAATATTAAACCGACTTTTCTTTAGACCTATTTAGCACATAAAACGACAATTGTTTTAAAATTTGGCGCTCCGGTAGACATGTATTGAAACTTTAAACATTTTAAATTCAATCTATTACAAGGTAGATATAGCTGCCTTCAATATGCACAATAACATTGAACAGATCACATCTCTATGAGGCCATTTTGCGGCCTATGATGAAATCGGTTTTTGTCTATTACATTACCGATCTCATAAGTCAATTTGTCATCTGTTTACAAGATCAAACGCTTTTTGCAAATAAATACTATAATGCTAAGGAAAAAGAGATCGTTAAATGTTGTCTAGTTTGATTCTCTGCATGTAGTTTCTGCATGTGCAGTTTATTTTGAGGAAATACCGGTAGTTTAATCATACAATTTTTTCAAGGAATGAAGAATCGTTCTTTGAGTATAAGAGGTGATCAAATACTATTTGGGGTGATCAAAAGCCAATAAAGCCCAAAGCGCTTTATGATAAATTTACACAAAAATTCGCTGTATATAGTCTACTACCAAATATTCAATATATTTAATCAGGATGAACACTTTTAAGAGGATACGTAGAGTGTAGAGAACATGCGATTATTAAATCACAAATCCAATCATAATTTGTAGATAATCAGTATTTATTTCAAATAAATGTTTGCTAGTAGTAAAATTATTTATTTTATTTCTTACATAAAAGACAAAATCATTCGGTGCAGTGGACATGTCAATACACATTGGCTTATCTTTCTTTGGCTATTTAACAATTCCGCTTTTAACTTTTATGCGCCCAAAAGATATTGTTTCCATTATCTTGAAGAGACCTAGAAAGGATTTATGGTCAATTTTTCGGTTGTAATGCTTAACAAATACAAAGTGTAAATGTCAAAAGTGAAGTTACAATGAAGGAACAGAATTTAGAATTATTTATTTTGCAAAGAATACTCGATAATTGTTTTTCTTTATATATGCATTATGTTAGCAAAATATCCATTCAAATCTTCTTTTTTCTGTGTTTAAAGTAAATTATGGACACAATGAAATAAGGAAGGATCAGGATTGTCCAACATAAATTCATTACGTAATAACTTTTTCGGTTTTATTTTTAACATCAATATGAGGATGCCTTCTACTTTTGCCTTGCAAGGGAGTATTTTGATATGAATTACTCCCATTTTCCGGCGAATTTTTTTGTCAATATTTCAGTTTTCTGCAATATAAAATGATTTCATAATATTTACTTGTACATCTAATTCAATTATACATGTATGGCGAGTATTAAAAAATTAACATAATCAATTATTGGAATAATATTTGTATTTCTACGTGATATCCTAACTTTATAAAGATTCTAAATTTGATTTGATGAAGTGTTTCAGTTATTTCTTTTTATATAAAAATATTTATTAACGTTTATGGAGATTCTAAGTTTGATCAAAGTGTTTCAGTTATTATTTTTTTATAAAAAAATATTTATTAACGTTACAAAGTGTTTGGTATATGTACATATAACATATATAAGTTGCATGGTTACTTTATGGAATGCAATGGAGATCCTACAATAAGAAATACGCTTCCTGAAATTAAAACTTTGTTAATGACAGTTTATGAATATAAAATATTAATCCTTAAGATTAATTATCTAATACTAACACAATAATTAAAAAAATAGAAATAGATTGATTCTAATTGATTGAATGATATTCAACTATTAAAGTCATGTTTATGTGTGTGAAATATTTTTGTATCATTGCTTTAAAACCATACATATATGTTCTTTGTCAGGGACATAAATAATCGAATTAACAACCATGTAACCTGTTATTTAGTACCCTTCCGCGGCCAAACATACAGTGCCAGAAACTTTGTCTGGGACTCTCTTTTATGAGATCAAAAATATATAATTTAACAATTATTTTTTAAAATCACATATCTAAATGGTTACATGTATGTAAGTTTAATCTCATCGTACTTTAAAAAAACGCATGATGACGTTCACTTGTGCTCATATGCCGTGTATGCTATTGATATTAAAGGCATAGGCCTATACAGTATGCAGTTTTTAATGGCATTTTTCATTGTTGAAAACCAGACCTAAATTTTGTCAGCAAGACTATAGATATGAAAAAGAAGTTTATAGAAAATGTTGCAATATTTTGATGAATATTAACGAGGTACTAGCAATAATTTGAAAATGAATATCGGCGATTTACAATTGCATATTCATAAGCGATTAACGTTTGAGATGGATTTACGCATGTGCGCGGGAATAGTTATTTTAAAAAGCAGCATGTAGAATGAAGTCATACGACAGATTTTTTTTAACATTTGTTTGAATTGATATAAACAGGTTTGTGTGCTGTTAACAGAAAAATATCACATATCTGCATTTAATGAGGATGGTTGCGTATCGGTGTTGAAGACAATCGATTAGAGCTCTTTTGCAACTGACCATTATTTTCATACATTGACAACATGCATTATCATATCGTACCATACACATAAGCTTCTTCTCCTTAACGACTAAATATCTTTTTAAACAAAGAAAAAACACTGCTGTGAACCACCTGTCTATAGCAAGAAACCGACAAGCCCATACTTAAACACGACGGTTTTAACACTTGTCCACCCACCCCTGCGAATGTGTTCGGAATGTTTTCTTTATCGTTGCTAAGTATGTGATAAATCCAGAGGTGCTCGAATGAAAGTTCACGAGACTTCACCGAGATTTGTTCAGTTCCTGTGAAATTTCGAGCGGAAGTATAAGTGTTCGGATAATATTCTAAAAATACGTATTCTAAGTACTGGTCAATTTTCGTATCATATCCTACTTTGATGTATTTTAAAACATCAAAATCTATTAAGATTTATGTCTTATTTCACCATCTAACAGTTATTTGAATTAAACGATGATATTCAGAACAGAGTTATCGTTCGTGTTCAACCACGTGTAGAGTCGTTGAAAATATAAACATTTGGTTGCTAAATAAAACCATAGCCATGCTTGTGGTGTGCAATACTATGTTTTTAAAAAAATAATGGGAGACTGTTTTGCATAAAAACTTTGTATATCGAGCCATTTTCAAGGAACATTCTGCATAAAATAGAATAGTCTTTTTCACTATTGATGTTATTACTAGGTCAGGCGCGGATCGAAAATTAATTCCTAGGGCCTCGAGTTTATAGTCTATTTCATAGAATCTAGGTACTTGTAATTAAATATATAATCTAGACGATTATTGATTTTAAACTTTATCCTCATTAACTGATGAATAAAATGAGTTCTAGAAATAAATGTGACAATAGAAAAAATAGTTAGTTTTTTTTCTGCTGTTGCAACAATTAACATGTTCAGTAGCGATCCCCCCTAAGGGTTAAATTTCGATCCGCGCCTGACCTAGTAATAGCATCAATGGTGAAACAGACTATACCATTTTATGCAGAATATTCCTTGGAAATGGTTTGATATACTTAGTTTTTATACAAAACAGACACCTATTCCTTTTTAAAGCATGGTTTTGCACACCACAAGCATTAAAAATGGCATTTCATTATTTGTAAAATAAGACATATATCTTAATAGATTTTCGTGTTGTAACATAAATCAAAGTAGGATATAATATGCAAAATTATCCACACGTACGTATTTTGAGAATATTATCAGAACACTTATACTTCTGCTCAAAATCTCACAGGAACTGAGCAAATCTCGGGAAGGTCTCGTGAAGTTTAACTCGAGCACCTCTGGATTTATTGCATATTTAGCAACGATAAAGAAAACATTCCGAACACATTTGCAGAGGTGTCTTGTTTACGTTCTAAAATAACCTTGTCACATCACGTGCTAATAAGTATTTCAAAGTTGGGCGTTTATTGATAGGCCTGGTCAAAAATTAAATAAATTCGAATTTATATTAAATATATTTAAATGCGTTTGATTTAAAATGTATAATTTTCAGAATGTTAATAACTTTTGTAGCTTAATGGAAAAATAAAATCATTTCTTTCTTTTAAGTTTTTAATTTAAAACGGCATATATACCTTTAACTTTTCGACCAAATATTTACTCTGTGATAGTGTCTCTGTAATAAATTATTTCCTTACAAGTAAAACACAATATATCCCATCATGTTTTGGTACAAAGAATACTATCAAAACACTCAATTGATTTTTGAATATTATATTGGTTATTTTTTGCCTAACACAACATTTTACCGTGCACCATGACATCATTTTTGCAGTTTTAAATTTTGAATAGTTCTTATAGATATGAATGGATCCGACAGATTTAATTTTTTGAGCTCAAATTAATGTAAAGTATTGCTTAATTATGTCTACTAATGTTTGTGATAATATAATGTTAATTAAGTAAAAAAAAATATGGCAAAAGTCTTCGTATTTTGGGATTGGCCCTCGTACGTAGGTCACGTCGACGTAAAATTTTAACAAACAAATACTTACGATAGATGGTCTACTTATAGTTTTAAGTAAACACGAAAAATAACTGGTTGTGCATTGATTCTATTTGTTAAATTAAGGCCTAAATTTCAAATTTGACAAGGAAATCACAAAAGACTCTTTTTACCTGCGTTTTTAATTCGTAATTCAACATGGAAATTTTACATGAAATGTCATGGGGAAAAATATTTTTTGATTTCATTTTATGAACTTTTTGTTGAATTTACATTTTTTCGCCACGTACTTATACTACCCAAAAGGAAAGTCATTATTTGCCATTATTGAGTAGATAACATGCATGCATCTTTCGAATAAACAAAATGTTTAAAAACAAAACCGATCGCCTTTTGGTTTTTAAAAATCAATAAGATTGTCCGATTTGTTCAACTATTAAAAACCAATAAGGATCTTGTAAAAAAAAAAAAATTAATATTCCGAAAGTGTTTTGATCAATTTACAAGAAATCTAATCTTTGATACTTCTACTATTTCACCACATCTGTACACGAAGTGTTTTGCCTACCTGAAAAGAAATTTTACATTTCAATCTGACACATAACAAAACAACTTGATATCTGAACCATCTAATTAGAGGGCTAAATTATATTGCAAGCAGAGTGAAAAACTCTCTGCAGCTCATTCGAGAAGGTTGAAGGGCTACCCTCCACAAAAGATCTCGTAATGCAATCGAACCCCCTCGCAGGTGCGTTCGGTTTCCCTATTCCGGTGCGTTCGTGAGGCTGTCAAATTAACCACTGTAGCCTATGATATCAAAACAATTTATGCAATTTTCTTAAGTTAAATCTGTACTTAAGATTGTAATAAAAATAAAACTGTCAGAGGTGCTGTTCTAGACCAATACGTGTTTGTGCGAGCGGTCGTAAAACAGAAATAAAACCACACACCTGTGTATTTCACTTACACTTGCGTGTGAACCCAAAGAATTCCGGCTTCGTTGGTATTCATCTTGTATACCATTGCCATCTCAAATTTATAATATGGCTTTCTCGACTTAAAGATTTTTTTCCTTTTTTTTCTTTTTTTTTGGGGGCCCTTTTCTTTTTTTTCTTTTTTTTTTCTTTTTTTTTCTCTTGTTCATAAAAATTATATGTTTCCTATCTACTAGCACGATGTGATGCTTTGATAAGTAAATTATTAGTAACACTCTTTACTATACAGTTAAGACATGAGCTCATGTAAAGTGGTCATTTTCCTGTCTCCTTAATATTTTCTGAAGAATGCTCGTTTCTAATGGCGACAGTAACCACCAAATCTCAACTAATACTACATGTACACATTTTATACAGCCAAATATTCTCCAATTTGTTGGTGTAGTTCATGTTTTTACATTCATTTTTTAGGGTTTCCAACATTTGATTAATAACTATGATATAATAATATAAAATCATATGGCACCTACTACTATTTCCAAAAACCTATCTTTTTTAATAATAAAAAAATAATACATCAAAATGTATATCAAATAATACTTTCAAAATGATGGATATTGTCCGGCCATGATTCCCCCCCCCCCCTCCCTGTTTTCTTATAAATTTCTGGCAAAATATTTTTTCTCTTTGCTTTACGTAGTCATTTTTTATGTTTACATATTATAAAGATGATATACCGATATAAATTTACAGAAAAGCAAAAACATTGGCCATCATGATAGAGAAAATCCGACTGTGATGTTTGTATATCCAATTTGTGTTTCATTGAAAGGTTACATTTATATAAAAAGACTGATATTTGTACAAAAATTCATATTTGATAAACACATTTTAAAATCCAAATTTTTAATCATTATTTTGATTTACAAATGTACTTAAAAAAATTAAATTATTTTCTAATGGTTAAAAGTTTTAACATATTATTTGATTAACATACGCCATAGTAAAACAAAAAATATAAACGTATTATATTTGGCGTGTACGATATTTGGTGGAATATGATTATCAGCAAGTTAGCGTGGATTTGATTTAGCGCATTTCTGAATGTACCTATTTATCTGCATGTATATTTGAAATTTGGCGATGTACTTGATTAAGCGGACGCCGTATTCCGCCAAAAACGCTAAATAGAATACACAGCCAAATGTAATACGTTTACAGTAGTCATTTCACAGACTCACACATGGTCAATTTTCTAACTGATATTACTATAATTCAAATGTCAAAATGTAAAATTGTAAGACGAAAAGAAAAGTATGATATTGGTCATGCCTAAAATTTCAATATAAAGGTCATTTATGCAGATAAATTTATAATCATTTTAAGGAACAGGAATCAAGCAGCATAAGGTAATCAACATAATGTATGAATCACATAAGAAACAGTAGCTGTTATAAAAAAGCTCAGTGAATTAATTGAAATTATCAACAAGTTTATTCTCTTAGATATCAATCTTTTTTTATACACATTGCTTTTGTGAATATATATTGTTAAACTCTTTGAATATTGATTGAACCAAGACACTGAAACATTAATACAGCAAGAAAATATTTGTTCTCTTTACACATTTTTATATTATACATGTTTAAAGCAAAATAGCAGAAAATTCCCGTATGAGAATGCCAGCAATGATGTCGTGAGAGCTGACAGAATGGTCGACAGAACACGTCTTTCTCTTTCTCTCGGTGAAATCCGATGAAAGTAAAAGTGTGAAACAGGAAAGTGAGGAAGTGCAATGAGATAAACTGAAGACAGTGTACTAGAGCTCCGGGATGTCGTAAAATGTCAACGAAGTACGGCATGTCGCAAAATACCATAGAAGTACAACTGGATATCTAGCCTTCAGCTATGGATTTGGACGAAGCTCGTGATTAAGATATGAAGAATAGTAACGGTTAAATGATATTTTATTATTTTTAGATTGGTAACTCATACGTCTGCAGTTAATTACTTTCATTCCCATTCTGAGGTTTCAAACTACAATACATGTACACACCTTTGTAGTAATGTTTTTTGTTGGGGAGGGGGATGGAAATTAGACACATGTTCGCTTCTTAGGTTTTGGGTAGCCATTTTGGGTCACCTCTAGTCTGAAAATTCTGCATCACATATTAATTAATTCTAGCAGTATATTTATACTAAACAATGCCAAAAAAAATGTTATCGAATAAAATTGTTTTTAAAAAATTACATTTTTACAGAGGTTAGTAAGGGACTATATTTTGTGGCGGAAGGTTTTCAAGAAGGAAATGAGCAATTTTCATAACTCACTAGTTTTAGAGTACTGTAACTATAGCTTCCTAATTTTCAGCGCAGACCAAACTTCCAGATAATTTTTGTATTACGATATATTTATGATTTTCTTTAAAAAAAACATATTTAGACAATATTTTGATATTTTTATCGATATGTTTTGGCATATTTAGCTTATATTTCATATTAGTTATGAAAAATTAACTCCCATTTTGGCCTAAAATTAGCTTATTTTATGCTATATCTCAGATTTTTGAGATGTGACCCCTACTAGTTTTACTTTTAAATGAGACATTAAATGTATCTATTTGTATGCAAAGTATTACTATGATTTTTATTTGCGCTATAATTTGATTACCCCAAAATGTTGTAACATATGTTGTTGTGTTCTTTATGTACTGGCCTTTGAGGCTACCATTAAAGCAAGATTTTTTTAACTTTGACTTAGATTTTACTTTAATAGTCATTACATGTGTTCAACTTCATACTGTATTAAAATCATAACTAAATAATAATTCAAACTTAAAATATTTGTTTGATTTCTTCCAATTAACAATGTCCATGTCTTATTTTAGTAAAAATTTCAGGAAAAAACCCA